>JAPPVO010000016.1:26283826-26417418 GCA_030407325.1 Camellia japonica | reverse complement strand
GGCATCAGGGCGCGTTTCAAAGTGGGCTCTTGAACTCGGCCAGTTTGATATACAGTTCCTACCCAGAACCGCAATAAGGGGGCAAGTGCTTGCCGACTTTGTGGCCGAATTCACCGGGGATCTTACCGACTTGAAGCCTGATCAATTCAACTTAAGTCGAACTGGAGAATTTATGTTGGGGACATTTGACAATTGTACTGTAATGGATCGTCCAACCAAAGCGGCAGCGGAGCTGGAGTAGTGATCATGGCTCCCAACGGAGCAATAATTGAGCAGACTGTCAAACTCAGCTTCGAAGCATCGAACAATGAGGCCGAATACGAAGCCCTGCTAACCGGCTTACGGAACGCACATCTCCTGGGTGCCCGGCGTGTAGACGCGCCTGAACGTTCCGGGAAAATCCCGTTTTGTTTATTAGGCTCACTACAGTTCGGACTCGATGTCACGGTTCTGAATCTAATCTCACAAAGTGCAATGCAAGATCGATAAATCACCAAAGAGTCCAAATCTGGCAAATCGTTTTGAAAAATTGATTTTTAGAAAGAAGTGCCAAACATGGACTGCTTTGCCAGATACAGAGTCGCCACCTAAATATTTTATTTTGGGAAAATTTAGGAAACCCTGACTCGTGCCTAAGGCCACGTGTCCGTCATCACCAAAGTTGCCTCGGCTCGGGAACTTGGGTACGAGAGGGGAAGGTCATGCAATGAGCACCCCCGCTCGCCCGATCAAAGATCGGTCACTACTAAACATGATATCTTGTTTTTGAAAACACATGTGTTCTTATTCCGATTATTAGCTAGAATTACTATGTGATGCGCACAACACACAAGTATAGACTAGATCGCCTAATTTGGAACAAAACATCTCATGTTGTTTTTTTTTTTTTTGAAAGCGGTTTGCTACTCGCAAGTAGGCTAAAATGCGGATTTTGCCATGCTCAAGTGGGCTTAGAAAACATGGAGATTTGCCACTCTCAAGTGGGCTTAAAACTCGCAATCAATGAATTGTTCCAATTCAAGTAATCCAACCTTCACCCACAGGATTTCAAGCAGTTATATCACATAAGCAAATAGCCTCATAGTAAGCATGCTATCATGGCAGTCACTCACACACATGTAAGGATGTTAAAGCATAAACACTTACCGAGTACTCCGAGCCAAAACAAAAGCTATGTTAGAAATCAATGCAAGATCCTAGCTATGTTAAGAATGTCTAATGCAACACATGCAAAATGCAACTAAGATAGGTTCGGCTATTCTAAGATGGCATATAAGATGCTATAGATAACATGTATTCAACTTGGAATTGAAATACAATGCAGTTAGTATGATGCGCCGAGCCCGGTGCATGCAAGACAGATGAATAGATGCAAACATGCGAGCATGAGGATGCTAATTGAAACATGCCCTAAAATTAACCATCGTAAGATGGTAAATAAAAAGGAGAAAGAAGTGAGGGTTAGAAGACATGCATCACACATACGCACACTTATTTACAACAGTTGTGCCCTCTCGACGGAGGGTCCGAATAAATAATACAGAATCGACTAATTAACTAACTATTCTAGCTAATTAATTATTACACAACCAAATTGAAACAAATACACATTCTAAGCTAACAAAAGCGCTGAAATGGCCTCATGACGAGGGATGCATGCATGCTCGAATCGCCTTGCTCGGAAATCCGTCGCGATGCCCTAACTTGCCTCTGTTTGCAATTGCCCTCAGAACCTTGCACCAAGCTCCAGAAAGCTTAAACTCCACCATGGGAACCTGTGGGAGGGCTGCCGACCAGTTGTTGGCATTGGAGACCACCTGCCGACCACTTTCTATGCTGAAAACCATAAAAAGTGGTCGGCCAGCCACTTTATCTGGTCGGCCAACCAGTTTCTGCTGCCAGACTTCAGTTTACTGCAACAGAGAGCAAGAAAGGGCATGGCAATGTATTTGCAAGATAATTGTGCACAACTACCCTCCCTATCATTTCATAAGCTCAAGGAAGTGTGGTTCTCGACCTTCGGGCCACCAATCACACATTTCAATGCATGATGGCCGATAAGTGAAGTTGCATAATTCAATATGAAAATGAATGCACAAGTAAACACATAAAAGCCTAAAACTCTATCATGTATGATCAAGAGCGTCGACGACCGGGAATTGAGGCACGTTTCATCACTTTAAGTATGAAACGTCCCTCGCTTCCCGTGTTTGGACTAATACCTATTCCAAACACAATGCAACAAATAACATGGCATGGCATACACAATGCGGCTCAAGCATGCAAACATACAATGCAATGAAACAAGCATGTGAACAAGATGCAAGGGACAAGCATGAAAACATGTAATGCAACATGAACAACCTAACAAGGCTAATGGCATGCACAATGCACATGCATACATACTCAATGCAAGGCAACACAAGCATGTAATCAACGTGAACAACAACTAGTATACACAATGCAAATGGACATGGCATATACAACGTAATGAACCACATGGCCTACACAATGCTCGATGGACTTAAACCGAAATGGACTGACCTCAGTCATGCCCAAATCAGCGGCCATACATGCTAAGATAGAAACTAAAGAAAAAGCTATACAAACATGCATGCATATTGGCCCAAGCCTAAGGCACAAAACACAACTCTCCAAAAGTATTGAAAGGATGAAACATGGAGTACAATGGCATATGTTCCAGCACTGAAATGGCATGCAAAATGACTTAGGACCATGCAAACAGCCTATGTAATGCATGTTGAAAGGTTCAAACCTCAAAGCTAGTGAAGTGTATTACACTAGAGGCATGCAAGATAATGCTCCAATGGCCCAAACCAACCCCAAACAGATCCTATGCAGGCCAAAATAGTGGCAAAAATGGGTTGAGATGATGGCTTGAAAGGCACGAAAATGAGGCTCATGCAATAGCTCACAAATAGGGCATAAAGGTACAACCCTCAAGAGCACTTAGAGAGTGGAAAATATGGAAGTGCAACAACCCTACATGCTCTGAAATATCATTCTAAATGATGCCAAAACATGCAAATACCTCAAGTTAAGCATGCAAGAGACCTCAAAATTCAAAGCTAGTCAAGGGTATTACACTACAAGCATGCATGACAAGCATCACTCGACCAAGAAGCCTCAAAATAGAGCTAGAACAACCCAAAATATGAACAAAATCATGCTGGAGCATAGCCTAAATATGCTAGAATAATGAGCCAAAACATCATGCATACAAAGCTAGTAAGCAAGATTTATACTACAAGTACATGGAGCATGCAAGAGGCTACCAAACCAGCCAAAAACTGAGGCATGACATGTCAAATAATGACAAAAACTCACTGAAATGGAGCCAATACATGCTAGAAAGACATGCTATTTTGATGAGCCATAAAAGGGATTATACTACACATACAAGAAGCATGCAAAAGGTGACCAAACCAGCCATGGACAGAGTCAAGGCAGGTCTTAGAAGTCACAAAAAAATGCTTGAACTGAGCCTCAAAATGGTAGAAACACATGCTCATTTGATGGGCCAATAACTCAAGCAAACAAAACAAAAAGAGAGAGGGTCACCCCCCTCTGATTTAGGACCTCAAAACCACATACCTACCACTGAAAATACACTGAATTTTGGTGGCTAAAAGGCCAAAGAAAGGCTAAACCAAAGGCCTCAACGTATAGCACAAAACAAGGCCAAACAAGGCCTAAGAGGGGGTAGAATACCCCCAACACCAACAAGGCCTCAAACAAACATGTTAAGGACTGGAAAATAGAGCTTTTTGTAGTAGAAAGTTAAGCTCAAATCAGCATGCAAATATGGCTAGGAGAGTAACCAAAAAAAAAAAAAGCTTAAAGAGGAGAAAAGGGGTTACCCTTAAAGCACTGCAACAACACCAATTCCTCCGGCCCAAAACCAACTCTTATGACCCAAAAACCACCTCCAAGGATCTCAACTCAAATATGGTGGTGTGTGGCTAGGAGTTGTAGTGCAAAAGTGAAGGAATAACACTCTTTAAGGCACAAAATATAGAGGGAGAGAAGAATATAGAGAGGGAGATGTATCTATCACTCTTAGACAATTTCAGAACCTCTAGAATGGAGAGGGAGGCTCTCTCTTCTAGAAAAAACCAAAGCCAAAGCTTCTTGGAGAAGCTAGAAGCCTGGATAAATCCCTCCATACACGTGTATGGAGAATACAGTCTGTGCCCTCCAGCTGGCACAACTGGCATTCACAACACCTGTAGAATATGTAGGAAGGTTGCCGACCAGTTAAAGTGGTCAGCCGGCTACTTTAACTGGTCAGCCGACCACTTTTTCAGGAGAAAGTGGTCGGCCAGCCACTTTTCTGGTCGGCCAGCTAGTTTTTCTAGTCGGCAAGAAAATTCTGCCTTCCAAGTCCAACTTCAAATGGCCATAAATCCTTCATTTGAACTCCTTTTTAGGTCATTCTTGTGTCCAAATTAAAGCCCCGGAAGTAAGCTTTCCAATGGTGGAAGCCTTGCATCAAAATTCCAATTGTGAAAAAAGTTATGCCTGTTTTGGTGAAGGCGCACAGTTTTGGTCCTACCCGAATTCATGCCGAACTTCTCCCAAACTAGTTTTCTTCTCTCCTTTCCTCTTTTCTTCAACTCCAAACCCCTAAACAAAGTGTTGTGAAAGATTTTTCAACGATTTCATCTCTCTTTCATTCATTTCTAGTTTGTCCTTGCTCGGTTTACCGAAAAGCGCAACATTTAACGAAATGCGAGCGTCGGAACATTGTAGGAACTTTATTTTCAAAACATTTTGAAAGAGAGGGTTTCAAAGTCTAAAATATTTTGATCAAGATTGTTTTGGTCCAAAAGGGGTATTAAGTTGGGATTTGACTCTCTCCTTGCCGAAGAAACTAAACCTTTGCCCTGCATACCTTTCTCTACCAAGTAAACCATCAGTAGTGCCCAAGTCTTAAGGGCGGTCAAAAATGGGGTGTCTACAGTTACCCCTCTTTGACAGAACTCGGAAGTCAAGAAGTGACAGGAGTGAATGTCAAAGCCCAAAGACGACCCATTTTTGACAAGGCCGAAGACTTGGACAAATAAACAAAATACAGATGTAGTTGGTTAAACCCGCAGGCTGCCTACGTATCCCTTTGCAAGGAATTAAACTGGCGTAGTTCAAGGGCAGGATGCAAATGATATGCAACAAAACAGTGTAAATGATATATAATGCAATGCAATAATATGATCAAACCACGAGTAGTGCAAAACCGCACAAATATCATAAAGAGATGAAGATGCAAAATCAAACTACGTATAACATAGAAAAGGTGCCAGAGCGCTTTAACCACAATTCTCTTAGTGGAATAGGTGCATGCACAGACAGAACTATGTGTTTCGCAGAAAGAATACAAGTAATTGGGTGGGATGATATAGGCAAGGAATGATCTGTTGCGGAAAGATCGTGATCTTACATGCTGAATGCAACAAAACAAAATGCGAGGCAGTGGATGAAGTGAATGAGGTGCGTGGCCAAACCACATTTCTACTTAGAAAAGGCATAGACACAAAACAAACTATGTCTAACATAGAAATGGTGCTGACACCCTCAGACCACAATTCTCTTAGTGGAATAGGCACGTACACATAATCACAGAACCATGCTTTAATGCGAAAAGTATGGGCACATGCCAGACTAAGTTTAACATGGAAAGGATGCAGGCGATACAATGGATATGCAGTACAGGCATGCAACATATTCTATATGCAATGCAATAGACATATTAGATGATGTAGTAGTTAGGAAGCGAAGGTACCTTACATGGGCAATTGGCAATGACCTACCTCATCCTGCTGGGGACCTTTCCCTCCTTCTCGGTTGAACCGCAAGTACTACTTTTCTCCCTGATTGTGGTCGCAACTTTCCCTATTCTCCAACAGGGTGACAGACTAGGTTGGTTCAGTATCCAGAATTGAGGCGCATACATATGCTATCTCAATCTATGGGGCTGCCATACAGATTTCAAGTTGAGGATATAACCTTGGGTATTTAAACCAGACTTTAGTCTCGGAAATCTTGAACCTTTGCGTTCTAGGCATGAGCCATTCGAACTCTAGTTTCCACCGTCTCAGTTGGTCTCCTAGGAACTCACCGCAAACACAGGCAGGTGGCTATACCAGACCACCGAAAGTCGTTCGGGCACGACAAACACTAAAGAAATTGCACCTTTAGAGGATTTAAGGTCTCTTAGACCAGAGAGTGCACAAGACAGTGCGATGCAGGGGTGAATGCACAAAACAGTGCTAAACAGATGCACAAAACAATGCGATGCAGGTTGAAATGCACAAGACAGTGCTATGCAGGGGGTGCACAAGACAGTGCGATACAATGCACTAACAAGTACAGGTAAGATCGCACGAAAGCGCGAACAATGCAATGCACTAACAAGTGCAGGTAAGATGCGCAAGAAAGCGAGAACAATGCAAGGCACTAACAAGTGCAGGTAAGATGCGCAAGAAAGCGCGAACAATGTAATGCACTAACAAGTGCAGGTAAGGTGCGCAAGAAAGCGCGAACATGTTCAATGCAAAAGATACAAGCATTTTCTATGCAAGACGAGAGCATGTAACGAAATGCACAAGATAGTGTGATGCACAAGAAAGCGCGAGTAATAAACTGGACAAAATAGTGCGATGCGCAAGAAAACGCGAGTGTAAACTGCACAAAACAATGCGATGCGCAAGAGAGCACAAGTGTAAACTACACAAAACAGTGCGATGCGCAAGAGAGCGTGAGTGTAAACTACACAAAACAGTGTGATGCGCAAGAGAGCACGAGTGATAAACTGCACAAAACAGTGCGATGCGCAAGAAAGCATGAGTGTAAACTGCACAAAACAATGCAATGCGCAAGACAGCGCGAGTGTAAACTGCACAAAACAGTGCGATGCGTAAGAGAGCGCGAGTGTAAACTGCACAAAACAGTGCGATGCACAAAAGAGTGCAAGTGTAAACTGCACAATATAGTGCGATGCGCAAGACAGCGCGAGTGTAAACTACACAAAACAGTGCGATGCGCAAGAAAGCGCGAGTGTAAACTGCACAATACAGTGCGATGCGCAAGAGAGCGCAAGTGTAAACTGCACAAAACAGTGCGATGAAAGTGCACGAAAGAAGTGCGATAAAATGCATTTTCAATGCAAGTAAGGTGCACAAAAAAGTGCGATGGAATGCATGTTCAATGCAAGTAAGGTGCACAAAAAAAAGTGCGATGAAATGCATGTTCTATGCAAGTATGGGGGCATTTTCTATGCAACATGGAAAGCATATTCTATGCGATATTGAGAGCATATTCTATGCATGAGACAGGCATATTCTATGCAACATTGAAAGCATATTCTATGCTTGATTGAAAGCAAAACATATTCTATGTAGAATCGAAACAATGCGTGGCACACATGAAACAGAAGCGTATATGAAAGTGCACATTCTATGCAATAGATGGGCATCAAACATGTACTCTGGTGCCTCCGATTTATCTCTCGAATGGCTTTGCAACACACTCAACTCGAAAAGGATACACCATGTTTATATTGGCAAGAGATAACATCTGCATGTGAAAACCACATGTGCTGCTTGGACTGCCATTTTGACTTGAAGTAGGCTTACACTTGAGGTAGAGGCGCACTCATACTTCGGTAGCATTAACAAGGCCTAAGGAGGTGCAGATGGAATGCAATCTTGGAATTTGCCGAAGGTGAAACACACTCAGATGCTCAAAATTTTCCCCACTTTCTGTTGCTTTGCAGTCTGGAACCTATATAGCCTTAGATAGGTCCTGGTTTTACTATTTTCACATGACCTGGGTTGAACCTTGTGATTTTATGAAAGAACAAATCCTGTTTTGCACAAATATGGAGAACGACACAGCACTCTGAGCACAAAACGAATTTTTTGAAATTGAAATTGAGAGTGAGTTCTCAACTGGGTATTGAGCCTACAACCGAACGCAGTGCACCACGACTCGACAAAGGAAAACAAAGGTAAAACAACCTAAACACAAACACAGACACTTGAAACGACTCAACAAGAATCGAGACAAATAAAAAACAAGAGACACGACACTCAGACGTGTTCCAATGGCGAGAGACCTCTCAGTTCGCGAGGAGCCAGTTTCTTTGGATATTGTTTCCCACCCTTTCTCATTTGTGATTCTCACATCACTCGGCCCTCAAGCTCTGTTTTTTTGAAAAAGCCCTTTCCTCACTTTTTCTCTCAGCGTACATCTCTCTATTCTTCAATCTCTCATTTTTTATCCCTCCCATGGGTGGCTGATGGATAAGCAGGAAGTTGTGGGCTCTTGCCCCTAGTATTCTACCAGATTCTCGTTCTTGTTCACAACAGTGAGTTTCTTCCATAGAGGGGATGCGCTACAACTGGGTGTGTATCAAATCTGCAGCTGACATCGACTGACGATGTTCTACTGGGGAGTTTGGACGTGATCAGATCTGTCTAGATAAGGGAGTGAAATATCTTGCCCCATTCCAGTTCGTGCTTCGCACTTGGCTTGATACTTCGTTGCTTGGAGGATGTGAGACCTTTCTGCCCTTTTGCGGTTAGCTTCAGTGGTGCCCTTTTCCGGCAGGTATGATGCTCTTTCTGGCAAGTGCGTTGATAAAGGGGAAAAGACAGAAAAACTGACTCAACTGTGCCCCTAGTTCATCATTTTGACCAATTTTGTTTTTTGCTTCTGCTAAAACAATTTTAACCAAAATGAGAGTTAGATTAACACGCTTGTTCGATTTTCTAATTTGAAATCATGCAAGTCAGGTTATGAGCACTGAAAATTTTCCTTTTTTGGGTCCAAGAAATGGTCCAATTTTAGAAAAAATGAAATAATTTTCGAGAGAATTAGTCAACCTCATTAAAAATTCTCAAAAACTATTTTTGAAAATAGCCACTGCTCGACCAACGCAGAATTTACTCTTGAGATGCACAACCTCATATCCAAAACAAATAGAAAATTGCCCCTTGTCTGAACGGCATTACATGGCAATTGAAAGTTGCCCCTAGCCTGAATAGCACCGCAGCACTGCACGGCAACGGAAAGTTGCCCCTAGTCTGAATAGCACCACAGTACATGGCAACCAGTCCTCACAGTGACAATTACAACCAAATTCTCAGATACAGAAAAGACAAAGATGACCAGAGCCATCACATGGACACTGTCGAATTTAAAGTGTTTTATGGCTGGACTTCAGAATGAAGTTGCCTACGTATCCCAAAGATCGGAATCAAGCCTTACCTAGTTCGGGGTAAGGTACACTCGGGTATTAACCTCCCCTTTTACGCTCTAACTTTTGCCAAGGCCGCCCTTCCGGTTTTCAACCTTGCGAGCTCTGTTCTTCTTTTCTTTTCATTTCTTTTCATTTTCTTTATTTTTTTTCTTTTCTTTTTTCATTCTTTGCATTTTTTCTTTTTTATTCTTTTGTTTTTCTTTTATTTTTTCCTTTTCTTTTTGTTCTTTTTATTGCTCTAACTTTTGCCTGGGTCACCCTTCCGAGTTTTCGGCCCAGCGAGCCTCTCAAGGGTAAAAGTGTAGCTTTGTCCATGTCAAATGGTTCTGAGATCTCGAAGCCATCTGAATCCAGGAGAGTGGCTGTTGTTCGATGATGATGTAGGAGTCCATCCAACTGGGTCTGAATTGCCCCTACTGTTGTGGATAGGAACTTGATTGTCATTCAGCAATACTTTCTTCTTTCCTTCCTTTTGGGATTTGGCATTCTTGCCGATCTCCACTGGTTTGAGAAATGCCCCAATTTTAAATCTTCGAGCACATCTGAAAATCTTACCCCCAGTTTGAGAGGTGCTTCTGATCTAGCTTCGCAAGCTTCTTTTGACGACGTCTGACCTTCTTGATTTGACTTTCTTGCCCCTAGTTCAAGGGCTGCTTCAAATATGGCCACATAGGTCTCACATTGTGGTTGACCTTTGAACATTCTGAATCCGAGTTCAAGGTTTGAAAGCAAGGGGTCAAGTTTCGAGGCTGAGAGCGATCCTAGGCTACACAATCTCAAGAGCGATTCCACACAGGTCTTCACAGGACCGCGCAACACATTTTTTTTTTTAAATCTTTTAAGAAAGCGACAAATCGCTTGCGCTGAAGACAATGTAGAACCAACTTCGATCAAGCTAGGTCCTTCTCAGTACTCACATTAACAAACATGATCTTATTCATTAAGGGCTTAGCATGCCTCTCTTTCTCTCAGTTGATCAAATTTTTGCAAATTCCGAGGAATTCCTTCCTTTTTGTTTTCAACACAGTGTCCAAAAAGTTTTGAAAAACTTAGGTCAATGCAATGATTTAAAGGTACAGAAAAGTAAGTGAAAAGCACTGTCGTTTCATTCAAACTTTGCCGGCAAAACAGGTTTGAGATAGAAACAAACACAAAAGTGCAAAAACCACCGTTCTTTCATTCAGATCTTCTGGCGTAATTGGCTCCAGGTAGAAACAGACGCATAAGAAATGGTGCAAAAGACAAACACAAAACAAGAGAGTGATGTTCGAGGCAACACCCCCGAAATCACCCGACTTCAACACAACAGGACTGACTCGATACAACAAGACAGACCCGACTGACTTAGTATGAAAAGACTGACTCAATACAACACGACAAGACTGACCCAATACCCAAGTCAGAAAACACAAAAACTAACAATCGTAAAATGCTCAAAACAGTACGTTCCATACGCCATGTCTGGAATAAATTGAGTGCCGCCCGCAGGTGGTTTATCCCCTTGATCACATCACATTATCCCCCAAGTTCAACTATCAGGTGCCGATAGACTTTGCAGGACTGGGCGCGGTGATAACCCTGTCGTCAATTAGATCTTGTATTTCGTGGCTAAGACGAAAACACATGTCAGTGCCATGACCGGTTTATTGATGGAAGGCACAGTACTGGGTAGCATCATGTGTAGCCGGAAGAGGATTTGGGAGAGGCCGAGGCTCAAGGGTCTGAGATGGCCTTGTCCAACAAGGATTTGGAGAGCTTTGGACAAAGGCATATAGAGGGCATGGAAGACCCTCCGACCTCGGGGTTAGTACTTCAAGGTTTGTGGATTTTTTCTGGACGCACCAACAAAGGGATTGGCAGGTGCTGGCCTGGTTTGCTGATCTCTTCCAAGTGGAGGATTAGAGCTAATAGGATCGTTTCTGGTACGACGGCCCTTCTCCCCATTTTCCCCTTGCTTCGAATTGCTTTCATTTTGAGTGACAAAAGTATCCTTTACAATCTTTGCAACAACTGCAATCACTTGCTGTTTGTTCAGCCCTTTGGCTCTCAAAGCCTCTACAGCCCACTGAAGGTGTTCATGGGGACCAATGGCCGCCCCTACCTTGTTCTTACCACTAGCCTCCACTTTGCCAAGGGATTGGCCTTCTTCAAATGCAGCCCGTCCCAAGATTGGGGAGCCTTTTGATATGAAATTCCCGGTATGTGGTGTAGTCGATGACAGAGCCAATATTCCGAACGCTAAATCTACCACAGTTGTCTGAAGATCTTCGATCATCCTCATCAACTCAGAAGTAGTAGGCTCACAGGTTTGAGATGATTGGGGTTCAGATGCACCCATCATGCATAAGTCCATGCTTTCCGGGATAAACACCTCAGGCTTAGGTGGATGGGCGGGGGTGATGTATATGCTGGGGTCATAGGTGGATGACAATGTATGGATGAGGTTGAGGTGTGGATGAGCTACTTGGTCATTAGGGTCTTGAGGTGGAGCTATCGTCCGGTTGTCAATGAGATTCTGGACCTCATGACGAAGGCGGTAGCAACAATCGATGCCATGACCGCGCTGCTGATGATACACGCAGTATTTGGTGGGGTTATGTCTGGCTGGGAGTGGGTGTGGCAGAGGTTGAGGATCGAGGGGTTTGACATACCCTCTTTCTATCAGGAGTTTTAGTGCGCTAGTTAGGCTCATATAGAGGAGAGTGAAAGTTCTACCCTGAGCTCGGGTTAGGTCGGCTGTTTGCAGGCTTGGTTTGGCAAAAGGGTCGGCTGTGGTGACTGTATTGATCTCAATGGGTTTGGGAATAGTGCTACTACCATCATTGATACTCCCTACAATCACTCTCCTTATCGGTTCCCTTGTTCTGGGAATGATCCCACTGTTGAACGCATTCTCGACCTGAACCCCCAGTTCATGCAAGCTTTTGAAAGTGAATAGTGGAGCAACTATCAACTTTTGCAACATATCATGCTCAAGGTTTCGCACCACTATCCGCACTTGATCCCTCTCAGAAGGACGATCTGTCATCTGTGCTGCCTTTGCTCTCCACCTTGTAACAAATTCCACAAAAGACTCTGTTGGGTTCTGGCGGGTTGTTTCAAGCTCTTGCATGGTTATTTCAACTTGGGTATTATAGGAATACTGATCAACAAAGGCCTCATCCAACTCTTCCCAGTTCTGCTTCACTTATTCTCCAACTTGGCATACCAAGCGGCTGCTATGCCCAACAGGGTTCTTCCGTACAGAGAGAGTTTCTGTGGCTTAGTCAGACCCATTGGCTTCAGGACATCCAAGAAAAGCCGGATATGTACCATAGGATCTCCAGACCCGTCGAAACGGTCAATACGTGGCATTTTGAATCTGTCTGGGAGCCGTACGGAAACCTCGATGTACCCGTCCTCAATGTCGGGAATGGAGTTAAGGCCCTGTGCCTTTTTGAATTGCTTCTTAGGGTTCGCAATTTTCACTGCAATCGGATTGAACTCATTAACATGAAAGGGTTGAAGCCTCTCAGTAGGCTGCACCAGGGGTGTGGAAACTCGAGCTTGAGCCAACCCTTCTTGGGGATCCGGACCATGCAAATCTTCAGCTGGCGAAAGTGGGTCAAAGTTCGGCTGGGGTCCCGAGACTGGATGTGTAGTAGGTGCCCCAGATGGGTGTTGCATTTCGGCATTAGTCTCACCTTGCATAGCGATTCCCTGGTTTAATGCTGCTATCACGGCCACAAATTCTTTCGAACCCTGTTCCATCACGGGTCTGCTGATGATGTGACTAGTGACTGTCGGATCAGTTGAACCGGTGAGCCTTAACTGGCATTTCTTTGCCTTGCCTCAGCAAAGGAACACTGGTTTCCCTTGAATTAAACCTCTGACCTGACAAAGTCTATCAACACAAGTCCAATGAATTTGGGAAATATCGGAGTCTTCTGAAGCTATGGTTCTAGGACTACGTAGCAAAAGAGAAAACAGAGAGCATCTCAGCCTGATTTCACTAGAGTGGACATGAGCATAGCTGAATGACTGTACTCTTTACTGAATTCTGCCCCAAATTCTGCCTGTAAACTGATACCCTCAGGTAAAACTAATTCCCCAAATACTGATGCCTGCAAGCCTAATACCCAGACTTGCAAACTGATACATGCATTCCTATAGAGACGCACTCTAAAAGCACATAACAAACAAGTGAGAGCCAAAACACCCCTATAGAGGTGTAGGGTTTCCTTGTCCAATTTTGTCAGGAGCTAGGGTTTCACTACGCACACAGCGGTTTCAAACAAATTATAACTAGATAAGCAACATGTCCTAGTTTGGAATGGTCACTATGGATTTCGACATGCACTAGCCCGAATGGTCAAAAAGGGTGCCCCGGTAACAATCGGGGTTTGTGTTCCCATCGTGGCAGAGCCCACAACCGGTCAGCCTTACGGCATGCTTCTCAAAGCGAGCCTCCGACAAACCGTTCAGGAATAGCATACGCCAAACACGGTATCCTAGACGCCCCAATGCAAATGCAATGCAAAGAGACACATAAGTGTAAACAAAACAAGATATCATAAGTTCAAGTCAAGTTCTCTAAATCCCCAGCGGAGTCGCCAGAAACTGTAGACGCGCCCGAACGTCCCGGAAAAATCCCGTTTTTTTCATTAGGCTCACTACAGTTCGGACTCGATGTCACGGTTCTGAATCTAATCTCACAAAGTGCAATGCAAGATCGATAAATCACCAAAGAGTCCAAATCCGGCAAATCGTTTTGAAAAACTGATTTTTAGAAAGAAGTGCCAAACATGGACTGCTTTGCCAGATACAGAGTCGCCACCTAAATATTTTATTTTGGGAAAATTTAGGAAACCCTGACTCGTGACTAAGGTCACGTGTCCGTCATCACCAAAGTTGCCTCGGCTCGGGAACTTGGGTACGAGAGGGGAAGGTCATGCAATGAGCACCCCCGCTCGCCCGATCAAAGATCGGCCACTACTAAACATGATATCTTGTTTTTGAAAACACATGTGTTCTTATTCCGATTATTAGCTAGAATTACTATGTGATGCGCACAACACACAAGTATAGAGTAGATCACCTAATTTGGAACAAAACATCTCATATTTGTTTTTTTTTTTTGAAAGCGGTTTGCTACTCGCAAGTAGGCTAAAATGCAGATTTTGCCACCCTCAAGTGGGCTTAGAAAACATGGAGATTTGCCACTCTCAAGTGGGCTTAAAACTCGCAATCAATGAATTGTTCTAATTCAAGTAATCCAACCTTCACCCATAGGCATTCAAGCAGTTATATCACATAAGCAAATAGCCTCATGGTAAGCATGCTATCATGGCAGTCACTCACACACATGTAAGGATGCCAAAGCATAAACACTTACCGAGTACTTCGAGCCAAAACAAAAGCTATGTTAGAAATCAATGCATGATCCTAGCTATGTTAAGAATGTCTAATGCAACACATGCAAAATGAAAATAAGATAGGCTCGGCTATTCTAAGATGGCATATAAGATGCTACAGATAACATGTATTCAACTTGGAATTGAAATACAATTCAGTTAGTATGATACGCCGAGCCCGGTGCATGCAAGACAGATGAATAGATGCAAACATGCGAGCATGAGGATGCTAATTGAAACATGCCCTAAAACTAACCATCGGAAGTTGGTAAATAAAAGAGAGAAAGAAGTGGGGGTTGGAAGACATGCATCACATACACGCACACTTATTTACAACAGTTGTGCCCTCTCGACGGAGGGTCCGAATAAATAATACAGAATTGACTAATTAACTAACTATTCTAGCTAATTAATTATTACACAACCAAATTGAAACAAATACACATTCTAAGCTAACAAAAGCACTGAAATGGCCTCATGACGAGAGATGCATGCATGCTCGAATCGCCTCGCTCGGAAATCCATCGCGATGCCCCAACTTGCCTCTGTTTGCAATTGTCCTCAGAACCTTGCACCAAGCTCCAGAAAGCTTAAACTCCACCATGGGAACTTGTGAGAGGGCTGCCGACCAGTTGTTGGCATTGGAGACCACCTGCTGACCACTTTCTGTGTTGAAAACCATAAAAAGTGGTCGGCCAGCCACTTTATCTGGTCGGCCGACCAGTTTCTGCTGCCAGACTTCAGTTTGCTGCAACAGAGAGCAAGAAAAAGCATGGCATTGTGTTTGCGAGATATGTGTGCACAACTACCCTCCCTATCATTTCATAAGCTCAAGGAAGTGTGGTTCTCGACCCTCGGGCCACCAATCACGCATTTCAACGCATGATGGCCGAGAAGCGAAGTTGCACAATTCAATATGAAAATGAATGCACAAGTAAACACATAAAAGCCTAAAACTCTATCATGTATGATCAAGAGCATCGACGACCGGGAATTGAGGCACGTTTCATCACTTTAAGTATGAAATGTCCCTTGCTTCCCGTGTTTGGACTAATACCTATTCCAAACACAACGCAACAAATAACATGGCATGGCATACACAATGCGGCTCAAGCATGCAAACATACAATGCAATGAAACAAGCATGTGAACAAGATGCAAGGGACAAGCATGAAAACATGCAATGCAACATGAACAACCTAACAAGGCTAATGGCATGCACAATGCACATGAATACATACTCAATGCAAGGCAACACAAGCATGCAATCAACGTGAACAACAACTAGTATACACAATGCAAATGGACATGGCATACACAACGCAATGAACCACATGGCATACACAATGCTCGATGGACTTAAACCGAAATGGACTGACCTCAGCCATGCCCAAATCAGCGGCCATACATGCTAAGATAGAAACTAAAAAAAAAAAAGCTATACAAACATGTATGCATATTGGCCCAAGTCTAAGGCACAAAGCACAACTCTCCAAAAGTATTGAAAGGATGAAACATGGAGTACAATGGCATATGTTCCAGCACTGAAATGGCATGCAAAATGACTTAGGACCATGCAAACAGCCTATGTAATGCATGTTGAAAGGTTCAAACCTCAAAGCTAGTGAAGTGTATTACACTAGAGGCATGCAAGATAATGCTCCAATGGCCCAAACCAACCCCAAACAGATCCTATGCAGGCCAAAATAGTGGCAAAAATGGGTTGAGATGATGGCTTGAAAGGCACGAAAATGAGGCTCATGCAATAGCTCACAAATAGGGCATAAAGGTACAACCCTCAAGAGCACTTAGAGAGTGGAAAATATGGAAGTGCAACAACCCTACATGCTCTGAAATATCATTCTAAATGATGCCAAAACATGTAAATACCTCAAGTTAAGCATGCAAGAGATCTCAAAATTCAAAGCTAGTCAAGGCTATTACACTACAAGCATGCATGACAAGCATCACTCGACTAAGAAGCCTCAAAACAGAGCTAGAACAGCCCAAAATATGATCAAAATCATGCTGGAGCATAGCCTAAATATGCTAGAATAATGAGCCAAAACATCATGCATACAAAGCTAGTAAGCAAGATTTATACTACAAGTACATGGAGCATGCAAGAGGCTACCAAACCAGCTAAAAACAGAGTCATGACATGTCAAATAATAACCAAAAACCCACTGAAATGGAGCCAATACATGCTAGAAAGACATGCTACTTTGATGAGCCACAAAAGGGATTAAACTACACAAACAAGAAGCATGCAAAAGGTGACCAAACCAGCCATGGACAGAGTCAGGTAGGTCTTAGAAGTCACAAAAAAGTGCCTGAACTAAGCCTAAAATGGTAGAAACACATGCTCATTTGATGGGCCAATAACTCAAGCAAACAAAACAAAAAGAGAGAGGGTCACCCCCCTCTGATTTAGGACCTCAAAACCACATGCCTACCATTGAAAATCCACTGGATTTTGGTGGCTAAAAGGCCAAACAAAGGCTAAACCAAAGGCCTCAAGATATGGCACAAAATAAGGTCAAACAAGGCCTAAGAGGGGGTAGACTACCCCCAACACCAACAAGGCCTGAAACAAACATGTTAAGGACTGAAAAATAGAGCTTTTTTTAGTAGAAAGTTAAGCTCAAATCAGTATGCAAATATGGCTAGGAGAGTAACCAAAAACAAAGCTTAAAGAGGAGAAAAGGGGTTACCCTTGAAGCACTGCAACAACAGCAATTCCTCTAGCACAAAACCAACTCTTATGACCCGAAAACCACCTCCAAGTTTCTCAACTCAAATATGGTGGTGTGTGGCTAGGAGTTGTAGTGCAAAAGTGAAGGAATAACACTCTTTAAGGCATAAAAAAAATATATATATATATATATATATAGAGAGAGAAAAATATAGAGAGAGAGATGTATCTATCACTCTTAGCCAATTTCAGAACCTCTGGAATGGAGAGGGAGGCTCTCTCTTATAGAAAAAACCAAATCTAAAGCTTCTTGGAGAAGCTAGAAGCTTGGATAAATCCCTCCATACACGTGTATGGAGGATAAAGTCTGTGCCCTTCGGCTGGCACAACTGGCATCCACAACACCTGTAGAATATGCAGGAAGGCCGCCGACCAGTTAAAGTGGTCGGCCGACTACTTTAACTGGTTGGCCAGCTACTTTTCTGGTCGGCTGACCACTTTTTCAAGAGAAAGTGGTCGGCCAGCCACTTTTCTGGTCGGCACCCAGTTTGATTGCAGTGTCTACCGAGAACTGTGTAGCAAGTATGGTATTCGGCCCTATTTTTCCACTCCGGCTTATCCTCAGAGTAATGGCCAAGCTGAAACCTCCAACAAATCTATTTTGGACGACATCAAGAAGATGTTGGAGAAAGCTAAAGGCAGATGGGTTGATGAATTGCTGAGTGTGTTATGGGCTCATCGCACTACTCCAAGGCGATCCATTGGGGAAACGTCGTTCGCTTTGTGCTTCGGTACACAGGCAATCATCCCCTTGGAGATCGGCCTCCCAACCTTGAAATCAAAAGTTTTTTATATGGGTCGAAATGACATGATACTGGCCTTGGATTTGATTCTGATTGAAGAACGAAGAGACCGTGCCCTTGCATCCATGGCTCGATACCAGTAGTAGCTGGCTAAGTCGTATAATCAATGTGTTCAGCTGCGCCGCTATACACCAGGAGAATTGGTCCTGAAGAAAGTGCTTCCAGCTACCAAGAATCCGGCTTAGGGAAAATTAGGTCCTAACTGGAACAGCCCCTATCAGATCGACTCAATCACAAGAGTAGGGGCATATCGGTTGAAAGACACGTCTGGGAGGAGTCTGCGACGGCCTTGGAATTCAACGCACTTGTGTAAATTTTATCATTAAACCCGACCTGTGGGGCATGATACTTGTTTTGAATGATTCACCATGTACATATTTCACTCTTGCAATGCAAAGTTTCCTGTTTTCTCATTGCGAAAACAAGTTCAAAAGTCTTCCCAATTAAGCCTCCGGATTCGGAGCGCCCTTCGTGTATCACGATTGGCCAAGATAAGTCTTCAAATTCGGAGCCCCATTAGTGCATGACACTTTTGGGCTGATAAAGACTCCGGATTCAGAGCGCCCTTCGTGGATATCATGACTGGCCAAGACAAAAAAGTCTCCGAATTCGAAGCCCCATTAGTGCATGGCACTTTTGGGCCGATAAAGACTCCGGATTCGGAGCGCCCTTCGTGGATATCACGATTGGCCAAGACAAAACAAAGTCTCTAAATTCGGAGTCCCATTAGTGCATGACACTTTTGGGCCGATAAAGACTCTGGATTTGGAGCGCCCTTCATGGATATCACGATTGGCCAAGATAAGTCTCTGAATTTGGAGACCCATTAGTGCATGACACTTTTAGGCCGATAAAGACTTCGGAGTCGGAGCGCCCTTCATGGATATCACGATTGGCCAAGACAAAAAAACCTCCGAATTTAGAGCCCCATTAGTGCATGACACTTTTGGGCCGATAAACACTCCGGATTCGGAGCGCCCTTCGTAGATATCATGATTGGCCAAGACAAAAGAGCCTTCGAATTCGGAGCCCCATTAGTGCATGACACTTTTGGGCCGATAAAGACTCCAGATTCGGAGCACCCTTCGTGGATATCACGATTGGCCAAGACAAAAAAGCCTCCGAATTCGAAGCCCCATCCGTGCAGGTCACATTTGGGCCTAATAAGACTCCGAATTCGGTGGAGCGCCCTTCGTGGATATCACGATTGGCCAAGATAAAGTCTCCAAATTCGGAGCCCCATTCGTGCAGTTCACGCTTGGGCCGAATAAAACTCCGGATTCGGAGCGCCCTTAGTGGATACCACGATTGGCTGACAAAAAGCCTCCGAATTCGGAGCCCCATCTGTGTAGGACACGCTTGGGCCGAATAAAACTCCGGATTCAGAGTGCCCTTCACAGCAAAAATTAAAGCATATTCAAAATGAAATGCTTAATTAAGTTGAGCTAGCACAAACCGTATAAACAAGTTGAAGCACGCAAGCATTTAAAACAGAGTATTTTATTAAATTAATCAATAAATACATAATTTGCATCCAATCTGTGTTGGAGTGTTTACAATATGTCCAATTTTATTTGTCATCACCCTCATCGTCGCTTTTCTCGATTTCGAAAGCGCCAAAGGGAAATTGCTGACGTTAGTATAACGGCGACGCAGATTCAACGCCCGTTTCGCGGAGAGCCTCTGCGGCTTGAAGAGCCTTAATCCACCCGTGCCTAAAACCCCGGTTCTCGCATCGGCATACTTCCTCGGAGAGTTTCTCCTTGATCTTCTATATCCCGACCTTCCGGCCATCGTGGAAACCTTTCTTATAACCACTGGACCTCGCAGTCTCTATTGCAAACATGCTTGCCGTCTCTCGATCGGCAATCACATAACTTAACAGCCGTTAGGTCACCCTTTCCCCCACAACCAGGTTAGATTGGCCGGTCGCGCGCGGCTCGACAGTTTTGGCTTTCCTTAGCTCACGCTCGGCCTTCTCCGCGCGAGCCTCCAAGTTTCGAATTTGTTCATCTTTCTTTTCTATTTCACGCCGTGCGACATGAAGGTGCATGCCGACTTCATAGGCGGTGTACAACCCTTTCACCGCTCCATGAATGCCCTCTTGAAACACCTCGAAGTCAGGTCGACCAACCATCGACTGCTGGACTTCTAGCAGAAAAATCTATCGTGCAAATTCGACTGCCACATTCGGATTGCGGATGATGGAATTTGCCTCCATCATCGGTTTGTTCTCGACGAAAACTAAAAAGCTCAATGGCCATGGTGGTTCACTGGCCTCACTTCGCAAACGAGGGGAGTTGTCTTGTTGGCGCTTCTCCTTCCTCGGTGACCTGCTTCGTCAACATGGAGAGTGGTACCTGTCACGTGCAGCAGATGCCCTACCTCCCACGCGGGAAGATTCGCCATCTCGATTCATTGCTGATTCCAGCTCAGCCAGCGTTCTACCCTCTCCCTTACTGTTAAAGAATAGTCTATTAGACATTCGCAGTATCGGACCTTTCTCAATAGCCTGGTTTAAATTGAGTTTGAGCACAATAATGGAATTTACGGGTGCGAAGAATTTATCCCATTTATTCTTAACGGGTGCAGCGCCCCCGAGGAGATTTCATTAATGATAAACTTCAAAAGCCCGGAGTCGATCTACTTATGTGCCACAATCACTCTATGAACTAATCGTATTCGGCCTCCCAGTTCATGCATTGGTTGGGGCAAGGGCAGCTTCGCTAATCTAATTGGCCCAATATCTAAGCCTGGAGCTGATCTACTTATGTGCCACAACCACTCCATGAACTAATCGTATTTGACCTCCTAGTTCATGCATTAGCTGGAGCAAGTGCAGCTTCGCTAATCTAAAAGGCCCAATATCTAAGCCTAGAGCCGATCTACTTATGTGCCACAGCCACTCCATGAACTAATCATATTCGGCCTCCCAGTTCATGCATAGGCTGGGGCAAGGGCAGCTTCGCTAATCTAATCAGCCCAATATCTAAGCCTGGAGCCGATCTACTTATGTGCCATAGCCACTCCATGAACTAATCGTATTCGGCCTTCCAGTTCATGCATTGGCTGGGGCAAGGGCAGCTTCACTAATCTAATCGGCCCAATATCTAAGCCTGGAGATGATCTACTTATGTGCCACAGCTACTCCATGAACTAATTGTATTCAGCCTCCCAGTTCATGCATTGGCTGGTGCAAGGGTAGACTAATTAGCATAGTCGGCCAGGCGACAAGGCCCTAAACAGATTTGCTTGGTCGGCTAAGTTACTAAATTGACAAGTTACACTGCTATTTAGTCGGCAACTGTTCTTTCGGATGTTTCAGCTATTCAACTTATGTTCCTACATCTTATCGGATCGATGGTTAGCATGCACAATAGACAATAACCACTTTATCCAAAGTAGTGAAAAGTAAAACTCTTCATTAACAACAATTGAATACTGGCAATAATGCAAAGCGAGGGAAATTTTCATTCATCAAGTAAATACAAATAGTTATCATTTTATACATGAAGATTACCCTAAGTAAATAGAAGTCTACTAAAAAACAAAACATGTTTGCAAGAACATACATTCAAAATTCCTAACAAAACTAAAGTATCGCCCAAATCAATCTTCGGGGTCAAACTCAAGCGGCTCAACGTCCACTGGCTCGTATGGAATTGGCATAGCCAATGTCACATCAGCGGCAGCAAGGGCTTTGAGCCAGCCATGTTTGAATCCCCGATTCTCGAATTTGGGGACTTCTTCTACATAATTTTCAAGGGCGGCGTCCTTCCCAGACTCGAACGCTTTGAAAGCCTCGGAGTCGGCTTTTTCCTTCGCCTTCTTCGACTTTTCCAATTCGGCCTCTAGCTTGGCAATCACCTCCTTGGCTAACTTGAGCAAACCTTCGCTCACGTTTGCCCTCTCCTCGGCGACCAATCTGAGCTGGTCAGAACTCCGCGCCCTTTCTGCCTCGGCTTCGGCCCTTGCACTTTCCATTTTCGCTCTCGTCGCCTTGAACTCGGCCCTGTTCCTCTCGCCCTCAGCTTCCAATTTCAAACGGCCAATTCTTTCAATGGCGTCATGCTGGTGGTGGCCTATTTCAGCTATCCTTCCGACCGTTTGCAAAATGGGAAGTTAAAACCAAAACAATATACGTAGAAAGCGTGTAGACACCCCATTTTTGACCGCCCTTAAGACTTGGGCACTACTGATGGTTTACTTGGTGGAGAAAGGTGTGGAGGGGAAAGGTTTAGTTTCTTCAGCAAGGAGAGAGTCAAATCTCAACCTCACACCCCATTTTGGACCAACGCTATTTTGGATGGTTTTTAGACCTTAAAACCCTCTCTTTCAAAATATTTTTGAAACAAAGTTCCTACAATGTTCCGAGGCTCACATTTTGTTAAATGTTGTGCTTTTCGGTAAACCAAGCCAGGACAAAGTGGAAATGAATGAAAGAGAGATGAAATCTTTGAAAAATCTTTCAAAACACCTTGCTTAGGGGTTTGAAGTGGAGAAAAATAGGAGAAGAGGGGAGAAATCCAGTTGGGGGAGAAAATGGGCATGAACCGTTAAGAGAGAGAGTTGAGCAGCCCTCGCTGAATCGAGCCTATTCATTTCAATACTTGGATTTCAGCTATGAGTCCACCACCGTTGGAAAGCTTACTTCCGGGGCTTCATTTTTCACTCAAGAATCTCCTCAAGCCAAGTCCGGACGGGGGAGATATAGTTAGTTGAAGTAGGGCATCAATCTGGTTGGACCGAATCTGCGCAGCTTCACCAAAACAGGCATAACTTTTTGCACAGGTGGAATTTTAATGCAAGGCTGGCGCCATTGGAAAGCTAACTTCTGGGGCTTCATCATAGAGGGTGTCTGACCACCTTAGACCTTTTGACCTGGTCGGCCGACCAGGTCAAGTGGTCGGTCGACCACATGAACTGGTCGGCCAGCTCTCTGCAGATTTGTCTCATTGAGTGTGTTCCAGCTGTGCCAGCTAGGAGGCATTTGCTGCATCCTCCATACATGTGTATGGAGGATGTGTAACCTAGGTTCTAAGCTTCCAAGAGAATCTCTCTTCCCTATAAAGGGAGGGCTCTCTTTCCATTGGAAGGGTTCAAAATTTGGTTGTAAGGCATACACACACCCTTCTCTATATCTCTCCCTCTTGGCCTTGAAAGTGTAAGGTTCTTGGCTCCATTGCACTATACCTCATAACCTAACCTCTCCATCATCCATCTAAGCACCTTGGAGCTTGTTTTCAGAGGCTAAGGAGTTGCTGTTTTGGTCCAGAAGCTGGTGGAGTTATTGGCTACAAGGGTAACACTCTTATTTCTTTTTTGGTCCTTATTTTGCTTCATGGCTTAGCTATATTTGCAAGCATATTTGGGCTTTGGCATAAACTGAAAAAAGTCTTATTTTGAGCTTCTTAACATGTTTGTTTAAGGTCTTTTTTCTGTTGGGGGTCATCTACCCCCTTGCATGCTTGTTTCCACCTTATTTTGAGCCATGCATCTAAGCCTTTGTATTGAGCTTTGTTTGGCCTTCTAGCCACTGAAATCCAGTGGATTTTCAGTGGCTAGCATACTGTTTTGAGCACCAAAATCAGAGAGGGGTGACCCTCTCTAGCATATTTGCCCTTACAAAGGAGCCCTTATTTGCACACTTCTTGAGCATGTTTCAGGCCATTTTTCGTGGATTTTAGGACCTGCATAGGCTCTTTCCAGAGCCCATTTTGCCATATTGGATGTCCTTCTTACATGTGTAGAACAACCCTCTTTATAGCCTTTCAAAGGAGCATCTCATTCTTACATGCATTGACCATGTTTCAGTGGGTTTTTGGGCTTTATTTGGCATGTCATACCTCTAATTTTTTCTGGTTTAGTGGTCTCTTGAATGCTTCATATACTTGTAGTGTAAATCCTCTTCACTAGCTTGTATTGCATGTAGCTTTGGTCCTTGATTCTAGCACTTTTTGGCCATGCCTTAAACTGATTTTGTGCATGTTTTGGACTGCCTTAGCTTTGTTTTCATGCCTCATGGTCGAATGATGCTTGCTATGCATGGTTGTAGTGTAATACCCTTGCCTAGCTTTGAGTTTTGAAGCCTATTGCATGCTTATACTGAGGTGTTTTCATGTTTTGGGGTCATTGAGCATGTCATTTCAGAGCCTATACTTGTGCCATATTCCCATGTTTTCCACTCTTTAAATGCGTTTGAGAGTTGTGCTTGTATGCCTCATTTTTGGACCATTGCATGAGCTTCATTTCTATGCCTCTTGAGCCACCATTTTAGTTCATTTTCCTACTATTTTGGGCCTGCATAGGGACTGTTTGGGGCTGGTCGAATCATTTGTGCATTACTTTGCATACCTCTAGTGTAATGCACTTCACTAGTTTCGGTATTTAAGCCTCCTAGCATGCATTATGTGAGGTGTTTGCATCATTCGGGACCATTTTGTATGTCATTTCAGAGCTGGAAAATGTGTGATTGTATGCCATATTTCATCCCTTGCCATGCTTTGGTAGAGTTGCATTTTGTGCCTTAGGTTCGGTCCCTCGCATTGGGCATGTTTGCATGAGTGTTCTTGTCTCATTTTCATCCTAATGGCCACTGATTTAAGTGTGGCTGAGGTCCACTCATATTGGTTTAAGTCCATCTTGCATTGTGTATGCCATGTTGCAATGTGTTATGCATGTTATGTTGTTAGCATTGTGTATGCCATGTCATTCCTCGCATTGTGTAAGCTAGGTTGTTAGTCGCATTGAGTATGCCATAGTTCATGAGCATTGTGCATGCCATGTAGTGTTAGCATTGTATATGCTAGGTGCATGTTTGCATTTTCATCCCTTGCATGTTTGCGTCATTCAGTGGCATTACATCTAGGTTGCATGTTAGAGTTGCATTCATGCATGTCATGCATATTGCATTGTGTTTGGAGTAGGGTTTAGTCCAAACACGGGAAACGCGGGATGTTTCGTACTCCAAGTGACGAAACACGCCTCAATTCTCGGTCGCCGACACTCCGGATTACCCATGATGGAGTTTAGGCCTTGTTGTGGTTTCATGTGCATTCATTTCATATTGAGTCGTGCAATTCGACTCCTCGGCCATCATGCATCGAGATGCGTGATTGGTGGCACGAGGATCGAGGACTACACTCCCTAGAGCTTGTGCAAGGACAGGGAGAGTGGTCATGCACACATATTTTGAAAATACCTTGCTTTCTCTCCCTCTTGCCTTTGTTGCAGAAAAACCAGAATCCAGGGGCAGAAAGTGGTCGGCCGACCAGCTTTTCTAGCAGGCCGACCACCCTTTTGGGTTTCTCCCACAAAATCTGGTCGGCAGGTGGTCTCCCATGCCATTGGATGGTCGGCAGCCTTCCCACAGCTTCCCAGAGTAGAGTTTCAACCTCTTGGAGCTTTGTGCAAGTTTCTGAAATCAATTGCAAACAAAGGCGAGACGAGGCATCGCGATGGAATTTCCCGACAAGGCGACTTGAGCATGCATGCATTCTTCATCATCAAAGGCAGAGCTGAGGCAGTCCATCTTATTTAGTTTGCATGCTAGTTTAAGTGTTTACTTAGTTAATTTGTTGATTAATTAAAGTTATGTAATAATTAGTTAATTCGGTCCTGTATTATTGTTTTGGACCCTCCAAGGAGGGCAATATTGTAATAAGTGTGCGTGCGTGTGATGTATGTCTTCCAACCCCACGTCTTTCTCCCTTTTATTTACCAGCTTATGATGGTTAGATTAGGGCACGTTTCAATTAGCATACTTATGCTTGCATGTTTGCATCCATTCATCTGTCTTGCATGCACCGGCTCGGCGCATCATACTAACTGCATTGTATTTCAATTCCAAAGGTGAATACATGTTATCTGTAGCATTTCATATGCCATCTTAGAATAGCTGAGCCTATCTTAGTTGCATTCTTGCATGCGTTGCATTAGCCATCTTAACATGAACTGGGATCATGCATTGATTTCTAACTAGTTTCTGTTTTGGCTTGGAGTACTCGGTAAGTGTTTATGCTTTAGCGATTAGCTTGAGGCTACGTGCCATATGGTTGACCGGTTACGGGCTCTGCCAGTATGGGAACACAAACTCCAGTTTTACCAGGGCACCCTTTTTCACCATTCGACCTAGTGCATATCGAAATTCGTAGTGACCATTCAAAGCTAGGACAGGTTGCTTACCCGATTATAGGTTGTTTGAAACTGCTATGTGCGTAGTGAAACCCTAGCTCCTGGCAAAATAGGACAGGGAAACCCTATCCCAACATAGGGGTGTTTTGGCTCTCACTTGCTTGCTATGTGCTTTTGGAGTGTGTCTCTACAGGAATGCATGTATCAGTTTGCAAGTCCAGGCATCAAGCCTGTGGGCATCAGTATTTGGGGAATCAGTTTTACCTGAGGGTATCAGTTTACAGGCAGAATTTTGGGCAGAATTCAGTAGAGAGCACAGTCGTTCAGCTATGTGTATACCTGTTCTGGTGAAATCAAGCTGAGATGTTGTCTGTTTTCTCTTTTGCAAGGTAGTCGTGAAACTATAACTTCAGAGGGCTCCATTTTTTTTAGATGTGGCGTATGGCACACACTATTTTGAGCATTTGTGAATGCTAGTTTTTGTACTGTCTGACTCGGGTATTGAGTCAGTGTTATGTCGTTTAGAGTCTGTCCCGTTGTATAGAGTCAGTCTTTTCATACTGAGTCAGTCTTGTTTTGTTAGAGTCGAGTGATTCTGGGGATGTTACCTCGGACATCACTATCTTGTTTTGTGTTTGTCTTTTCGTTTTCTTTTGAGTCTGTTTCAGCCTTGAAGCCAATAATGCCAACAGATTTGAATGAACATCAGTGATTTTCACATTCTTGTGTTCGTTTCTGCCTTGTGCCAGTTGTGCCAGAAGTTCTACATGAAATGGCAGTGCTTTTCACCTACTTTTTTGTGCCTTGAAATCATTGCATTGACCTAAGTTTTTCAAAACGTTTTCTAACACTGCGGTGAAAACGAAGAGGAAGGAATTCCTCGGGATTTGCAAAAATTTGATCATTTAAGAGAAAGAAAGACATGCTAAGCCCTTAATGATTGAGATCATGCTTGTTAATGTGAGTACTGAGAAGGATCCTCGCTTGATCTAGATTGGTTTCACATTGTCTTCAGCGCGAGCGATTGTTGCTTTCTTAAAAAATTCAAAAAAATGTTTTGCGCGGTCCTGCGAAGACCTGTGTGGAATCGCTCTTGAGATTGTGCAGCTTAGGATCGCTCTCAGCCTCGAGACTCAACCCCTTTGCTTCCAAACCTTGAACTTGAATTCAGAATGTTCAAACGGTCAACTACAATGTGAGGCCTGTGTGGCCAGATTCGAAGCAGCCCTCGAACTAGGGGCAGGGAAGTCAGATCAAGAAGATCAGATGTCATCAACAGAAAGCTTGCAAAACCGAATAAGAAGCACCCCTCGAACTAGGGGCAAAAAATGTCAGATGTGCTCGAAGAGTCAAAAATTGGGATGTTTCTCAAGCTAACAAAGATCGGCAAGAATGCCAAATCCCAGAAGGGAGGAAAGAAGAAAGTTTTTTTGAAGAACAACCGAGTTCCTATCCACAACACTAGGGGCAAATTCAGCCCCCATTGGATGAACTCCTACATCACCAGCGAACATCAGCCATTCTCCTGGATTCATATGGTTTCAAGATCTCAAACCATTCAACATGGACAAAGCTACACTTTTACCCTTGAGAGGCTCGCTGGGCCGAAAACCCGGAAGGGCGACCTAGGCAAAAGTTAGAGTGAGAAAAAAAGAGAAGAAAAAGAACAAAAAAAAAAAAAAAGAAAAATGCAAAGAATGAAAAAAAAGAAAAGAAGAAAAATGAAGAAAATGAAAAGAAAAGATGAAAAAGAAAAAAAGAAGAAAAGAAATGAAAAGAATTGAAAAGAAAAGAAGAACAAAGCTCACAAGGTTGAAAACCCAGAAAGACGGCCTTGGCAAAAGTTAGAGCGCAAAAGGAGAGGTTAATACCCGAGTGTACCTTAGCCCCAGAACTACGTAAGGCTTGATTCCCATGTTTGGGATACGTAGGCAACTTCATTCTGAAGTCCAGCCACAAACACTTCCAACTCAAGTGTGTCCATGTAATGGTTTTGATCATCTTTGCCTTCTTTGCATCCGAGAGTTCGGTTGTGATCGTCACTCTGAGGACTGATTACAATGCGCTGCGGTGCCATTCAGACAAGGGGCAACTTTTCGTTGCCATACAATGTGCTACTGTGCTATTCAAACAAGGGGCAACTTTCCATTTCCATACAATGCACTACGGTGCCATTCAGACAAGGGGCAACTTTTCGTTGCCATAAAATGTGTTGCGGTGCTACTCAAACAAGGGGCAACTTTCCGTTGCCATACAATGTGCTGCGGTGCCATTCAGACAAGAGGCAACTTTCCATTGCCATGCAATGTGCTGCGGTCAAACGAGGGGCAATTTTCCATTGCTTCCGATTTGAGGTTGCGCATCTCAAGTGTAGGTTCCGTACTCGTTGAGCAGTGGCCATTTGCAAAAATAGTTTTTGAGAATTTTTATTGAGGTTGACTAATTCTCTCGAAAATTATTCCATTTTTCTAAAACTGGACCATTTCTTAGACCCAAAAAAAAGAAAATTTTCAGTGCTCATAACTTGACTTGCATGATTTCAAATCAAAAAATCGAACAAGCGTGTTAATCTAACTCTCATATTGGTCAAAATTGTTTTAGTAGAAAGCTCAAAAACAAAAAAGTGGTCAAAATGATAAACTAGGGGCACATTTGAGTCAAGTGTTCAGTCTT
The DNA here is from genome assembly GCA_030407325.1 of Camellia japonica. Lineage (NCBI taxonomy): Eukaryota > Viridiplantae > Streptophyta > Magnoliopsida > Ericales > Theaceae > Camellia > Camellia japonica. Next base: position 26,388,381 of record JAPPVO010000016.1, on the reverse strand, counting down.
TTTCCCCTTTATCAACGCACTTGCCAGAAAAGGGCATCATACCTGCCGGAAAAGGGCACCGCTGAAGCTAACCGCAAAAAGGCAGAAAGCTCTCACATCCTCCAAGCAACGAGGTATCAAGCCAAGTGCGAAGCATGAACCGGAAATGGGGCAGGATATTCCACCCCCTCATCTAGACAGATCTGATCATGTCCAAGCTCCCCAGCAGAGCATCGTCAACCAATGTCAATTGCAGATCTGCTGTACATCCAGCCGTATCACAACCCCTCTGTGGGAAAGTTCACTGTTGTGGGCAGAAGAAAGAGAATCTAGCAGCATGCTAGGGGCAAGAGCCCACAACTTCCTGCTTATCCATCAACTACGTAGGGGAGGGATAAAAAATGAGAGATTGAAGAATAGAGAGATGTGCGCTGAGAGAAAAAAGTGAGGAAAAGGGCTTTTTTCAGGAAAATAGAGCCTGAGGGCCGAGTGATGTGAGAATCACAAATGAGAAAGGGTGGGAAACAATACCCGAAGAAACAGGCTCCCTGTGCACGTCTGAGTGTCGTGTCTTTTGCTTTGTCTCGATTCTTGTTTTGAGTCGTTTTGAGTGTTTCTCGATATGTTTAGGTTGTTCTACCTTTGTTTTCCGTTGTTGAGTCGTTTTGGCTGTGGTCAGTTGTAGGCTTAATACCCGGTTGAGAATCCTTTTCTCATTTCAATCTCAAAAATGAATCGTTTTGTGCTCAGAGTGCTGTGTCGTTCTCCATATTTGTGCAAAACAGGATTTGTTCTTTCATAAAACCGCAGGGTTCAACCCAGGTCATGTCAAAACAGTAGAACCAGGACCTATTTGAAGCTATATGGGTTCCGGACTGCGAAGGAAAAGAAAAGAGAGAAAATTTGGAGCATCTGAGTGTGTTTCAACTTCTGCAAGTTCCGTCTTTATAAACTGTGTGTTCAGAATAAACAGAATACTGTGTTATGGGCTGTGAGTTCAGAATGAGCTGTGTTCAGAACGGATCGTATGTGTTCAGAATCAGCAGTGTCTTGCGTAAGCCGTGTGTTCCGAATAAATCGAATACTGTGTTATGAACTGTGTGTTCAGAATGAGCAGTGTGCTGTACGAGCTGTGTGTTCAAAGTGAACAGAATACTGTGTTGACTGTTTCACTGTTTCATGCCAGAATGGCGATCAGAAGTGCTCTCCCTGAGTACCATTCCCCGTCAGAGTAAAGCGGTTTACCGCTACTCACTCCATGAGGTGCTTTCTAGAGTGCCGCTTTGTCTGTTTATTGCATTCCCTAAGCATCATGCTCCACATTGCTTGTAACATGTGCTGTATCATCGCACTTGTTGCATTTATTTGCATCTTGTATTAATCTTGTATCATTTATCCTTTTACGCCGAGCTGCGTTTAGGATCGTTGTTCTCTGGGACTTTCTCAGGTTGCGTTGTGCACGCACCTGATAGTTTGTTTCGGACCTCCTCTCACGATTTCCGCGTGGTTTGAGTGTTCGTTTCCTTACGCGATTTCAGCGTGTTTCGAATTTTTCTCAGGTTGCGTCGTGCACGCACCTGATAGTTTGTTTCGGACCTTCTCTCACGATTTCAGCGTGGTTTGAGTGTCCATTTCCTTACGCGATTTCAGTGTGTTTGGAATTTATCTCAGGTTGCGTCGTGCACGCGCCTGATAGTTTGTTTCGGACCTCCTCTCACGATTTCAGCGTGGTTTGAGTGTCCGTTTCCTTACGCAATTTCAGCGTGTTTGGAATTTATCTCAGGTTGCGTCGTGCACGCGCCTGATAGTTTGTTTCGGACCTCCTCTCACGATTTCAGCGTGGTTTGAGTGTCCGTTTCCTTATGCGATTTCAGCGTGTTTGGAATTTATCTCAGGTTGCGTCGTGCACGCGCCTGATAGTTTGTTTCGGACCTCCTCTCACGATTTCAGCGTGGTTTGAGTGTCCATTTCCTCACATGATTTCAACGTATTTGGAATTTATCTCAGGTTGCGTCGTATACGCACCCGGGCGGTTTTTTTTCGGACCTCCTCTCACGATTTCAGCGTGGTTTGAGTGTCCCTTTCCTCACACGATTTCAGCGTGTTTGGAATTTATCTCAGGTTGCGTCGTGTACGCACCTGGGCGGTTTGTTTTCGGACCTCCTCTCACGATTTCAGAGTGGTTTGAGTGTCCCTTTCCTTACACGATTTCAGCGTGTTTGGAATTTATCTCAGGTTGCGTCGTGTACGCAGCTAGGCGGTTTGTTTTCGGACCTCCTCTCACGATTTCAGCGTGGTTTGAGTGTCCCTTTCCTCACACGATTTCAGCGTGTTTGGAATTTATCTCAGGTTGTGTCGTGTACCCACCCGAGCGGTTTTTTTTCGGAGCTCCTCTCACGATTTCAGAGTGGTTTGAGTGTCCCTTTCCTCACATGATTTCAGCGTGTTTGGAATTTATCTCAGGTTGCGTCGTATACGCACCCGGGCGGTTTGTTTTCGGACCTCCTCTTACGATTTCAGCGTGGTTTGAGTGTCCCTTTCCTCATACGATTTCAGCATGTTTGGAATTCATCTCAGTTTGTGTTTGGTACACACTTGAGCGGGTCGTTTTGGACCTCCTTTCACGATTTCAGTATGGTTTGAGTGTCCCTTTCCTCACACGATTTCAGCGTCTTTGGAATTTGACTTAGGCTGCATCATATGCGCGCCTGATTATTTGTTTTTCCTCCTCTCATGATTCCAGCATGGTTGGAGTATTTTCCCCTTTGCATTCACCTTTAGCTCGCACTGTCTTGTGCACTCTCTGGTCTGGGAGACCTTAAATCCTCTGGTCTAGGAGACCTTAAATCCTGCATCTTTATTCGCACTGTCTTGTGCACTCTCTGGTCTAGGAGACCTTAAATCCTCTAAAGGTGCAATTCCTTTGGTGTTTGTCGTGCTCGAACGACTTCCGGTGGTCTGGTATAGCCACCTGCCTGTGTTTGCGGTGAGTTCCTAAGAGACCAACTGAGACGGTGGAAACTAGAGTTCGAATGGCTCATGCCTAGACCGCAAAGGTTCGGGATTTCTGAGACTAAAGTCTGGTTTAAATACCCAGGGGTATATCCTCGGCTTGAAATCTGTATGGCAGCCCCATAGATTGAGATAGCATGTGTATGCGCCTCAATTCTGGATACCGAATCAACCTAGTCTGTCACCCTGTTGGAGAATAGGGAAAGCTACGACCATAGCCAGGGAGAAAAGTAGTACCTACGGTTCGGAAATGCAAGATACAGAAGAGGAAGATTCCCACATCAGCATGAGGTAGGACATTGCCGAGGTAAGTCATTGCCAATTGCCCCTGTAAGGTACCTCCCTTTTCCTAGCTATCACATTGCATTTTAGTCATTACAGTGCATTGCATAAATCCTGAATTATCAAACTGGCTTCGCGTAGCGTATAAGTCCAATTATCATACCAGCTTCGCGTAGCGTATAAGCCCAATTTTCAAACCGGCTTCGCGTAGCGTATAAGTCCAATTATCAAAAGCTTCCTGCATATCATTTTTGCATCCTACCCCTGAACTACGCTGGTTTGATTCCTTGCAAAGGGATACGTAGGCAGCCTACGGGCACAACCATTTATTTATCTATATTTTGTTTGTTTGTCCAAGTCTTCGGCCTTGTCAAAAATGGGTCGTCTCTGAGTTCTGACATTCACTCCCGTCACTTCTTGACTTCTGAGTTCTGTCAAAGAGGGGCAATTGTAGACATCCCATTTTTGACCGCCCTTAAGACTTGGGCACTATTGATGGTTTACTTGGTGGAGAAAGGTGTGCAGGGGAAAGGTTTAGTTTCTTCGGTAAGGAGAGAGTCAAATCCCAACCTCACACCCCATTTTGGACCAAAGCTATTTTGGATGGTTTTTAGACCTTAAAACCCTCTCTTTCAAAATATTTTTGAAACAAAGTTCCTACAATGTTCTGAGGCTCACATTTTGTTAAATGTTGCGCTTTTCGGTAAACCGAGCCAGGACAAAGTGGAAATGAATGAAAGAGAGATGAAATCTTTGAAAAATATTTCAAAACACCTTGCTTAGGGGTTTGAAGTTGAGAAAAATAGGAGAAGATGGGAGAAATCCAGTTGGGGGAGAAAATGGGCATGCACCGTTAAGAGAGAGAGTCAAGCAGCCCTCACTGAATCGGGCCTATTCATTTGCATACTTGGATTTCAGCTATGAGTCCACCACCGTTGGAAAGCTTACTTCCGGGGCTTCATTTTGCACTCAAGAATCTCCTCAAGCCAAGTCCGAACGAGGGAGATATAGTTAGTTGAAGTAGGGCATCAATCCGGTTGGACCGAATCTGCGCGGCTTCACCAAAACAGGCATAACTTTTTGCACAGGTGGAATTTTAATGCAAGGCTGGCGCCATTGGAAAGCTAACTCCTAGGGCTTCATCATAGGGAGTGGCCGACCACCTTGGACCTTTTGGCCTGGTCGGCCGACCAGGTCAAGTGGTCGACCGACCACATGAGCTGGTCAGCCAGCTCTCTGCAGATTTGTCTCACTGAGTGTGTTCCAGCTGTGCCAGCTGGGAGGCATTTGCTACATCCTCCATACACGTGTATGGAGGATGTGTAACCTAGGTTCTAAGCTTCCAAGAGAAGCTTTAGCCTCTCTTCTCTATAAAGGGAGGGCTCCCCTTCCATTGGAAGGGTTCAGAATTTGGTTGTAAGGCATACACACACCCTTCTCTATATCTCTCCCTCTTGGCCTTGAAAGTGTAAGGTTCTTGGCTCCATTGCACTATACCTCATAACCTAACCTCTCCATCATCCATCTAAGCACCTTGGAGCTTGTTTTCAGAGGCTAAGGAGTTGCTGTTTTGGTCCAGAAGCTGCTGGAGTTATTGGCTACAAGGGTAACACTCTTATTCCTTTTTTGGTCCTTATTTTGCTTCATGGCTTAGCTATATTTGCAAGCATATTTGGGCTTTGGCATAAACTGAAAAAAGTCTTATTTTGAGCTTCTTAACATGTTTGTTTAAGGTCTTTTTTCTGTTAGGGGTCATCTACCCCCTTGCATGCTTGTTTCCACCTTATTTTGAGCCATGCATCTAAGCCTTTGTATTGAGCTTTGTTTGGCCTTCTAGCCACTGAAATCCAGTGGATTTTCAGTGGCTAGCATACTGTTTTGAGCACCAAAATCAGAGAGGGGTGACCCTCTCTTTCCTTGTTTTGTTTTCTAGCATATTTGGCCTTACAAAGGAGCCCTTATTTGCACACTTCTTGAGCATGTTTCAGGCCATTTTTTGTGGATTTTAGGACCTGCATAGGCTCTTTCCAGAGCCCATTTTGCCATATTGGATGTCCTTCTTGCATGTGTAGAACAACGCTCTTTATAGCCTTTCAAAGGAGCATCTCATTCTTGCATGCATTGACCATGTTTCAGTGGGTTTTTGGGCTTTATTTGGCATGTCATACCTCTAATTTTTTCTGGTTTAGTGGTCTCTTGAATGCTTCATATACTTGTAGTGTAAATCCTCTTCACTAGCTTGTATTGCATGTAGCTTTGGTCCTTGATTCTAGCACTTTTTGGCCATGCCTTAAACTGATTTTGTGCATGTTTTGGACTGCCTTAGCTTTGTTTTCATGCCTCATGGTCGAATGATGCTTGCTATGCATGGTTGTAGTGTAATACCCTTGCCTAGCTTTGAGTTTTGAAGCCTATTGCATGCTTATACTGAGGTGTTTTCATGTTTTGGGGTCATTGAGCATGTCATTTCAGAGCCTATACTTGTGCCATATTCCCATGTTTTCCACTCTTTAAATGCGTTTGAGAGTTGTGCTTGTATGCCTCATTTTTGGACCATTGCATGAGCTTCATTTCTATGCCTCTTGAGCCACCATTTTAGTTCATTTTCCTACTATTTTGGGCCTGCATAGGGACTGTTTGGGGCTGGTCGAATCATTTGTGCATTACTTTGCATACCTCTAGTGTAATGCACTTCACTAGTTTCGGTATTTAAGCCTCCTAGCATGCATTATGTGAGGTGTTTGCATCATTCGGGACCATTTTGTATGTCATTTCAGAGCTGGAAAATGTGTGATTGTATGCCATATTTCATCCCTTGCCATGCTTTGGTAGAGTTGCATTTTGTGCCTTAAGTTCGGTCCCTCGCATTGGGCATGTTTGCATGAGTGTTCTTGTCTCATTTTCATCCTAATGGCCACTGATTTAAGTGTGGCTGAGGTCCACTCATATTGGTTTAAGTCCATCTTGCATTGTGTATGCCATGTTGCAATGTGTTATGCATGTTATGTTGTTAGCATTGTGTATGCCATGTCATTCCTCGCATTATGTAAGCTAGGTTGTTAGTCGCATTGAGTATGCCATAGTTCATGAGCATTGTGCATGCCATGTAGTGTTAGCATTGTATATGCTAGGTGCATGTTTGCATTTTCATCCCTTGCATGTTTGCGTCATTCAGTGGCATTACATCTAGGTTGCATGTTAGAGTTGCATTCATGCATGTCATGCATATTGCATTGTGTTTGGAGTAGGGTTTAGTCCAAACACGGGAAACGCGGGATGTTTCGTACTCCAAGTGACGAAACGCGCCTCAATTCTCGGTCGCCGACACTCCGGATTACCCATGATGGAGTTTAGGCCTTGTTGTGGTTTCATGTGCATTCATTTCATATTGAGTCGTGCAATTCGACTCCTCGGCCATCATGCATCGAGATGCGTGATTGGTGGCACGAGGATCGAGGACTACACTCCCTAGAGCTTGTGCAAGGACGGGGAGAGTGGTCATGCACACATATTTTGAAAATACCTTGCTTTCTCTCCCTCTTGCCTTTGTTGCAGAAAAACCAGAATCCAGGGGCAGAAAGTGGTCGGCCGACCAGCTTTTCTGGCAAGCCGACCACCTTTTTGGGTTTCTTCCACAAAAGGTGGTCGGCAGGTGGTCTCTCATGCCATTGGCTGGTTGGCAGCCTTTCCACAGCTTCCCAGAGTGGAGTTTCAGCCTCTTGGAGCTTTGTGCAAGTTTCTGAAATCAATTGCAAACAAAGGCGAGACAAGGCATCGCGATGGAATTTCCCGACAAGGCGACTCGAGAATGCATACATTCTTCATCATCCAAGGCAGAGCTGAGGCAGTCCATCTCACTTAGTTTGCATGCTAGTTTAAGTGTTTACTTAGTTAATTTGTTGATTAATTAAAGTTGTGTAATAATTAGTTAATTCGGTCCTGTATTATTCTTTTAGACCCTCCGAGGAGGGCAATATTGTAATAAGTGTGCGTGCGTGTGATGTATGTCTTCCAACCCCACGTCTTTCTCCCTTTTATTTACCAGCTTATGATGGTTAGATTAGGGCACGTTTCAATTAGCATACTTATGCTCGCATGTTTGCATCCATTCATCTGTCTTGCATGCACCGGGCTCGGCGCATCATACTAACTGCATTATATTTCAATTCCAAAGTTGAATACATGTTATTTGTAGCATTTCATATGCCATCTTAGAATAGCCGAGCCTATCTTAGTTGCATTCTTGCATGCGTTGCATTAGCCATCTTAACATGAACTAGGATCATGCATTGATTTCTAACTAGTTTCTGTTTTGGCTTGAAGTACTCGATAAGTGTTTATGCTTTAGCATCTTTGCATGCGTGTGAGTGACTGCCATGATAGCATGCTTACCATGAGGCTATGTGCTTATGTGATATAACTGCCTGAGTGCCTGTGGGTGAAGGTTGGGTTGCTTGAGTTGGAATAATTCGTCAAAACCCGTGTTTTAGCCTACTTGCGAGTAGCAAATTTCAATCCACTTTCAAAACAAACGGATATGCGATGCTTTGTTCCAAATTAGGCAACCCAGTCTATACTTGTATGCTGTGTGCATCACATAGTAATTCTAGGCTAATAAACCGGAATAAGAGCACATGTGCTTTCAAAACTCGATATCATGGTTAGTAGAGGCCGATCTTTGATCGGGCGAGCGGGGGTGCTCACGAAGTGACCTTCCCCAATCGTACCCAAGTTCCCGAGCCGAGGCAACTTTGGTGATGACGGACACGTGGCCTTAGACACGAGTCAGGGTTTCCTAAATTCCCCCAAAATAAAATATTTAGGTGGCGACTCTATATCTGGCAAAGAAGTCCATGTTTGGCACTTCTTTCAAAAAAATCTATTTTCAAAAACGATTTGCCGGATTTGGACTCTTTGATGATTCATCGGTCTTGCATTGTACTCTGCGAGATTAGATACAGGACCGTGACATTGAGTCCTGAACTGTAGTGAGCCCAAATGAACAAAACGGGGAGATTCCCTCCCGGGACGTTCGAGGACATCTACAAAGCGGAAGTTAGGATCAAGTCACATACCAGAAAGGCCGACTGGGTGACTAATGCTATTGCCACCAAATCCGGCTTCGCCCGAAAGGGTGCCTTGTCAGTCGGTAATGAAACCGGGGAAGCCAAGCTCAACACCACAGCTGGATCTTTCAAGGCCGACGCTTCAGAGGAGATCGGTATGTTTTTTTATCTTTGGTTGAACAACGAAAAGAGCAACCACATCCGACTCCTCTAAGCAAGGCCATTTATGAATAGGGCTCTCTTCAGACCTGGCCTCGCTCTCGGCAGGACGTTTCTCCCCTCGATCTTCTAGGATCGGCCGTTCGGCTTCCTGTACCATCTCGGCCACCTCAATTTGAGTTTTTTCTTCTATAATAATAGGCTCAACAGATTCAGTCGGGGTAGGTTCAGAACGGATGGTCTCGGCTCTCCGCCGGGCGGCCATACGTTCGGCGTTTTTCATTCGTGCCATTTACGTGAGCGTTTCCCCAGCCATACCTTCAGGATAAGCGCCGGGAAGGTCTCCCAAGTTTGTAAAAATATCTTCAAAGGAGATGTCCCCTCCGCCTGATGTGGATGGAGGGTCGGACGAGTTGAGTCCAGCCTCCTCAAAGGTCGAGTTAAGAGCTTCGTCTTCCTCGGCTGCCAACTGGTTCGGGTCCTCGGCGACTGGTTCAGCCGCTTGTTCTTCTACGTGTTCCGAATCAGAGGCTTCTAAACCAATCTATCTTGAGTTTTTGAAGCTGGGGAAAATAAGGGCTGTAAGATGATCGTCGCCTCTCGGGATTGGAATGTTGACTGCCACTGAAAAAGTCGTATAAGTCGGCTCGTACCGCAGGAGGATGTGGGCCGCCCTCCCTTGTTTTTGAAGGTTTGGACGGCTGACGAACTGTAGTGCGATTTTAATTTCTATAAGTACGGCGTTGTTGGTTGAAACCAACACTTTCTTCAAGTCGCTGCCTGCATAAACAAAATGATAAGTAGATGGATGGAGAGCCGAATACAGATATGGTAATAATAAAAACAAAACTGAGATAACCGGCCAACTGGTTCGCCTTTTTGCCTGGCACAGGATCTAGGCGATCTTTACCCTCGCCGAATTCCCAGTTGCCTCGGACAATGACCATCACGTCATCAACACGCTTGCCAGAGCTGGCAAGCATAGTCACTACGTGATGATCGGTATCCTTGGCTCTAAGAAAGTAGCGTCCTAGCCGACCAGTAGATTTGGCTAGGACATAACAATGCCGAATGGTAGGTATACCTAGGTTAATCCTAAGACGTCAGTTCAGCTCTATAATTCCCATTATGATGCGAAAAAAATTCACGTTAGGCTGGGAAGGGATTAGACCCCAGTGTCGAAGAACGGCCCTCAAAAATAGGTGAAGGGGGAAGCGGACTCCGCCCTCAGCCATTGACAAGAGAGGATAGACGATCGTGCTCTCATCAATCCTCTGCATATCAATGGTGCTGTCTGCCAAAAGTGACAGATGGACATCATCGGGGATGGAAAAATGGCGTCGGAAGCCGGAGATTCGATCCGCTGAAAGGAGCTCCTTCAAATGTTTTGCCATCCTAGCCAGCCTAATGATTATGAAAAACTAAAAGCAAACAAGGAAATGGGATTGGAAGTGAAGGAGAAGAAAACTTACAGGAGGCGAAGGGGAAAATGTGAAACAAGGAGTTGCAGAAGCCGCGAAGTGAAGGAGTTGCACTAGAAGGCGAACCAGAAACTTTTGAGTATTCAAAACATACATCGAAGAGACAAAATTTTAAATCATATTAAATGGAGGCAGCGTACGAAGGGGCGGGAAATCGCAATAATGACCAAAAAGACGTGTGCGTTCTGACACACATTGGGATGAGGACTAACCGCCGAATTTTTGACTTTCCAAGTTCAAAACCAAACACGCCAACTAACTGATGCTAGTGGGGTGTTTGGAGGGGCAATTGTGGGAGCCGAGTAAATACAAGCCGAGTATATTGGAGAGCCGAATAAAAGAATCGGAATAATTTTTCCCCGAGACATAACTTTTATTCGGCATTGATTCGAGTCGATTGAAGAGCCGAATAAAAGAATCGGCATTCCAACCAGTGGAGTAAAAGCCGAGTATATGCACATGCAATGGATCGAGGGTGGACCCGATGCTAAGGTCCAAGGGGAATAATATAAATAGAGGATCATCAGCCAGAGAAAGGTATGTGAGAACTAGTATGCTTAACTTAAAATACAAGAAATCAAGAGTATATACTGACTTATCCGTCGGAGTGCTAATTCCGGCACTCCTGACCGGAGTGTTCATTCTTTTTTAGGTTGCCAGTTGAGGATCTCGAGTGCCCAATTGAATCCAAAAGAGTATTTCCAGAACCACTCCCCTACAGAATCTTATCATTGATGTGATAGTTTGGCTTTTGTTTTTTGTTTTTTTCTTGCACTGTCAATTCACTAGAATTAGCATTAGTGCTATCAATTTAGAGTACTGAATCAGTAGTGGAGAGTACAATGATATTTTAGATAATAAAGAGAATGCCAATATTATTTCAGACAAATAAAAGGAGTGTCAGTATAATTTATCTAACAATATTTATTCTCTTTTCTATCAAACAAAATTAATCCCGTCGCATCTTGAATCATAAACCATTCATTGATTGCAATAATGCATCCTAAACCTTTCATTGATTGCAATACTGCAGCCCTACGATTATTTATTGAATTCTTTGATTTATATATATCAGCAATTGACACATTTTATTTGTGTAATTCAAATAAATAAAGACAAAATAAAATATTTATTATATATTATATGTTATTGATTAATTTTTTTTTTTTGTTTTAAAATGTATCTAAGATCTAAGATTCGAAGTTCAATCTTCAACTACTAACCACTTAGGTGGTGGTTCAGTGGAGCTTCACCCTCCTTCCATATAAGACGTTTGCATTTGACACTTGAGAGGCACAGCTTTCTTCAAAAGATTGTTTTGTACTCCTCTTACAAAGCCCGAAGACTTTTGTTGTGAAGTGGGTGTGGAGATATCCTAGTGGGGCTCCCTTCCTTTGGGTTGTGTTATATGTGGCCGTCAACCGGTTTAGGTATAACTTGCGAAAGTTATGATATTTTCACAATTTTTTTTTTCTTTTTCAATAAAAAAAATTTCACTTAATATAATATTATCTATTCTAATAAATAAAGTGAACCCTATTGGTGGTATTAACACATTTATATCTTATATTTTTAATTTTTCCAAATATCTCTGTAGTTGATGATTAAAAAAAAAAAAAACGTGAAACTAAAATTATGGATTTGACCAAACAAGCCCATACCACTTGCAACACACCAATATGCACATTTTTTATCATTATTAATAGAGAAATTGTAATATGCATCCCTTTAAAAAGAATGTACTATATACATTTATAGTTATGTCATTTTCTTCTTTAGTTACGATTAATTTTTTTTTCTTTAATTATAATATTATTTTAATTATAACTCATAAATTTTTTAATTATTCTTTGTATTGTATTTAGTTATAATATTTTTTAATTATAATTTAAAAAATTATTTATTTATTTTTTAATTATAAAGTACATACCTACATATTATTTCCTTTATTAATATACTATGTCAGAGATTGACATCTACCAAACCCAAACAATAGCTTCCTCCAAAATTTTTTCCAAATTGTGATTTCTTTCACATGTCCGTAAATAAGGCCAAGTTTGGGTAGACTAAATAAGTGTACTTTTTATCTTTTTTGACAAAAAAAGTAAGGTTGAAAATATAGATGTTTGGGTTAACTTTTTGACTTTTTATGGAAAAATGTGTAATAAAAAATTGTGAAAATTGGTTTTTAGAGGAAAATTTGAATTGGGAGTTGTGCAGCCGTAATTGTTGACTTTTGATAAATAGTATTAACTTTTTAACTTTTTGAGTAACTTTTTGACTTTTTGAATTATTTGGGAGTACCCAAACTTGGCCTAAATAGTCACCGTCCCTTCTCTCCTCCCTACCGATTACGATTACGACTACGCCTACGACTACGACATGAGTGAACAAGCAAGTACTAGCGCTATTAGGGATTGTTTAGGGTGTCTTAAATAAGTGTAATTTTTGTCTTTTTGAACTAAAAAATAGAGGAAGAAAATATAGATGTTTGGGTTAATTTTTTGACTTTTTATGAAAAAATATGTAATAAAAAATTGTAAAAATTGATTTGTAGGAAAAAATTAGGATTGGAAGTTATGCAGCTGTAATTGTTAACTTTTGATGAATAATGTTAACTTTTTAACTTTTTAAATAACTTTTTAACTTTTTTATAATATGTCAAACTTGGCCTTAATCTTCCACTCCAAGACCGAGTGGCAATCGTCAGCAGCGGCTCCCGAGGAATCGGCCGAGCCATTGCCCTCCACCTGGCCTCCCTCGGCGCCAAAATCGTCATCAACTACTCCTCAAATTCATCCCATGTGCATGCACCTCAAAAACAGTGTGGACATGTATTAGTAGCCTTACTCAAATGTCTGTCTATTCCTATTCATATTCCTATTCTGTTAGATTTATTTATTTTAATGATTTATTTAATTATATTTTAATATATTTAAAAAAAATAGAATTTAAAATTTATTTTGATGATTTATTTAATTATATTTTAATTTATTTTAAAAAGAAAAATAGAATCTAAATTTATTTTGATGATTTATTTAATTATATTTTAATAGAATTCAAAATTTATTTTTGATGATTTATTTAATTATGTTTTAATTTATTTGAAAGAGAAAAATATAATCAAAATTTATTTTGTCCCATTATTTTTCATCTAAACTTTTATCATAAATATTGTTTGAATGTATTTAAAATTTGCTTAAATCAGGAGTTCATTTTAACCCAAAAATAATGTCCAAACTAGAGGTTCAAACAGCCCAAAACAAACGTTCAAACAGCCAAGCACAGCAGCAGGCTAAAAGGTTCAAGTGGAAGATATTCAAATTAGTAATGATGGAGTACAACAACTATAAACGGCTATAAATTTTATTATATATACCAAAGCCTCTAATGTAAACAAGTTACAAAAAAAAATCAGAAAAAATTCTTTGATCTATAATCACTCACATCTATTCTCTGAAATATTCTCTGAGAAGTGTTCTTCAATTTTTGTTTACATCCTCTTTCAGAAATTATACACTGAGACGTATAGCTTTAAGCCTATCTTTCATGTATGAGGTTTATAGAAAAACCAGAGATTCATTTTTATATCTATCTTTGAGAGATAATTCTTATAGCTTTCTGTAAAAGCAAAAACACTTTTTTTTCAACCTTGTAAGAATGCAGTACACTCAATATTCTTGACTTAGAAAGTCTGTGTAAAATATGTGGAGGATTGTTCCATCGTGAAAAGGTTGCTAGCACCTTATGAAGCTAGAGAATAGTTGAAAATCTCAAGTGAAGCTTGAGGAGTAGACGTAAGCCGAGTTGAAACCGAACCACTATAAATTTGTTTGCCTCTCTCTCTCTCCCTTATCTCTTTATTTTATCTAAATTGCCATAGTTATATTTCATATTTTTATTTTGCTAAAATCATTAATTGACATAGTTATTAGAACACTTGTTTTAATTATTTTTATTTCATTAACTATATTTATCTATTGTGCTAGTCATAATTTTTATTAGGGTATTATTATTTTTATTTATAAAAACCTAATTCACCCCCTCCCCCCTCTTAGATTGTCTTTGAGTAACAATTGGTATCAAAGCCTAGACTCTTATTTTAGATTTAACCATCTAGGAGTTTCGATCTATGGCAACCTTAGCTGAAGGACAAGCCACAAATAGGCCACCATTGTTTGACGGAAACAACTATAGTCATTGGAAGGATAAGATAACCCTATACCTAGAAGCCACTGATTATGCCATATGGATTATTGTCACCAAAGGTCCAAAAATTCCTACCAAATTAGTAGACAATATTAGTGTACCTAAAACTGAAGATGAATGTGATGAGAGAGATCATAAATTATTGCAAAGCAATGCTAAAGTCAAACTCACCCTTGTTTGTGGATTAGACTCTAAGGAGTATAATAGAATTTCAAGTTGTGATTCGGCAAAAGAAATTTGGGACAAACTTGAGGTAACGTATGAAGGTACAAACCAAGTGAAGGAATCTCGTATTGATATGCTTGTTTATAGTTATGAATTGTTTAAAATGAACTCTGATAAATCTATTTCAAGTGTGTTTACTAGATTTACTGAAATTGTAAACTCTTTGAAATCTCTTGGCAAAGCTTATACTAATAGTGAGTTGGTGAGAAAAATTCTTAGGTGTTTACCAAAGAATTGGGAAGCAAAGGTCACGGCCATTATAGAAGCCAAAAATCTCTCCACACTTGGATTGGATGAGCTTATGGGTTCCCTTATGACTCATGAGATCACTATGAAAGGACATGAGGATGTTGAAAACAAAAAAGAAAAGTGGAATTGCATTCAAAGCCTCATCAAATGAAGAAGAACATGAAAACTCCAATGAGGATAAAAGCTATGCCATGTTTAGTAGAAATCTCAAAAAGCACTTCAAGAAAAACAATTATGGAGAAAGAAGACCTTTCAAGAAAAAGTACAACAAAGATAACAAGAAAGAGCCTATTATTTGCTATGAGTGCAAAATCCTGGACATATGAAGATAGATTGTCCAAAATTGAAGAATCATGGAAAAGACTACAAAAGAAACAAAAAGGCCATCGTAGCAGCTTGGAGAGAAAGTGAAGATGAAAGCTCAAGTGATGAAATTGAAAATGAAGTAGCCAACTTATGTCTCATCACTCTTGAAGATGAAGACTCTACTCAAGATAGGGTAATTACTCTTTATGAAGAATTCGAAAGTGCATTCCATGAACTACAAGATGAATTTAAAAAAGTTTGGGCAAAAAATAATGTGTTGAAGAAATCTGTTGCATCTTTATCTATTAATGTAGAATAATTAAAGAAAGAAAAAATTGTTTTGAAAAATGATTTTGATACTATCTCTAATGAGAAAACTATTTTAAAAAACAATATTGATGATTTAACAAAAACACTTGAAAATTTTGTAAAAGGTAGAAATAATCTCAACATGATTTTTGGAAATCAAAGATGTGTTTTCAATAAAGAGGGCATTGGATATGCCCTATTAAAAAACAAAAGAATCTCAATATAATTTTTGAAAAGACACCTCTCATGACTCACCCTTATATTACTTGTCATTATTGTAGAAAGAAAGGCCATTATATATCTTCTTGTCCATTCAAAAATAATATGAACATGAGAATTAAAAAGATTTGGATTGTTAAGGGAACTAACAAAACTAACCGAGAAGGACCTAAGAAATTATGGGTACCAAAAACCAACGTTTGATTGTCATCTTGCAGGTTTGCCTTAAGTCCAAAACTAAAGAAGGTAAGTGGTATCTTGATAGTAGATGTTCCAGACATATGACCGGAGATAAATCCTTCTTTACTACACTGTCATCCAAAGATGGAGGCTTTGTTACTTTTGGAGACAACAAGAAAGGAAAAATAATCGGTATTGATAGCATCGGTATTTCTCCTAACCCTTCTATTGAAAATGTTTTACTTGTTGATGGGCTTAAGCATAACCTACTTAGTATTAGTCAATTATGTGATAAAGGTAATCGAGTTATTTTTGATAAATCACATTGCACAATTGAATGCACAAATGATCATAGAACTTTATTTGTTGGTAATCGCCATGATGATGTTTATGTTTTTCATCTTAATGATCTTTATACTAGTGATGTTAAATGTTTATATGTTAATAATGAAAATAGTTGGTTATGGCATAGAAGACTTGGTCATGCTTATATGGATTTAATTGCTAAACTTTTGAGAAAGGATTTGGTCATTGGACTTCTAAAAATTAAATTTGAAAAAGATCATCTTTGTAGTGCTTGTCAACAAGGAAAACAAACTAAACCATCATTTAAATCAAAATCTCACATTTCCACAACTAGACCTTTACAACTACTGCATATGGATTTATTTGGTCCCTCAAGGACATCTAGTCTAGGTGGTAAACATTATTGTCTTGTGTTTGTTGATGATTATTCAAGATTTACATGGGTTATATTTTTAGCACAGAAAAATCAAACCTTTTCTTCTTTCACAAAACTCTGTTGTAGAATTCAAAATGAAAAATGCTTTCTTATTACTAATATTCGAACTGACCATGGTAGAAAACTTGAAAATGAGAAATTTGAATTGTTTTGTGATGAGCATGGTATTGGACATAATTTTTCAGCACCTAGAACCCCTCAACAAAATGGTGCAGTAGAAAGAAAGAATAGAACTTTAGAAGAGATGATAGAACAATGCTTTGTGAAAATAATCTTCCTAAATATTTTTGGGCCGAAGCCGTTCACACCGTATGCTATATTTTAAATCATGCATTAATTAGACATATTCTAAAAAAGACTTCTTATGAACTTTGATATGATAGCAAGCCCAACATTAGTCACTTGCATGTTTTTTGTTGTAAATGTTTTGTGCATAATAATGGTAAGGATAAATTAGGTAAATTTGATTCAAAATATGATGAAGCAATTTTTCTTCGCTATTCCTTAACTAGCAAAGCTTATCGTGTTTTTAATAAAAGAACTCTTGTTGTGGAAGAATCTATATATGTGGCATTTGATGAAACTAACATCTCTGCTCAAAAACAAGTTGTTAGTAATAATATAGATTTGGAACCAAATGTGGAAGATTTAAGTATCTACAAAGAAGAGAACCAACCATGTAAGTTGAACAAAGAGATTGAACAACCTATTCTCCCACGTCAAGAAGAAGGAGAAAACAATGATGATTTGCTAAGAGAATGGAAGTTTGTTCATAATCACTCTAAAGATTTAATCCTAGGTGACCCTACAAAAGGTATTGAAACTTGCTCTTCACTTAGAAATATTTGTAGTAACTTGGTTTTTCTCTCACAGATTGAGCCTAAAAACTTTCAAGAAGCTGAATTCGATGAACATTGGATGATAGCTATGCATGAAGAGCTTAACTAATTTGAAAGAAACAAAGTGTGGGAACTTGTGCCAAAACCTAAAGATCATACCATTATCGATACCAAATGGATCTTTCGAAACAAGCCTGATGAATCCGGCACAATTATAAGAAACAATGCTAGACTTGTTGCACAAGGATACAATTAAGAAGAAGGTATTGATTTCGATGAAACTTTTGCTCCGATTGCAAGATTAGATGCCATTCGCATATTACTTGTATTTGCATGTTTTAGAGATTTCAAACTTTATCAAATGGATGTAAAAAGTGCCTTTCTTAATGGTTTTATAAATGAGAAAGTTTATGTTAAACAATTCCCAGGTTTTGAAGATCATGCTTTTCTAAATCATGTTTTTAAACTATCAAAAGCTTTATATGGTTTGAAACAAGCACCTCGTGCATGGTATGAATGATTAAGTAAATTTTTTATTGAAAATAATTTTTCTAGAGGAACGATTGACACAACACTTTTTGTTAAAATTAAAAATGATAATTTACTTATTGTGCAAATATATGTGGATGATATTATATTTGGTGCTACTAATGAAACCCTATGTAAGGAATTTCTAAGTGTATGCAAGGTGAGTTTGAGATGAGCATGATGAGGGAGCTAAATTATTTCCTTGGACTTCAAATCAAACAATGTAAGGAAGGAATTGTTATCAACCAAGTCAAGTATACAAAAGAACTACTCAAAAAGTTTGGTATGTATGACTCAAAAATAACTGGAACACCTATAAGCACATCCATTAAACTAGACAATGATGAAAAAGGTAAGTCCATTGATCAAACAAAATATCGATGTATGATCAGCTCACTTCTTTATTTAACCGCAAGTAGACCCGATATTATGTTTAGTGTTTGTATGTCTGCTAGATATCAATCAAATCTTAAGGAATCACATCTTAGTGCTGTTAAAAGAATTTTTAGATATCTTGTTGGTACTCAAAATTTGGGACTATTTTATCCTAGAGGTGTTGTGTTTGATTTAATTAGTTACTCGGATGCCAACTTTGCTGGATGCAAACTTGATAGAAAAAGCACTAGTGGCACTTGTCACTTCCTTGGTAACTCATTAGTATCTTGGTTTAGCAAAAAGCAAAATTTTGTTGCTTCATCAACGGCCGAAGCTAAATATATAGCTTCCGGAAGTTGTTGTGCCCAAATACTTTGGATGAAACAACAATTGGAGGACTTTGATTTGCATTATGATCATATTCCTATTAAATGTGATAATACTAGTGCCATCAATTTAAGCAAAAATCCGGTTCAACACTCACGAACAAAACATATTGAAATTAGACATCATTTTTTAAGAGATCATGTTCAAAAAGGGGATATTGTACTTGAATTTGTAAACACCAACAAGCAATTGGCGGATATTTTCACAAAACCCCTAAGCGAGGATTGCTTCAATTTTATTCGTGGCGAGTTTGGAATGTCGATTTCTACTTAAAAGGTTTTGTTGTGACTGTGAAACTTGAATTTTTGTTAAAATGATATATGTGTATTGCTACATTGATATGGAAACATTTTATCAGTTGAATGTTGTCAAGTCCTTCATAATAGTTTGCTATTCACAATTATGTATTTTTATTCTGCATCTTGAGCTTAATTTAATTTTGCATACATTGATTTTTTTTTTAATTTTTGCTATTAGCCTTAATTTCGTTTATTTTTTTATTATTATTTATTTTTTTTCCCGGTTCACTAATAGGCTTCATTTCCTTTATTTTTTTTTTTTTTTTTTTTTTTTCTTTTCCATTATTTTTTTGGTTTTGCCATTAGGCTTAATTTTTATTTATTATTTTTGGCACTTTAATTTCATCTTCCATGCTTAAAAAAACTTATATATATATATATACATAAAAACAAAAATCGAAATGACGGAAACAAAAACAACTTAAAATAACAATATTTACATTTAAAAAAAAAAAAGAAAACTCTTCATTCATTTTTCCGGACATTGGCCAACCTCACTTACTCACCTTTCCATCACTCTCTTCTTCTTTTTATCACCTTGGGCGACGCTCCTTGCCCCCATGCTTTCGTCGAGAGCGAGTACTCTCCGCCGACTATCAAAAGCCAAGAACGACGTTGCTCCAAATCGAGCCATGGAGGTGGTCTTCCGTTTAAGCTTTTTATTTCCGACCTTCAATGTGCAAATCTCTGCTCGCACATCCTTGTACATGCGCTAGAGTAGAGAGAATTGGGCGTTGACCTGGTGGAGCTCACTCGTTCTGTAGTCGATGAGCCAATTTTGTGATTGCAGTCACCGTCTCCATACAGGACGTCAATGTGAAATGATTGGCTTCAATATCGGATTGAGCTGTCATTATTTGCTCAATCGACATCATAGGGAGGTTGGGAAGAGTAGGAGCCGGAGCGCTCGGCCCAGCAACGCTTACAGGATCATTCAGGTCCGGAAAGAGCATAAGCGGACGGGACAAGGCCATGTGGTCGCAGAAAGAGCTGTAATCGAAATGAGGGTAGTTTTTGGTAGTCTTTTTGCTCTGCTTAGTCTCTCTATTCCATCTCTCTCACAAAGAAGAAGAAATGGATGGAAGCGAATGAGGAAGAAGAAAGAGAAGAGAGTGATTAAGAAGACAACAGAGGAGAAGAAGACAAGAGGGAGAGAGAGCCGAGGTAGTTGATTGACTCTTCTCGCTTTTGTCAGTCGACTGACGCAAAAGCGAGGCCGCATGTCCGACGCGATTTTTGATGGAAAAGAGAGACGCAGGCGAACCATATATATATATATATATATATATGTTTTGATAATATGTTTTTGATGCCATTTATCACTATCATTTTCCTCCTCCTCCTCCAGATTCTGAGCCATGATTTCCTTTTGATAATGTCACAGGGGGAGAAAATTAATGATGTTATATATTATGTATTATATTCTGATATTATGTATTATGGTATTATTTTCAAACTAATATGATGTTATGTATTGTGGTATAATGGTAGTATTTTTTTAAACTGATATACACCAACTAATATTTATAATTTTTTTCTTTTATACTTGGTTAATCTCAAGTCTCATATCATGTCTCTGATTAAAGCTTATTTATTACACATGTACTTACCTGTGTATTTAGAAATGAATTCAGGGAGCATGACTTGAGGGGGAGCCTTTCTAACTCCCAAATCAAATCAAAACATCATTGTGTGCCATCATAAAAAAGGAGGAGATTGTTAGACTTATTTATTTTGATGATTTATTTAATTATATTTTAATTTATTTGAAAGAGAAAAATAGAATCCAAAATTTATTTTGATGATTTATTTAATTATATTTTAATTTATTTGAAAAAGAAAAATAGAATCTAAAATTTATTTTGATGATTTATTTAATTATGTTTTAATAGAATCCAAAATTTATTTTTGATGATTTATTTAATTATGTTTTAAATTATTTGAAAGAGAAAAATATAATCAAAATTTATTTTGTCCCATTATTTTTCACCTAAACTTTTATCTTAAATATTTTTTGAATGTATTTAATATTTACTTAAATTAGGAGTTCATTTCAACCAAAAATAATGCCCAAACCAGAGGTTCAAACAGCCCAAAACAAAGGTTCAAACAGCCTAGCACAGCAGCAGGCCAAAAGGTTCAAGTGGAAGATATTCAAATTAGTAATGATGGAGTGGAAGATATTCAAATTAGTAATGATGGAATACAACGGCTATAAGCGGCTATAAGTTTCATTATATACACCAAAGCCTCTAATGTAAATAAGTTACAAAAAAAATCAGAAAATATTCTTTGATCTATAATCACTCACATCTATTCTCTGAAAAATTCTCTGAGAAGTGTTCTTCAATTTTTGTTTACATCCTCTTTTAGAAATTATACACTGAGATGTATAGCTTTAAGCACATCTTTCCTGTGTGAGGTTTACAGAAAAACAAGAGCTTCATTTTTATATCTATCTTTGAGAGATAATTCTTGTAGCTTTCTGTGAAAGCAAAAACACTTTCTTTTCAACCTTGTAAGAGTGTAGTACACTCAGTGTTCTTGACTTAGAAAATCTGTGTAAAATCTATAGAGGATTGCTCCATCTGTGAAAAGGTTGCTAGCACCTTATGAAGCTAGAGAACAGTGAAAAATCTCAAGTGAAGCTTAAGGAGTGGACGTAGGCTGAGTTGAAGCCGAACCGCTATAAATTTGTTTGCCTCTCTCTCTCCCTTATCTCTTTATTTTATTTAAATTGTCATAGCTATATTTCATATTTTTATTGTGCTAAAATCATTAATTGACATAGTTGTTAGAACACTTGTTTTAATTATTTTTATTTCATTAACTATATTTATCTATTGTGCTAGTCATAATTTTTATTATGGTATTATTATTTTTATTTATAGAAACCTAATTCACCCCATCCTCTTAGGTTGTCTTTTGGGTAACATATTCCTATTAACCAAATAGAGCTATCTATCTCATCTCATCTCATGATGAACATGAAGGGGGCCTTGTTGAAGATTGGCTCAGAATTTCTTTGTCAAAAATGGTTGCTGATTGAAGACAAATGAAGAAGCTAGAGATTCAGCCAAGCTACTCATGGTAGGGTGGCTGATCTTTCCCTTTAATGTTGTCAATGGCTTGGCTCTCCCATTGCATCTATAAATGGGTAGTGAATTGGAGGATTTTTGTGTGGTGAAATAAAAAAGTGTGAGAATTACAGTTTAAGCAACTAGACAAAGTCTGAGCAAGAGTTGAGTGAGAGTAGTGTCTCATCCTCCTCCATTGTTGTAATTTTGTATTTCTATCCATATAATGAAATCCGCTGCCCATGGACGTAGGCGATTTGTCGAACCACGTAAATATTTGTATGTTCTTACTTGTGTGTGATTGTTTTCTGCCTCCTAGGCACAAAAAATAGGTATTAGAGCATTGTTGTGCAAAAAATAGAGCAATTTTTTGTAAACTAAAAATTGAGTTTTTAGCCTACTAGGATGACTGCCTCGACGAGAGGAGTTCAGACCCAGAAAGACCAACCCACGAGGATACTTCACGCACCCTCACGAGCTTGCCAGAGTTTTGCCGGAGACTTGCCGAAAAGTTCAGTTCAGCGAGGAAGCAGAGGTTGAAGAAGTCAATCTGTTCTAAAAGCTTTAAGTACTTACTTGTGCACCAATACAACACAAGTTCACACTTGGCACAATGGTTAGAGCTTTGATTTGAAGCCTTGAGGTCAAGGGTTTAAAATCCTCCACAAACAAATTTCTAAATTATTTTTGGAAGCTTCCAAATCATTGTCACGCCATCGCCACGTAACAGCTATATCAGCGCCACGTACTGCCACGTGTTAAGCCACGTCATCAGCAACTCAGCTGCCACATCCGCGCGCATGTACTGCTATGTGTGAAGCCGCACCAACACAGCTCAGTCGACACGTCATCGCCATTTCAGCACATCTGCCACGTCATCATCCCAGTCAGCCGAAATTTTTGACATTGCAGGGAGGCCCCTAAAATTTTGGGAAATTGCATTTTAGCCACTGATCTTGCTAAAATTTCAATTTAGCCCTTAAAACTTCATTAAATTACAGTAAGGTCCCAAGAGTTTTAGGAAATTGTAATTTGGCCCCTAGATTTGGAGAAATTTCATTGAGGTCCCTATAGATGTGAAGAAAGTTCTTTCCTAGCTAAATCAACCGTTCTAAACACAACTGTAGACACCCTATTTTTGACTGCTCTTAAGACTTGGGCGCTACTGATGGTTTACTTAGTGATGAAAGATGTGCAGGGCAAAGGTTCGATTTCTTCGGCAAGAGGAGAGTCAAATCCTAACCTCACACCCCATTTTGGACCAAAGCTATTTTGAATGTTTTTTAGACCTTAAAACCCTCTCTTTCAAAATATTTTTGAAAAGAAGTTTCTACGATGTTCTGAGGCTCACATTTTGTCAAATGTTGCGCTTTTCGATAAATCGAGCAAGGACAAAGTGGAAATGAATGAAAGAGAGTTGAAATCTTTGAAAAAACTTTCAAAACACCTTGTTCAGGGGTTTGGAGTTGAAGAAAAGAAGAGTGGAGAGAAGAAACCTAGTTGAGGAAGAAGTTGGGCATGAATCGTTAAGAGAGAAACGAGCAGTCCTCACCAAATCGGGCCTATCATTTTGTATACTTGAATTTAAGCTATGACCCGCCACTGTTGGAAAGAATACTTCCGGGGCTTCATTGTGCACTCAAGAATCTCCTAAAGACGAGTTCGAATGGAGGAGATATGATTGGTTAAAGTTGGGCATTATTCCGGTTGGACCGAAACTAAGCAGTCTTCACCAAAACAAACATAACTTTTTCCATAGTTGGAATTTTGATTGAAGGCTGCCACCATTGGAAAGCTTACTTCCAGGGCTTCAATTTGGACACAAGAATGACCTGAAAATGAGTCCATATGAAGGAGTTATTCCTGTTTGAAGTTGGACCTGCAGAGTAGAATTTGCTATCGGCCACAAATATGTGCAGTCGGCCAAAAAAGTAGCAGATCGGCCATCACAAGTAGCAGATCAGCACTAAAGATGGCCGATCGGTCAAGAGTGACACAAATTCAGATTTTTTTGAAGATATTTCATCTCCAGCTATTTCCAGCAAACTCCAGCTATCCCAACTCAGATATTTTTGACCAAGAGCTCTTGAATTGCTATATATGAACCTATATCTCATATTTTTGGAGGGTTAGAACTTCTTGAACAAGTTTGAGAGCTTCTCTCACTAAAATCCCTCTCTCTCTACAAAACTTTCAAAGCAAAATCTCAGCCTCTCTCTCTAAAGCCTCTCTCTCTTGCCCTTTGGTGCATAGAAGTGCATAGAAGTAGAGAAATACAACTAGTTTGCCTAGGCATCCTTCATCAAAGTTGCATATCTATGGGCTGAGGTCCCTTGGAGCTTATTTTTGGGCTGATGGAAGGTCATTTGAGCCAAGAAAGAGGCCATTTTGCTGCTGTGCTCCAAAGGTAAGCACTCACCCCTTTTAGCTTGTTTTGCATACTAGCTTTGCCATAAGTTTTCAACTACTTTGGGGTTGTTTTTGGGGTGGTGTTGAACTACAAAAACCTCTTTTTTTACTCTGTTTTTTAGTCCTAAAAGTGTTGGTTTGAGCCATGTTTGGCTAGGGGTTGTTTCCTCCCTTTTGCTCCTTAGCTTGTATGGCCTTTTGAGCTAACTTCCAAGCTTTTTCAAACAACTTCTTTTTGGCCTTAAAACCACTGAATTCCAGAGGAATTTCAGTGGTGAAAATCTGGCTTTGAGGCCCCAAATAGGAGGGGGTAGTCCCCCATCCTCTTCTCTTGTTTGCATGTGTTGATAGCCAACCAAATGAGCATGTGTTTTTACTTCTTGGTGGCTTTGTTTAGGCTCATTTTTGTGACTTTTTGGACCTTCCATAACTCTTTTTTAGGCTGGTTTGGTCACTTCTTGCATGCTTTATATACTTGTAGTGTAAACTTGCACACTAGCCCAACATGCATCATGCTTTAGACTATCATTCTAGTGTGATTTTCGCTTAACTCCAAGAAGATTTTGGCCATTTTTTAGCATGATTAAGGTCTTATTTATGTTTTTTTGGTCATGCATGCCATGCTTTGTGTAGCCATAGTGCATGTTAGCTCACTAGCCTTGAGTTTCCAAGCCACTAGCATGCATTGCTTGGGCTATTTTCAGGATTTATCATCATTTGGAATGATATTTCAGAGCATGTTTCATTGCCATGCCCTCACATTTGTCACTCTTTCAATGCTTTGAAGGGTTGGTTCTTTATGCCTTACGAATGAGCATACGTGTATGCCATCTTGCCTAGGCTTTTGGGTCACCATTTTATTGTGTATTTGGTCCTATTTTGCCATGATATAGCACTGTTTTTACTTGGTTAGAGCATCCCTCATTTGCTTCTTACACTTGTAGTGTAAGTCCTCTTTACTAGTCTTGCATGCCTAATGAGTGAGCTTGTTATTCTAGCATGTGTTGACTTGGTATTAGCCCATTTTTGGTGTTAGTTTGACATGCCATAACTCTGATTTTTGTTAGTTAAGTCATCTCATGCTTGGCTTTGGTAGATGTAGTGTAAACCTCCTTATTGGCCTTGCATACTCCATGTCTTGACCCTTCATGCTAGCTTGCTTTGTCTTTGCTCCATGCATGTTTTGTCATTGTTTTGGCATACTCTAGGACTATTTTGGGTTGTATTGGCCATATGCTTCATGCATGGCATAGCTATAGTGTAAGTGTCTATGCTAGTTTCAAGCTTTGAGCTTCCTAGCATGCCTCATTTGTGACATGTACATGATTTGGCATCATCTACCATGACATTTCAGAGCATATAGCATTGCCATGTTTCCACTTCTTTCACCCTTTGAGTGCCTCTAAGGGTTCTGCATTATTACCATGTTTGTGGCTTAGCTTGTATGCATGCATGCCTAGGCCTTTGAGCCCCCATCTCAGCATGCTTTAGTCTTTGTTTTGACCCATTTGAGCTCTGTCCATGGTTGGTTCATGCATTTATGCCATATATTGCATGTCCCGTGTATAGTCCTCTTTGCTAGCTTTAATGCTTTAAGGACCCTAGCAAGCTATGCTTGTATTGTTTAAGAGATTTGGCATCATTTCATACCTAATTTGAGAGCATGTAGTGTTGTCACACTTCCATGTTTATCACTTCTTCACTGTGTTTGAGGGTTGTGCTCTTAGGCCTAGTTGATGAGCCAACGCATGTGCATGCATGTCTTGCCTTTTGGTGCCTTCATTTCATACCCTTATGGCCACTGATTTGGGCATGATTGAGATCTGTCCACTTTTGGTTTAAGTCCATTGAGCATGTTGTTTCAATGTTGTTATATTGTATCATGTTTGCATGCTTGAGTTGCATGACATTTCCATGCTTATGACATTCTTACTTACATGTTGTTGCATGTTCATGATGTTTAGCATGTTGATTAGATAAAGTGTTGTTGCATTGCTTGGTGCATTGCATGTTGTTGCATGCTAGTTGCATTGCATGACATTGTTGCATGTTTTTGCATGCCATGTTGTTTGCATGCTTGTCATTTGCATTGTGTTTGGCATACCTTGCATTGCATTGTGTTTGGATAGGGAGTTAGTCCAAACACGAGAAATGAGGGATGTTTCATACTTGAAGTGATGAAATGTGCCTCAATCCTCGGTCGCCGACCCTCTTGATCAAGCATGATAGAGGTTAAGGCATTTATGTGTTTTTGTGCATTCATTTGACATTGATTTGTGCAACTCGGTCTCTTTGGCCATTATGTATCGAAATGCGTGATTGATGGCTCAAGAGCCGAGCACTACACACCTTTGAGCCTTAGACATGATAAGGGGTGTAGTTGCACACACATTTTCTTGCAAATACATTGTCATGCCTCTGTTTGTGCTCTATTGCTGCAAAAGGAGAAGTTTGCAGGAAGAATTGGCCGATCGGCTATCTAGTGTGCTGATCGGCTATCAAAGTTGGCCAATAGCCTTGAAATTTGGCCGATGAGCATTACACTTGGCCGATGGCCTTTCCTCTTGGCCGACCACCTCTCAGATTGTTTCTAAGGTGGGTCAAAAGCATTATGGAAGTTGGCACAGTTTTCAAAGATACAGAAGTGTACAAACAGAGGCAACAGGAGGCAAGGTAGTGGATTTTCGAGTGAAGTCGACCGAACATGCATATGCCCCTCTCCTCGAGGCTATTTTAACTACTTTGTGTAGTTAGTTAATTTGCTGTTTAATTAGTTGATGTATTTACTAATTGAATCCATCATTGTAAATTCTTAATTAGCTTAGCATAGCTAATTTTCAATTCGGTGTTGTAATAATTAGTCTAATTAGATTATTAGATTAGTTGCTTAGCTTAGCGTAGTTAGCATAGCGTATTCATTCGAACCCTCCGTCGAGAGGGCACAATGTTGTAGTAAGTGTGCGTGCGTGTGTGAATGTCTTCCAACCCCGTGTCTTTTTCCCTTTTACTTATCAGCTTTTGATGGTCAGTTTTAGGGTATATTTCGATTAGCATCCTTATGCCTCGCATGCATGCATCATTCATCTGTCTTGCATGCATCGGGCTCGGCGCATCATACAAACCGCATTGTATTTCAAAACATTTACTTGAATACGTGTTCAACAGCATGTTATTAAGTTGCATCTCATATGCCATTATAGATAGCCGTGCCTATTTTAGTTGCATTTTTGCATGTGTTGCATTGGGCATCTTAACATAGCTAGGATCATGCATTGATTACTAACTAGCTTCTTTTTTGGCTTGGAGTACACTGTGAGTGTTTTCGCTTTATCATTCTTGCATGAGTGTGAGTGTTGCCATGATAGCATGCTTGCCATGAGCCTAACTACTTAAATTTTTAATTGCATGAATGCCTGTGGATGAAGGTTGGATTGCTTGAATTAGAACAATTCATCGAAATGCGAGTTTTTAAGCCCACTTCAGGTGGCAAAATCATGTTGTTTTCTAAGCCCACTTGAGAGTGGCAAATCCGCATCTTAGCCTACTTGCGAGTAGCACCTTCAAACCATTTTCAAACAAACAAACATGAGATGTTTTGTTCCAACTTTAGCGATTTAGTCTATGCTTGTATGCTGTGTGCATCACGTAGTAAGGTTAGCTAATAAACTGGAATAAGAACACATGTGTTTTGTGTTTTCAAAAACAGCATATCATGTTAGTAAAGGCCGATCCTTTGATCGGGCGAGCGAGGGTGCTCATTGCATGACCTTCCCCTCTCGTACCCAAGTTCCCGAGCCAAGGCAACTTTGGTGATGACGGAAACGTGGCCTTAGGCATGAGTCAGGGTTTCCTAAATATCCCAAAATAAAACATTTAGGTGGCGACTCTGTATCTGGCAAAGCAGTCCATGTTTGGCACTTCTTTATTAAAATCAGTTTTTCAAAATGATTTGCCGGATTTGGAGTCTTTGGTGATTTATCAGGTCTTGCATTGTACTTTGCGAGATTAGATTCAGAACCGTGACATTGAGTCCGAACTGTAGTAGCTTAAGAACGAAAATGATTTTGCGCCTTCGCGCGCAGAGCCGTGACGTTCGGGCACGTCTACAACAACCACGGATTCCCTTTTTTGAGATTCAAATCTGAATTTTTAGTGAAGTTTTTTGAGAGCTTATAAGTTGTCGTGTTTCGGGCATTTCAAGCATCCGTTATTGTTGTGGTGGAGATTTTTTGAGAAGTCTCAACGGTAGAATCTACATAGAGGAGATCAGTTGAGTCTACAAGCAGCTCTGGGCATTGGACCCTCGTGTCCCACGCTAAGCTCGAAGTAGAGAAGTTTGATGGTAGCCGCAACTTCAGTATGTAGAGATGCGAAGTTAAAGATATACTTGTCCAGATGAACTTGCACTTCATTTTAGGAGACAAACCAGATGACTTGGACAAGATAGAATGGGAGAAAGTGAATCTTCTATCCTGTAGTTCTGTAGACACCCCATTTTTGACCGACCTTAAGACTCAGACGTCATCGATTGAGCGCTCAGTGATGGTGCATGTTGTGCTCGTTCTGAGGTTTCGGAGTTTTGGCTGAGAGTCTTGCCTCCGGGCCTCGGAACTCTTTGTGCTTTGGCTCGGTTTGCAGACCAAGTCTTGTTTTCCCTTCCCAGAGGGAGGGAGAGGTCTTGTAGACCATCTCTCTGTGGTCGTAGACTACTTTTCATGGTCGTAGGCCACTTTTCCCGTTTGGAGACTAGTTTTCGATTTTTGGAGCCTTCGGCCACGCGCCTTGTCTCGGGACCGCTTAACATTCTCCGTTTGGCGTGGGTTTTGAACCACACCTTGTTGCCTCTGCCTAGAGGAACATTGTGGTCCGGGAGACCACTTTTGTGGTTGCATACCACTTTTGATGCTCGTCAGCTAGTTTTCGGGGCTTTCGGCCACGTGCTTTGCCTCCCGATTTCTCGTCTTGCATCCATTTTGGTTTGTTTTTGGTACAAACCTTGTTTTCCTTGTTTGGAAGGTGGTACAAGGGTGGGAGACCAGTATTTCTCTTTGGAGACCACTTCTCCTTCTGCCAACTAGTTTTCTAGTCAGATAACTAGCTTTCTTGGTCTTTGGACCATCTTTTCTGGTTGGCCACCATACCACCACCTTGCATTTAGTGTGTTGACCACTCCCACCTATGGCCGACCAGTTTTTTCTCTGGTTGACCACTTAAAGTGGTCGGCCGACCACTTTTAGTAGCGGGCCGACCACTTCAAGTGGTCGGCTGCTTTTTGGCACCTTTTTGGAGATATTTTGTGCCAGATGGCACAGCTGGAGAGATTTGAGCCATCCTCCATACACGTGTATGCAGGGATGGCATTCAAGCTTAGCTTCTCCAAGAAGCTTTAGCTTTGTGTTTCTATAAGAGGGAGGCTTCTCCTCCCTCCTCCAGGTTCAAAAAAATCTCCCTTGAGAGGATAGATATAGCTTTGTATCTATATTGCCTTGTTCTTCATTTTTGTGCTTCAAAAGTATAGATTTGTCTTACTTTAACACACAAACACACACTCAAACACCTTGCTTGGGTTGCTGAGGCTTCTTGAGGTTGTTTTTGAGGTTCTTGGACTGGTTTTGGTTCAAAAAGATTGCTGGAGTTGTAGTAGTAAAGGTTGTCTTCAAGGGTGAGCTTTTGACCTTTTAATCCCCCTTTTTTGCTTAAGCTTTTAGCCTATATTGCATGCTGTTTCAAACTTAGCTCATAACTGATAAAAGTTCTGTTTTTGCATGCTTAAAAAGTTTGTTTAAGATCACTTTTGTGTTTGGGGTTGTTTACCCCCCCTTAGGCCTTGTTTGGCCTTGTTTTTTAGCCTTTTTTGTGAGCTTCGGGACCACTTTGTTTTGGCCTTCTCTGGATTTCAGTGGTGGGGATGGTGTTTTAAGGTCCCAAGAAGGAGAGGGCCATCCCCTCTCCTTGTTGTCTTGTTTACTAACTCCATATGCCTCATGTTTGAGCACCTTTGTTAAGTGTATGTTGGCCATGTCTTAGCATGTATTTGTGGTTATTTTGCTGTGGCATACCACTATTTTTGCTTGGTTTTGTCACTCCATGCATGGTTAATACACTTGTAGTGTAAATCACACACACTAGCTTTGTATGCTTCATGAAGTAGCATGTCATTCTAGTCTATGTTGTGTCCATTTCAGCATGTTATTAGGCTTGTTTTATCATGTCATACCTCTGTTTAGGTTTGGTTTGGTTAGCCTTTGCATACTCCTTGCACTTGTAGTGTATTTCCATGATTTAGCCTAACGTGCCTCATGCTTTGACATGTCATTTTAGTATGCTTTTGGCTTAGCTCTGAGAAGACTTTGTTCATGTTTTAACATGTTTAAGGTCCGATTTGTGTTGTCTTAGTCATGCATGACTTGCTTTGTATAGCTATGGTTCAATCTAGCTTGTTAGCTTTGTGTATTGAGTCCTCTAGCATGCATTACTTGGGCTATTTTAATGATTTGGCATCATTCATAATGTGATTTTAGTTCATGTTTCATGTCCATGTGTTCACATTTGTCACTCATTTAATGCGTTGGAGGGTTTGCCCCTTTATGTCTTAACATGAACCATTGAGTATGCCTTCATGCCTTTACTTGTGAGCCATCATTTCAGTGTGTATTTGGGGTTATTATGCCATGATATAACTCTGATTTTTGTTGCTTAAGTCATTTCATGCTTGGTCTTAATAGGTGCAGTGTAATCCACCTTATTTGCCTTGTATGCATTGTGCCTTATGCCCCTCATGCTAGCATGTTTTGGCTTACTTCCATGCATGTTTTAGTCTCATTTCAAAATGTACTAGGACTGTTTTGGGTTTCCTTAGCCACATGCTTCATGTTTTGTATGCTTGTAGTACAAGTGCTCTTGCTAGCTTCAAGCTTTGAGCACCATTGCATGCCTCATTTGTGTTGTGTATATGATTTAACATCATCTAACATGACATTTCAGAGCTTATAGCATGCTTATTTTCCCACTTCATTCATGCTTTGAATGTCTTTAAGTGTTGTGCATTGTTGCCTTACTTATGGCCTAGCTTGTATGCTTGCATGCCTAGATATTTGGGCCCTCATCTCAGCATGTTTAGGTCCTTGTTTTGACCTACTTGAGCTCTGTCCATGCTTAGTTCATGCATTTGTGCCATGTGTTGTATGCTTCCTTTGTAGTCCTCTTCATTAGCTTTCATGCTTTAAGGGACTTTTGCATGCCATACTTGTGTTAATTGAATGATTTGGCATCATTTCTTATCTCATTTCAGTGCACTTAGTGTTGTTACACTTCCTTGCTTTTCACTCTTTAAGTGTTCCTGAGAGTTGCACCTTAGTGCCTTAATTGGTGAGCCAATTGGCATACATGTTTGCATTTGTTTTCGGTACCTTCATTTTATCACCAATGGCCACTGATTTGGGCATGGCTGAGGCCTACCCCTTTTGGTTTAAGTCCATTGAGTATGCCATGTATGTTGCATTGAGTATGCCATATTGTTTAATTGCATTGTGCATGCCATGTTTATCGCATTATGTATGCCTTATACTTTGCATTGTGTATACTTAAGTTACATCATTGTATTGTGCATACTAATTGATATTTGCATTGCGTATGCTAGTTGTTGCATTGCACATTGTGTATGTCATTTGCTTAAGTCATATTGCATACTTGCATGCTTGAGTCGCATTGAGTATACCATGCTTGCTTGCATTGTGTTTGGAATAGGTGTTAGTCCAAACACGGGAAACGAGGGACGTTTCATACTTCAAGTGATGAAACGTGCCTTAATTCCCGATCGCTGATGCTCTTGATCATCCATGATAGAGTTTTAGGCTTTATGTGTTTACTTGTGCATTCATTTCATATTGAATTGTGCAACTTCGCCTCTCGGCCATCATGCATGGAAATGCGCGATTGGTGGCCCGAGGGTCGAGAACCTACACTCCCTTGAGTTCATGACATGATAGGGAGGGTGGTTGTGCACACATATCTTGCAAATACATTGCCATGTCCTTTCTTGCTCTCTGTTGTAGCAAATTGCAGTTCAACAACAACAACTGGTCGGCCAGCCAGGAAAACTAGTTGGCCGACCACTTTTCTGGTTTTTCAACAACCAAAAGTGGTCGGCCACCCTCCCACTGGATTCCCAAGGTGAATTTTCAGCTTTCTGGAGCTTGGTGCAGTGTTCTGAGGACAGCTGCAAACACAGGCAAATAGGGGCATCGCGTTGGATTTCCAAACGAGGCGACCGGGCATGCATCCATTCCTCTACCTCTGAGGCTCCTGATTTACTGCTTTCCTTAGCTGCCATGCTAGGATAGCTATCTTTTGCTTTGGTCTGTACCCTTTAATAGTTAATGAGTTAGCTATTTCAATTCGTTTTTGTAATAATTAGTTAACTAGGATTAGTTAATTAATTCATTGTGTAATAATTTGATTAATTAGCTTAGATTAGCTAGTTAGCTTCTCATTCGGTCTCTCCCTCGAGAGAGCCAATTGTTGTAATAAGCGTGCGTGTGTGTGATGCATATCTTCCAATCCCCATTTCTTTCTCCCTTTTACTTAACCGCTTACGATGGTTAGTTTTAGGGCACGTTTCATTTAGCATACCTTATGCTCGCATGTTTGCATCCATTCATCTGTATTGCATGCACCGGGCTCGGCGCATCATACTAACTGCATTGTATTCCAATTCCAATTTGAATACATGTACCAAGTTGCATTTCACATGACATCCTTAGGATAGCCGAGCCTATCTTAAATTGCATTTTCGCATGTGTTGCATTAGCCATTTTAACATGAACTAGGATCATGCATGATTTCTAGCTAGTTCTTTTTTTTGGCTCGGAGTACACTGTGAGTGTTTACGCTTTAGCATACTGCATTTGTGTTAATGTTGCCATGAAAGCATGCTTGTCATGAGGCTATTTGCTTATTTGTTATAACTGCCTGAATGCCTGTGGGTGAAGGTTGGATTGCTTGAATTGGAACAATTCATCAAATCCGCATTTTAGCCTACTTGCGAGTAGCAAACTCCAAACCATTTTCCAAACAAACGAATATGCAATGCTTTGTTCCAAATTAGGCGATCTAGTCTATACTTGTTTGCTGTGCGCATCACATAAGTAATTCTAGCTAATTAACCGGAATAAGAACACATGTGTTTTCAAAAACATGATATCATGCTTAGTACAGGCCGATCTTTGATCGGGCGAGCGGGGGTGCTCATTGTATGACCTTCCCCAATCGTACCCAAGTTCCCGAGCCGAGGAAACTTTGGTGATGACGGACACGTGGCCTTAGGCACGAGTCAGGGTTTCCTAAATTTTTCCAAAATAAAATATTTAGGTGGCGACTCTGTATCTGGCAAAGTAGTCCATGTTTGGCACTTCTTTATTAAAAATCAATTTTCCAAAACGATTTGCCGGATTTGGACTCTTTGGTGATTTATCGGTCTCATATCGCACATTGTGAGATTAGATTCAGAACCGTGACATTTGAGTCCGAACTGTAGAAGTTCGGAACGAGACGAGATCCGCTGCCGCCCTCGCACGCGCGGATGTTCGGGGAGTTCCCGAGAGCGTGTCTACAAGTTCCATCCGACTTTGCCTTGCAAAAGAGAAGAAGTACGCCTTCACAGAATATGATACTGCGAAAGAGCTTTAGAAGGCGCTGAAAGACAAGTTCATGATAAAGAGCATTGAGAACCAGTTCCACTTAAAGAAGAGGTTGTTTCATTTCAATTACAAGAAAGGTATTTCGATGAACAAACACCTGAACAATTTCAACAAAATTCTTGCTGATTTGAAAAACCTGGATGTTCAAATTGATGATGAAGATAAAGCACTATTACTGTTAAATTCCTTGCCTGACATATATGACCATGTCACTACCATTTTACTGTATGGTAAAGAAAAGATCAAGTATGGTGATGTTTCAAACGCCTTGGTAAATAATGAGTTCAGAAGGAAAGATAATCTGCAAACAGGGACTCAACATCAGAGGCATTGACAGTCAGAGGTAGGACGAATAACAGAAGATATATAGGGCGAGGAAAGTCTTGCTCAAAATCCAGAGGGAGATCATCAGATAAAAGACATCTTGCAAAAGACGAGTGTGCTGCTTGTCGCCAGAAGGGGCATTGGGCAAAAGATTGTCCCAATAAAGACAAAAAAGAGAAAAAGGTGAACATTGCACGAGATGGAGATAATGATGAAGGATCAGCCTTCACAGTTTCATTACTTGGCCATTCTGATGAATGGATTCTAGATTCCGGATGTTACTACCACATGTGTCCTAACAAGTAGTGGTCCTCGAGCTTACGAGAGTTCGATGGAGGAGTTGTGCTAATAGGCAACGACCAAACTTGCCAAACAAAGGAGATTGAAACAATTCGATTGAAGATGCATGATGGAACAGTCAGAATTCTTGAAGATGTTCGGTATGCACCAGATTTGACAAAGAATCTCATCTCAGTGGGAGTTTTAGACTCCAAAGGTTACAGAGTAACTGTGGAAAGTGGAGTCCTCAAAGTTGTACGATGAGCATTTGTTGCAATGAAGGGTATTCAAAAGGGAAATTTATATTTCCTAAATGGCTCTACAGTTACAAGGAGAGTGGTTGTCTCCACCATCTCAGAGGATGATGCATCAGACACTTCCAGACTTTAGCACATGCACTTAGGGCATACTGGAGAAAGGCTTTACAAGGGTTGGTAAAGCAAGGCCTATTGAAAGGCGCCAAGACAGGAAAGCTTGAGTTCTGCGAGCATTGTGTCCTGGGCAAACAAACAAGAATCAAGTTTGGTACTGCCATTCATCGTACCAAAGGGATTCTGGACTACGTTTACACAGATGTTTGGGGACCTTCCAAGAATGCTTCTTCAGGAGGTAAACACTACTTTGTGTCATTCATTGATGATTTCTCAAGAAGAGTATATGTTTACACAATGAAGTATAAAGATGAAGTATTAGACATCTTTCTTACATGGAAGAAAATGATTGAGACCCAGACAGACAGGAAGATCAAAAAGCTCAGATCTGACAATGGCGGCAAATACACATCAGATCCCTTCTTTGAGGTTTACCAGAATGAAGGGATAGTGAGACATTTCACAGTTAGTAGAACGCCACAGCAAAATGGAGTTGCAGAATGCATGAACCGTACTTTGGTGGAGAAAGTCCGGTGTATGCTGTCACATTCAGGATTGAGCAAGGCATTTTAGGGCGAGGCATTGAACTATGCTCGTTATCTTGTCAACAGACTACTTGCTATAGCACTAGATGGCAAGACTCCTATAGAGGTATGGTCAGGAGCGCCAGCTACTGATTATGATCAGCTACGTATCTTTGGATGTCCAGCTTATTTTCATGTTATAGAATCTAAGCTGGATCCTAGAGCCAAGAAAGCTATCTTCTTGGGCTTCAGTGATGGTGTCAGGGGATATAGACTCTAGTGCCCTAAATCAAAGAAAGTTATCACTAGAAGAGACGTTACCTTTGATGAGTCTACAATGTTGAAACAACCAAATCCTCAAGAGAATAGGGAAGCATTGAAGAAGTCAGTGTAGGTGGAGTTTGAGACTTCAACAAAGACTATTCAGATAGTCAACAATCTTGAAGAAGTTTTAGTTGATAGCTTTGAAGAAGATCCTAAAGAGAGTTCAGATGAGAATGAAGATCCAGAGACCCCACAACAATCAGAAGCCATTGCAATCAAAAAAGGAAAAAGGGTTACTAAGCAACCCTGTTGGATGACCGATATGGTTGCCTATGCATTTCCAATCATTGAAGACAATGTTCCTTGCACTTTCAAAGAAGCTGTGCAGAATGCAAAAAATGTCAAATGGAATGACGCTATGGATGAAAAGATCGAGTCACTTCATAAGAACCAGACTTTGGAATTGGTGTAACTTCCAAA
Source organism: Camellia japonica (assembly GCA_030407325.1). Classification (NCBI taxonomy): domain Eukaryota; kingdom Viridiplantae; phylum Streptophyta; class Magnoliopsida; order Ericales; family Theaceae; genus Camellia; species Camellia japonica. The sequence goes on along the minus strand of JAPPVO010000016.1, from coordinate 26,352,109 downwards.
GAGCAAGAAAGCACTTGGGTGTAAGTGGATTTACACCAACAAGGAAGGCATCCTAGGCGAAGACAACATCAAATTCAAAGCTAGATTGGTAGCTAAAGGCTATGCCCAAAAGGAAGGAATAGACTACAATGAGGTACTCTCACATGTTGTGAAACACACGTCTATTCGTATCTTGCTAGCGTTGGTTGCATAGTTTGATCTCGAGCTCGCCCAACTCAATGTCAAAACTGCCTTTATACATGGAGATCTTGAAGAGAAAATATACATATCCGAACCAGATGGTTTCAAAGTTACTGGAAAAGAGAATTGGCCATGTAAATTGAACAAATCATTGTCGGGTTGAAGCAATCCTTGAGACAGCAGTACAACCGATTTGATCGATTCATGACGGAAGAGAAATACACAAGAAGCCAGTATGATCATTGTGTATATTTTCGTAAGCTTTCCGATGATTTCTTCATCTACTTGCTCTTATATGTAGATGACATACTGATTGCATCTAAGAGCAAGGTGGAGATTGATAAACTCAAGGCACAATTGGCAAGAGAGTTCGAAATGAATGATCTTGGTGAAGCAAAGAAAATTCTTGGCATGGAGATCAAAAGAGACAAGAAGAAGGGCACAGTTTGTCTAACGCAAACCTAGTGTCTGAAAAAGGTGTTAGATAGATTTAGCATAAATGAAAAAACAAAAGCTATGAGTACACCATTGGTCCCTTATTTCTAGCTTAGTGCTTCGATGTCTCTATGCACAGAAGAAGAACGGAAGCATATGGCATAGGTTCCATATGCAAATGCAGTTGGTACATTAATGTATACTATGGTTTGTACAAGGCCTGGCATCTCACATGCTGTAAGTATGGTAAGTAGATATATGCATGATCCAGGAAAAGGTCATTGGCAAGCAGTGAAGTGGATCTTGAGGTACTTACATGGCATAGTTAATATGGGTTTGAAGTTCGAGAGAGATCATAGACTCGGACAGAATCTGGTTGGATATGTGGACTTAGATTATGTTGGTGACTTGGACAAACGCCGGTCAACAACACGGTATTTATTTATGCTTGCTAAAGGGCTGGTGAGTTGGAGGTCAACGCTTCAGTCAACGGTGGCTTTGTCTACTACAGAGGTTAAGTACATGGCAGTGACAAAAGCCTTTAAGGAAGCTATTTGGCTACATAGGTTGATTGAGGACTTGGGTATTGTTCAGAAGCACGTTGAGGTGTACTATGACAATCAGAGTGCCATTTGTTTTGCAAAAAATCAGGTTCATCATTCCCGCACCAAGCATATTGATGTCTATTTCCATTTTGTTAGAGAAATTGTGAATGAAGGGGATATTTTGCTTCAAAAGGTTAGTACTGCAGATAATCCGGCTGATATGGTCACAAAAGTAGTTTTTGGGATCAAGTTCCAACACTATTTGGACTTGGTCAACATCTCTCAGAAATGAGCACCTTCGGGTGCATGGTAGTGTTGATCGGTCACTATGTTGGATAAAGAATCCTCGCCAAGGTGGAGATTTGTTAAAGATTGGCTCAGATTTTCTTTGTCAACAATGGCTGTTGATTGACGACAAATAAAGAAACTAGAGATTCAGCCGAGCTACTCATGGTAGGGTGGCTGATCTTGTGGGTGGCTGCCTTTAATGTTATCGATGGCTTGGCTCTCTCATTGCATCTATAAATGGGTAGTGAATGTGAGGAGTTTTGTGTGGTGAAATCAGAGTGTGAGAATTACAGTGTAAGCAACAAGAGAGAGTGTGAGCAAAAGTTGAGTAAGAATAGTGTCTCCTCCTCCTCCATTGTTGTAATTTTGTATTTCTGTCCATATAGTGAAATTCATTGCCCGTAGACGTAGGCAATTTGCCGAACCACGTAAATCTTTGCGTATTTTTGCTTGTGTGCTTGTGTGTGATTGTTTTCTACCTCCTAGGCACAATAGGCCTTCTTCTGTTACAAGGAGGCAACGAATCGGCTGAAGCGGGCGGCGGTGGGAGGATTATATGCTTGTCTTCATCACAAGTAGGGTCGCTGAGCCAGGGTTTCGAGGCTTATGCAGCGTTGAAGGCAGTAGTGGAAGCGATGGTGAAGGTAATGGCAAAGGAGCTGAAAGGGACGGGAATCACTGCTAACTGCGTAGCTCCAAGTCCGATTGCTACCGAGACCCACGATGTGGCTTCCGTTGTTGGGTTCTTGGTTAGTGACGCTGGTGAGTGGGTTAATGGCCAGGTAATACGTGTCAATGGTGGCTACGTCTGATTCTCATTCTCATTCTAATTAGTAGCTTATTTGCTAAGTTATATTACCCAAGAAAGAGTGAGTTATTGAGTGAGTTGATCTGAATTAAAATCCCGACTCGCCACTATACTGTATAAGAATATCAATTTGTGTGTCTAGTAGTGGATGTGGAGCATTGAATTCTAGACAAAGCAAGTACAACCTTTTATTTCAGCACATATTATTATCTCCATATTATGTTTTTGTGATTCTCTCTAAAGCATTTGGTTGTAGTAATTGTAATTGGAACATGATTGGATCTTGATTTTACCATATACACCATCTTAAATTTTTTGGATTTGGCTGCATTTGTTTTTTGGAACCATTTTATTAGTACCACTACTAGAAAAAGGAGCGTTGGTCATGGACCAATTTGCGACGGTTTAAGTGCCATCGCAAAAAGCAAGCTTTTGCGACGGCAGTTAATGACGTCACAAAATTATTTTTTTTGCGACGGAAAAACTAAGCCCGTGGCAAAAAGTAAGGTTATATGCAACGGTACGTTAAACATTGCAAAATTTTCTGGCCTTATTTTTATTTTTATTTTTTGCGACGCTCTTTTTGCAATCCGTCGCAAAAGTTTATTTTTTGCTCATTCATTCACAACGGGCCTTAACATGGTCGCAAATGGTAATTCCTAAATTCGCGCCAAACCCCCCTCCCACTCTCTGTAATCTCTTGGGATAAAAAAAAAAAAAAAAAAACCCCTTCAATATTCTACCCTAATCTCACTTCTCTCTCCCTCTCTCTCACCCAGTCGTCACTCTATCTCTCTTTGGCCACCATTGAAGTTTAAGCTTTGAGCTTTAACCCAGTAAGATCAATTGGTTTTTGGCATTATTGACCTGAAATAGAGATAAATCAGTTGATTTTCCGCATCAACCGCTACATAGAAGACGAAGAGAAAGGAAGGGACGAGAGACTCAGCGAAGAATAACACTTCCTCTCTTAAATCAGGTTTGGAGATTCAAACTAGGGTTTTAATTCAGGGATCTCAGAGGAAAAAAAATCATTGGGGATTTCAATTGAAAAGGTAGGGTTTTGATTAAGAACTAACAAAATTAGTTTTTTATGTTGTGGAATTGGGTTTTTTTTTTTTTTTTTTCCCCCTTCAATGTGAGTTGGTAAAAGTTGAAATCTTTGAATCTTGTGAAATTGGTTTCGTTTTTGTTCCTCATTTTTAATTTTTCTTTCTTGTTCTACTTTTGAAGGAAACATGGTTTTGGTTTTGTTCATTTTTGCTAGTTTTTTTCGTTTATTATTTGATTTTTTTATTGTTCTTTCTTTTGATTTTTCCCCCCATTTTTGGTTTTTTCTTGTTCAACTTTTGAAGGAAAAATGGTTTTGGTTTTGTTCATTTTTGTTACTAGTTTTTTTTTTTTCAATTATTATTTGATTTTTTGATTGCTTTCTTTTGAATTTTTCCCTTTTTTTGTTCGTTCTTGTTTTTTCATTTTTGTTTCTGGTTTTTATTTTTCTCCCTTCCCAAGAAGTAAATTAGCAAAGTGTTAAGTGGAAGTTTGGTTTGATTTTGTGTTCTCTTTTGATCCCTTCTTTCCTTTTGTCTTTCATCATATCTTCTTTCTAAAATCCTAAATTACTTTCATTTTTTTTTTTGCTGGTTTTTTTATTTTATTTATATAAACCTGAGATTTATGAAGAAGCTTATGAGGCATCTGATGTGTATCCTTTTGTAGTTTTAATTTGTTATTTTTTTATAAGAGAAAGTGTAGAGTTGGGTTCAATACTATGTGTATCTCTGTTTCTTTTTTTTTTTTCTTTTTTTTTTCTTTCATAAAATGGATAGTTTTTGGGGGAATTAACAGTTTAGTGTATAGTTGTAAAAACAATTTCAAATTAGTGATAAACTTTACAAATTTTACTAATTGAAATGACTTTTCCAGGGAGTTAGTAATTTCTTCGGGGGAAAAACACTGATTTATTAATTCCCCTATTTTTTTTATTTATTTATTGTTATCCCTTAACTCCTCTCTCTAATACTTATGAAGGTGTCTTCAATCCTGGAGATAGAGTGTGTGTTGCAATTTCCACAATACCATGTGGATCATTGCCCCTAAAAGAGCTTGCGTTTGGGAAGGGATGTATCACTTTAGATCCCGATCAGATACGTTTTTTAAATTCGAATGTCTCAAGTGTTTTTAGAATTCTATGCTTGTGTTGTTTGATCTGCAGGTAGAACCTATAAAAATTAAAGTAAAAATAAAAAAGAGAGAATTTTTCTATAAATCTTAGTTCTAGACGAATTTTAAACAGAATTTTGTCTATATTGCATCTCTAGAGGAAATTTTACAACTTTTAAAAATATGGGCATAATTTCTTCTCTCATGATATCATTCTTTTTTTTTTTATTTTTTAATAGTCTAATGTTCTTAATTTTGGATATTTAGAATATAGCTTAGTTGCATCAAGCCCTTTTTTCTTTGTCAAACCTTCAAAAAAAAAAAAAAAAAAAACGTCTTTAGATTTTTAATATATTTTGATCCACATAATCTGATTTGCTTTTGGAATTGAATCAACTACGTTATTGGTAACCACTGGAAATAAGAACCTCAAAATGAAATTGGTGGGTATTGAATTAACTCAAAATTAAACATGATCACAATTGCCGTAATAGTTTAAGTAGTGACTTTGGGCAAATTATAACCACTTTTCTTGTATACTCTTTTGTTATGAACCTACTGAAAGTTCAAATTCTTGGTAACTGGTGAATTATGTGTTTGAATAAATTGGTATTGTTCATCAAATGTTCTATGGGTCTTTTGATTTCTTTGTTTTCAGAGGATCTTTGTTTTGATTCACATTTGTCTCTGATTTTCCCGACATTGAAGAAACTCTAATGCCTGTTTTGATATTTTAACTTATCGTAGCCTCGAGATTGTCTAATTGGATTTAGCAGTGAAGATGACATTATTTCTTCGAAGAGCTCTTGTTCGAAATACTTGAGCTTGCCACCATTCACATCAATAGGTAAGCTTCTTTCTTAATTTTATGATAATATAATTTTGGAGAAGTGGTAATAGAGAAGTTATGCCTTACATTTAGAAATCTCTAAGTATTTACAAATAATCTGGAAACTATTTACTGTATTAATAAAATCAATGTCATTTTTATTTAATCTTTACCTTCTTCTTTTTTTCAGTTTGTAAATATGACAATTTTTATGGATTGTTCTGAAATTTTCTTCTTTTATAATTAAATGGACGCTAAATGTATATTTGTTCAAACTTCGATTTGTTAATCATAAGTGTATTTTAAGTTCATCTAAAATAGCTTTGTTAAAATAGCTATTGCTACATGTGTTTGATTGACTTTATTGAATGTGCAGGGTGATCTTGTATACTTTAAAGAGACAATTATTTATGTTAATTGTTTTACCAGCAATCAAGATCTTATGAGGAAAACTATTGATCAAATGAGATGTTTAATATAGTTCACAATCCGAATTCTAAATGCTTGTCTGTGTTGCCATCATATTTACAAATCTTATAATTGTGTGGGACTTGCATCACTACTGCTACATTTATTAAACAGAACAAAATACTTGAATTTTTTTTTTTTTTTCTGGTCTCATTTCTGATTTTTTGTGCTGAGAATATTTCTTATACATAGTTTTTGGCTAAAATCACCCATATAGTGTACATATGAGAACACTAGACCACTGAGGCATCCAAATATATATGCATATACAAATAGATTAAGTACCTAATTCAATTTCAGAATGATCAATCTAAAGCCACCAAAATGATCAAGCATCCTTGGCATCGTCGTTGCCGCCTATGATCGGTCAGGTTGTTTATTTCGTGATGTCACTACCTCTCTAGTTGCCAATCTCGATACTTTTCTCATACTTCTCCTCCTTAATTTCATAACCGGATTCTTGATTTTATTTCATTTCATTTGTGGGTACAGAATTCATGAGTTTGTTGATAGGATTACAGGAAGCAAATTTCTTAGGTAAAATTGGTACCTCTACTACTGAGTTTTTTTGTTAAAACTCAATTATCCTTGAGTCCTTTTCTTAGGCATGCTTATTTTTTTTTTTTTTTTTGGGGGGGGGGGGGGTTCATTTTCTATCTTCTCTTCTTTTGAGGAGGTGCCTCTTCTCTAATATGCTTTTTATATATCTTAGCAAATTTGTTTCCTATAAAATATTAACTAACTGAGCTGTGAGGTAACCCAAAATATAAATGTATGGTTTAGAAGTAAAAATATTGCCTCTTCTTCCCTTAGTAATATAAGTTGACAAAACTAAAACAACTTAAAATGACCTCATTTCAACTTTTTGGTGTCAGTAGGCTACAATAATACCTTCAAGGATGACAAAAATGAAAATCTCACCACTTCATGCATAGTAAAAATCCTTTTTTGAGAATTATTTGGCAATATCAAAATGTATATTCTGATTGATAGTGCAAAGAGCAATACGAGGAAAAAGTAAAAGAAATGTGTACTTTCATTTTGAAACAATTTGGAATTATGGCATACCTTTGGGAATTACTGGCCATATTTGCTCCTGAATATGTAATAGTTGTGAAGCAACCATCACATAGCTTAATCCTAGCCTATTATGGCTTATCTTTTGGCAAAATAAGAGGCAATTACACAACAACTCTGAAGCCTGTGTAATTCCCCTATTTAGTCCACTAAATCCGAAAGTAATGATTCCTTGACCATCAACTGAAGCCTTTTGTCTAGAGTTTTTGATTGTATTATAATATGGATGTGAGACTGATTTGGGTATTACTGAGCTTGGTGAGAATCATGAGATGGATGACATAGTTGAGGATATAATTGGGAAAGTATGTGAAGATGTGTTATGCATGTTTTGGTTACGTTTTTGGTCCAATGAGTGGTAAAAACTTGTGCCACTCTCTCTCAACAAAGTCCCCTAAGTAGTAGTTATCATGGGCATAGCTGTAGTGGACCATATGTTTTTAGAGACATATGCATGGGATTAGTGTTTGGTGCAACATGAAGCATAATAAATTTGCAAATATGGTAGATCTGTCAGTTGGTTGGGCTTAATTAAAAAATCTATCCTTTGATGTCAAATCATTATTTGTTTGCTTTAGGGGTACACAAATATTGACCCTATTTGGTGTAGCATGAGAAAATCATTAACTTGAAGTTTTCTCCTTTTCATTTCCCTTAATTTTGCCCCATACCACAACGAGCAGACTCAATGTCAACTACCTTCTATGTGGTAATCTTTTAAAGCCAGCTTGTGGAGAATCATGGTTGACCCAAATGATTCAAGTGTGAAGACAAGCCACAGTACCACCTGGCATGTGTTGAACTAATTAGAACGAGTGAGGAATTGGATCATTTCTAGAACAATTTATGTGTTTTAGTGTCAAATCTTTGAAATAACTTTCTTTTATCAAGCTTTATTTTAGCACCCTGCAATATAATACTGAGGTAGCATCTTCTACTTGTAGATTTGCGGCAGAGGATTTTCATGGCTTACAGGAGCAAGTGATGAGTACATCTTCTAGAAGCCATAAATTGGTGGTTCGTGTACAACGCATTGAAGCTACATTTGCTCCACTTGAGAAGGCCATACTGGCCCAAAAAAGCCACTTACATTTTGCTTACACAGCCGGTATGGCTCATGCACCTGTTTTTAATCTTTTCAATACTAGTATCTATTTCTATATAGATATAAGTATCTAAATCATTTGTAAGCTTGTTTTCCAAAGACAATATTTTCGATTTCATTTCATTTTTTTCCAATAACCACACTTGTTCCTTGAAAGGCGATCATTCGGTGGGTACGTTATGCTTTTGTGATTTAAGTTTGTTGGGATATGACTATTGACAGCTTAGAAGATGTAGTACAAGTGCATTTAATAAGAAAGTGCCATCTGCAACACTGTAGACTGGTCCAACTTGTAAGCCTAACACTTAGTTGTGGATTTATTTATGCTTAACTTGATTTTGTAGACAACTATTGATCCTCAATGTTAGGTTTTCTTTTTACTACATTAATTTTGCTAGTTTTTCATGTGCTTCATGGAATGCAGTTGCTTTGCAAGTTATAATTGGCATTCTCATCTCCAAAATGAGCAAAATCACTTTATTTACGGTGACTTGTCAAACTTTATTATGGATTCCTATGAAGAATGTAGTGATCCACCACGTCTTCAGATGCAATCCTTTTGAGTACGCGATGATATCTTCACATATCGATATTGGAGCTTACTGTTGATATTAAAACAAGCTATAATTTATATTTTTTTTATTTGTATTGTCGATACTTTTGTTTTGCTTTAGATACAAATATAAGTTCTTAAATATAAAAAATTATGAGTATTGTTGAAGGATGTTTTATATATTTTTGTAAAGAATATTTGGTTGACAATTGTTATAGGGTACATATATACGTATGATTTTGTGAATGTGAATGTGAATGTGAATATGGATGCGGATGTGTGTGGATGTGAATGTATTTTATTTTAGAAAATATTAATAATTTATACAGGGAATTAATTAATAAAATATGTATTGATTTTATGAAAATAATTGTATTGCAGCAATAATAAACCGTCGCTAATGTAATCATCATTTCCTTACATTTTATTAGCAACGGGTTAACCTGTCGCATATACATATTAGTTCAAATCTTTAGCGACGGTTTAAACTGTCGCAAATATGGTATTAATTTAATTTTACTTTTTTGCGACGTTTTAGACCGTCACTAATAATACTTTGCGCGACGGTTTAAACTGTCGCCAATATGATATTAATTTAATTCTACTCTTTTTGCGACGTTTTAGACCGCCGTTAATAATACTTTTTGCGACATCAAACACCGTTGCTAAACAAGTTTTGGCGACGGCAACTAACATCGTCACTAAAAGTGAAGTTTTTTCTTCTTTTTTTGTGTCAGGTTAAGCTGTGGACGCACCCCGAGGGACTTATGCTACCACAGTTCGGACTCGTTTTAGTTACGGTTCTAAATCTGAACCAAAGAGTCCAAATCTAGCAAATCGTTTCGAGAAACAGATTTTTTTGAAAGAAGTGCCAAACATGGACTGCTTTGCCAGATACAGAATCGCTACCTAAATATTTTTTATGGGGGGATTTAGGAAACCCTGACTCGGTGCCAAAGGCCACGTGTCCGTCATCACCCAAGTTGCCTCGGCTCGGGAACTTGGGTACGATTGGGAAAGGTCAGCTATGAGCACCCCCTCTCGCCCGATCCGAAGATCGGCCTCTACTAACCATGATATCCTATTTTGAAAACGTTATGTGTTCTTGTTCCAGTTAATTAGCTAGAATTACTATGTGATGCGCACAACACAAAAGTATAGACTAGATCGTCTAACTTGGAACGAAACATTGCATATCCGTTTGTTTGGAAAATGTTTTGGAATTTGCTACTCGCAAGTAGGCTAAAATATAGATTTCAAGGAGTTGTTCCAACTCAAACAATCCAACCTTCACCCACAGGCATTCAGGCAGTTTATATCACATAAGCATCTAGCCACATGGTAAGCATGCTGTCATGTTAACATTCACACTCATGCGAGATGCTAAAGCATAAAATACTTACAGTGTACTCCGTGCCAAAACAGTAAACTAGTTAGCAAACATGCGTGACCCTAGTTCATGTTAAATGGCTAATGCAACGCATACAGAATGTCCCTAGAATAGGCTCGGCTATCCTAAAAATGACATGCGGAAATGTACAGATAGCATGTATTCAAGTTAGATTTGAAATACTTATGCAGTTAGCATGATGCGCCGAGCCCGGTGCATGTAAGACAAATGTATGGATGCACGCATGCATGGCATAAGGTATGCTAATTTAAATATGCCCTAATACTAACCATCAAAAGTAGGTAAGTAAAAGGGAGAAAGAAGTGGGGGTTTGGAAGACATGCACACACGCACCCATACTTATTACAAATTTGCCCTCGCTCGAAGAGGCCGAAAGAATAATACAATTTAATTAACCTACAAGCTAATTAATTATTACAGACCACCTAATTAATTGACAAATCCATTGAATATAATTAAGCAGTAAAAAGCAACCTCGGGAAGAGGGTCCAATGCATGCGCGGTTGGTTCCGCTCGGAAGTCACTGCCATGCACAAGATGCCTCTGCTTTGGCTGTTATCCTCCTCTGAAGACTGCACAAATCCCAGGGTTGCTTCTCTAAGTGCTGCAGAACACCACCGGCTAAAGGGATTGATCACCGGCCATGTATAATGGTCACCGGCCACAAAATACTCCATCGGCCAACAATGGATGGCCGGTCGGCACTGAAGATGGCCGGCCGGCCAAATCTCCCTGCAGAAACTGATTTGACAGCAGCAGAGGACAATACTTGGCATGGCAATGCATTTCAAGCAATGTATGCACCAACCACACTCCTTATCATGTGTATGACTCAAAGGAGGATGGGCCTCGATTCTCAGACCACCAATCACGCATTTCCATGCATGATGGCCCAAAGAATCAAGTGTGCATTTTGATATGGGATGCAATGCACATAAACACACAAGGAGGCCCAACCTCTATCATACTCACTTCAAGAGGTCAAGCATGCATGCTCATGCAATGCAATCCTAAGCATGTGAGCTAGCATGCAACCATGAAAATGCAAAGAATCATACAGGGTGAGCATGCAAACAAGCAAAGGGATGGACTTACACTAAATTAGGCAGCCCTCAAACAAGCCTAAAACAGTGGCCAACAACTAAGGAAATGAGGCCAAATGCACATATAAGCATGCATGCAAATAAGGCCCAACACCTAGGCACATAAAGGCAACTTCCAAGCACACTTGAAAGAGATTAAACATGGACAATTAGCATGCACATTAAGCTCTGAAATCATGTCAAAATGGTGCCAAACCAAGCAAACAAGACAAGCATGGCATGTAATTGGTCCAAATACTTGAGGCAAGCCAAGGAGACTTAAACCATGACTAAGTCAACCAAGCCTCACAAGGCCAAGAGGACTTAAAACAGGTTCAAGGCAAACCTAGACAATGCTAAGGGAACACCAAGATGGCATCTAAGTGGTTTAAACATGCAAGCATACTCAAAGGCCTAAACAAGGGGCATAAGACAACAACCTTTTAAAGCAACAAAGGAGTATCAAATGCAAGTATGAAAGCATGTTATAAGGACTGAAATAACATGGTAAGTGGTTCCAAACCACTGAAATGATGTAAGGATGGCATGCTCATGGTCAATGCATCAAGGCATGCAAAGGGGGATTACATGGTAGCTATGCAAAGAAAAACATGAATGACCCGAATGACCAAAAACAGACCTTGGACACATTAAAATAAGCATATAAGCTTCACAAAGCTTGGCCAAAACACATGAGCATGGTAGTCTAAATGTTATGCATGTATTGAGGCAAATCATGGCATTACAAGGCATGTATGCTAAGCAAGCATGGTGTACCAAAACCAAGCAAAAACAGAGGTAATACATGGCAAAATACTACCAAATAACACTTAAGACATGGCCAACATGCACTTAAATTAGATGCTCAAACATGAGGCAAAAAAGGCCTTTTCAAGGACAACAAGGAGAGGGGGTGGCCCTCTCCTTCCTAGGACCTCAAGGCACCATCCTCACCTCTGAAATCCCTCAAGATTTCAGTGGTGAGGAGGCTCAAACACAATGGTCCCGGAGCTCAACCAAAATGGCACAAAATGGAGCCTAGCAAGGCTTAAGAGGGGTCAAACAACCCCAAAGCTTAAAGCAACCTTAACCAACTATTTAGAGCACTTAAAAATAGAACTTTTATATGTTATACACAAAGCTCAAAAACAGTTGCAAGATATGCAAAAAGAGTATGCAAAAATGGGGTAAAAAGGGACAAAAGTCTTACCCTTGTAGACCCTCTTCAAAAATGGTGGACCAGCTGGTTCTTTAGGTTCAAATCAGTCCAAAACCTCCAAGAACAAGCCTCAAGGACCTTAGCTCCAAGAAAAGGTGTGATGGTGGGTGTTTGTGTGCAAAACTAAGGCTAAACACACACAAAACACAAAAGAGAGGGAGGTATAGATATAGGATAGATACAAATCCTAACCCTAAAAACCAGAGCTCTCCTCTGAAATTTTTGTAACCCTAATGAAGGGAGAGAAGACCTCCTCTTATAGAGCTCAATCTTGTAAGCTTACAAGACAAGCTTGCTAAGAGGGAGATCCCTCCATACACGTGTATAGAGGGGAGCCAAATGCATGGCAGCTGCACAAAAATATCTGCAAAAGCAGATGTACAGTAGCCGGTCGGCCAAAAATGCAATGGACCAAAAAAAGATAGCTGGCCGGCCATCTATAGTGCCAGCCGGCCAAACATTTGGCCAGTGGCAACAAAACACAACCGGTGGCCTCAAGCCATGGCCGGTGGAGTGTGGGGATGGCCCACAAGCCATTCCCTGCCCCTCCAAGGCAAAGCACAAGTGTTTGGTGCAAAACCAAACACAAAACAGTTGAGTCGAGAGATCCTGAGGCAAGGCGCGTAGCCGAGACCTCCGGGAACTCAAGACGAACACAAACATGGATGATCACCGAGTGTTCAAGCGGTGACGTCCAAGTCTTGAGGACGGTCAAAAATGGGGTGTCTACAGGTAAGCCATTGCAAAAACCATTGATTAATAGTCGCTACAAGAAAGCGACGGTTTGTAACCGTCGCAAATATTTTTTGTCACGCCCCCTTCTGCTACCCCTCATTTCCCGTCGCTACACCGTCGCAAAAAGTCTTTTGCGACGATATGTGAACCTTTTGCGACATTTACGACCGTTGCAAAAGTTTCGATTTTTAGTAGTGTACTAGTTATTTTGTTCTAAGGTTAGCATAAACAAGGTGTGGCATTGAATACAGAAGCACAATAAAGGGCTTTTTAATCTACTTGGTTTGTGAGTCTTGTATATATTCAAATATAAAGAATGTATAACTATTTTAAGGGTAAAAATTATACCAGAATTTCCTAATTTTTATGTTTAAAATACATCACTCTCGTCTCATGTAATCATCAGTATTATAATTTTATTAGTCAACCGTTAAGTTCAATGTCAATAATTTATCCTTATTGAAATTCTAAGTTTGACCCTTAATCTCTTCTCTCATTCTCTTTCCATCTCATCAGCTCTCTTAACCGGCCACTACGATGTTCCTTCTCCAATCCTTACCACCACTATCATTCACCCCAACCTGTATCACCGCCTTCGCTTCCTCTATCTCTACCATTGCAATCTATTTCTCCACAATTTGTGTTCCGAAACCAGAGAACCAGAACCAACCACTGAGATTGCGATCTGTGGCCAAGACTCTTTGAAATGTTCTCTAGTTTAATAATTACAACAAAATTGAAACTATGAGGATCAAAATAAAATCTCACTCAAATTAGAGAAAGCCAATGGTATAATTTACCCTTAAATTAGGTGATTTAGAGTGACCGCGACAACTCTCTAACAATAAACACTATTTTCATAGAACTTGAATAACAATTGGAAATATTAAAACACATTGAGTATTATCACAGTGAATATATGCATCTAGTAGTTCACATCATCCCCATTTGCATTGACAAAAACAAACACACTGTGACAAACATGAAAAAACCTCACATTTCATATTCACTTATTCATGGAGTATCATAAGTTTCTCCACAAAAGTCTTGCTATCCAAACCCTTGTTGAAGAAAGTATCGTGAAATTCTTTTTATGAAAAGTTTCGATACAGAGTTGGTTTCTCGGTTGTTAAAAGCTCTGGAAATGGTCCGTAACGACGAATTTCATCCTTGTGATACAAGCTGAAGAATTCAACAACTGATATTCGAGGTTCCTTCATGGAATTAGCCAATACACGATGCTCTACACTTCTATACTCTCCATTTGACTTAATCTGAAATATGTGAAGTTATTATAATTTTCTTATCACTACACATAAAAATAAAAGAATCTAAAATATTAATAAATATATGTCAAACTCAATCTTTTGTCTGTAATAATTAGAAAATCAAGTTAAAAATTTGTTAATATATTGCATTTTCCATATGTATATAAATACCTAAATTTTGGTTGATCATATGTAAACTTTTTGCATGAGAATGATGTGCTATTGGGGCACTCTTGAAAGTACAATCTACACCCATGTATGTATCTATATTTTGAAAATGGAATTAGGGAAAGTTTGTCATATCTGTCTACAATTTTTGGAGGAGGCTTGTCACTCAGTCAAACAATTTTTGGACCGAATGGCCTAGTTTGTGTGGTTGTGTTCACACATCACACTTATTTTGATGATTTAAATTATTCATCAAGATTCCTAAAATGTTTTCTTATATTTTTTTTTCATGAAACCTAACATTTTAGATTTCGGAATCAACATTTTAATCAAAAATTTAAAAAATTATTATTAATTATTAAATTATTTTCTCTATATTTTTACGTATCTCTTTATAAAAAAATTAACTAAAATAATTAATTCTCAAAATAACCCTCAATAATTAGCTGTTGGAGTTACTATTACAAAAGGGATAGCCCGATCTCTATGGGTATAAATTTGGCCCGGCCCGGCACATGTCGGGCCTCGTGGGTTCTCTCCAAAATTCAGGCCAGGTCTACGGACCAAAAAATTAAGCTCAGGCCCAGGCCCAAGAGGTATTCGGGCATTGGGTTGGCTGATGGGTTGGGCCGGTGAGTGGGCCTTAATCGGGCCGATGGGCTAGGCCCACGGGCGAGGCTTCAAAATGATGGCCCAGGGCCTGGCCTAGGGTCTCGGGTTGGGCCCGGGCCCACCTCGGGCTGCAAGCGAGTTTCGGGTCGCCCACGAGCCGCTGTCTATTTTTACACTCCTACTGATTCCATGCGGGACTTTCTTTGGTACAATAATTTACAGTACATGATTTTGTTTGCTATGATGTCCTGTCACCTTCTTTATTGATATTTGTCTTTGTATCTTGTACCTTAAATTTCATTAATAAAATTTACTATACATTTCCGATCAAAAAAAAAAAAAAAGACAGTATACTTAGCGTTGGAACTGTTAAAGGACTAAAAGTGACCCCGCCCCCCAAATACAAAAATTATATTTATACTTCTATAGAATTTTGAATATTTACAATATGATTAGTATATCATCCCTAAATTTTAAGTAAATTTAGTTTGATCCCATCAAAATTTTAATAATTTTTTTATTGTCCCTTGAAATCTACTCTTGATTTTTTACTTATCACAATATTTTTCAACTACTCCTTATAGTTAGACCAATAATTCAAGCACAAAAATATCAAAGAAAAATAATATGTGGTCTAGATTTAGTTCTTGTATAGTGGGATTTACATATTATAAATTTGAATCACACATTATTTTCTGGATATTTTTCTCTGTCTTTGGCATTATTGTAGTAACATATTTTATTAATATCAATTATAAGTAACACTTCACAAAAAAAAAAAAAAATCAGTAAAATTATAATATTTCCTAAGAGCACAAGAATATCTTACACCATTATATAATTAACACTATGAATATTATAAGTTTCAAATATAAAAAAAAAAAAAAAAAATCAAGACAAAATATAATAAATAATAATAAGTAATGTGATAAAATCTATACATCAATTAGGCTTTTGAAATTGTATTGTTGTAAAAAAAATATATATCGAAAGAATTTGAAGGAGATGACATATTTTGGCCCCCTTCGATTGAAAATCTTGGTTACGCCCCTGTACATGTTGCGATCAAAATAAATGTAGCAATATAAAGGAAAATAATTCAGGGTATATTTAAAAAAATAATTTCAAATCAATAATTGTTTTTATTTTATAAATTAGTTCAATTGATAATATTGTTAGAATTTTGTATAGAAAATTTTAATTGAATTGATCGAGGTTAAGTCACTAAATTATTCACACCTATAATTTTACTTCTAAAAACATGATGTATACCATTCATGTGCACATTTACTATTTAAAAAAATGTTAACATTTGGACTAATTTGAAACAAAATACAAAATTTATAGCCAAAATTGATTCAATTGAATAAGGGTCAAATTACAAGGACTAACAGTGTGATTTGCCCTAATTTAAAACAAGTGCAATTTTTTTTGTAACAATCAATTTGAAAAATTATTACTTATTTGTTGATTTGTTTTATGAGGTTGATTTTAAATAGAGAGAGTAACAATGAAAAAGAAAATGATACTACTAGAAAACATTAACATGAAAGTGATGAACTACACTATATGAATTAATTAAAGTATCACTTTCTCCCCTTATTTATGAAATCGTACATTTTGATTTTCTTTACTTTAAAAATATATCACATTCATTCCCTTTAGACCACCTCAATTTTTGTAATTGGAAGGATCAATATGTACATGTTCATAAATAAAGAGGTAAAATGGTATTTACTAATAATTGAGGATATCTTGGTTTAATTAAACCTTGTCTTATTTATTTATTTTACATCTCTACTTAGTTCATTAGAGGAGAGTTCATGCTCCAAGCATCCAGATTCTCAATTGTAATTGTCTCAGTGTCATTGTTAAACGCATATAAATGAGCGTCCTTGAATACTGCTAGAGTTGGATAAACCCTAGACGTTATGCATGTTTTTCCCCCTACTCCAAAACTTTCCACAACAGAATTATCTATCTGCCTACACAAAAAAAGTTCACTATCAATCATAACATTTAGAGTAGGGTTACAACTTAGACGGGCTTAACTTATGCAACTCAAGTCCAACTTAAAAAATTTTAACACTTAAGCAGTATAATTTCAAATTTGTCATCAAGTCTAATTGGGTTGAAAATTGTCAACCCAAATTTAATTTGGGCAAGTGTTTTCACAACTCAAGTAAACTGAATTCTATTATTAATTAATATATATAAATTCTATATAATAAAAGTGAAACATTATAAAATAGGGATTATTTTCTCACCATATTACAATGTAATACATTTTACTGTTCAATACACGTAACTCAAACTAATGTTTTTATTATGGTTTGTTTTTGTACTTTTGGAGATATTTTTTTGTTTTTCTTTTCAAAAAGTGCAATACATTAATTAGTTTAGGATTTTTTTTTTTTTTTTGGATGTTTAAATTTGGACAACTCGAGCCTAGCCTAAATTCTTTGAGTTAAACATAAGCTTGGGTTGGCCAAAAGTTCGGCCAAAATTTCAAGTAAAAGTTAATTTCAAACTTAGGTTAGACTCAAGCTCAAACTTGGGATCTCTAAATTAGATTTAGGTCCAGTGGTATAATTAATTTACCCTTAAATTAGGTGATTTAGAGTGACCACAACAACTCTTTAACAATAAACACTGTTTTCATAGAACTTGAATAAGAGTTGGAAATATTAAAACATAGTGAGTATTATCACAGTGAATATATGCATCTAGTAGTTCACATCATCCCCATTTGCATTGACAAACACAAACACACACAAACACATAGTGATATACATGAAAACACCTTACATTTCATATTCACTCATTCATGGGTATCCTAAGTTTCTCCACAAAAGACTTGCTGTCCAAACCCTTGCTGAAGAAATTATTGTCAAATTCTTTGTATAAGAAGTTTCGATACAGAGCTGGTTTCTTGGCTGTTAAAAGCTCTGGAAATGGTCCATAGCTACGAATTTCATCCTTCTTATACAAGCTGAAGAATTCAACAATTGATATTCGAGGTTCCTTCATGGAATTAGCTAATACACGTTGCTCTACGCTTCTCTACTCTCCATTTGACATAATCTGAAATATGTGAAGTTATTATCATTTTCTTATGACTAAACATAAAAATAAAAGAATCGAAAATATTAATAAATATACTCAAACTTTTGTTTGTGATAATTAGAAAATCAAGTTAAAAATTTGTTAATATATTGCATTTTCCATATGTATATAAATACCTAAATTTTGGTTGATCATATGTAAACTTTTTGCGCGAGAATGATGTGCCATTGGGGCACTTTTGAAACTACAATCTACACCCATGTATATATCTATATATATATATTTGAACTGTTGTATATATCTATATTTTGAAAATGCAATTATGGAAAGTTTGACATATCTACCTACAGTTTTTGGAGGAGGCTTGTCACTCAGTCAAACAATTTTTGGACCGGATGGCCTAGTTTGTGTGGTTGTGGTCACACGTCACATTTATTTGGATGATTTAAATTATTCATCAAATTAATTAGATATTGACAATTAGTAATCAAATTATATTTTTCTTAACAACGGTAAAATATAGCTTTAAAAGTAGTTCATTTTTTTTAATGCAAATATAAAGCAATCATATTATTACTATATCTAATTAATTTAATTTATTTAATTAGATGATGCTCCATGGGCCTCACATTCATTAACTAGTGTGAAAGAAAATAGAATAATATATATATTGTGAGATATATTTTCTGAGTACCAACACGTGGCAAGGTGACGCCGACGTGTCAGCCGAGGTGCCACGTGTCCTGGTCGTGACGCCGAGGTGATCTCGGCAAGGCCGAGGTTATCTCCGAAGATATCAGAATCCGAGATAAGTGGATAAGGGACAAGATATAACAACCCCATCACGTATAATGATTAGTACTTGATTAATTAAGAGGATTTGAGATTTAATTGCCGAGTATTATAATTTAATTGGGGTTTGTGAGAATTGTGGAATCTGACTCATATATGATTCTATTAAAGATTTATTTTGGAATTAGAAATTAAGGGTCCAAATGGCTTCAGGAAATGAAGTTAGGAAGTGAAATCAATTTAATTTTAATTACGGACCCATTTGGGAGTTTAATTAAATATTCGATTTAGTTTAGTAAAATTGAGATTCGATAAATTAGGTCCTAATTGGAGTTGATTAAATTATGAGGATTGAGAATTGTGATTTTTGCGAAGTAAATTTATTTGTGGGATGTCCTATTTGAATATGTAATTTAATTGACGGAAACTTGGAGTCTGATCAGAAATTGAAGACCTGAATGATTTAAGAAACCAAAATTGATGATGGAAATAAGTTTAATTTAATAATTGGAGCCTTTTAGGATATTGATTAAAAATCTGATTTGGGTTGATAATTTTAAATATATTTAATTCGGCTCTAATCGAAGTCAATCGGATTAATTAAATTATGTGGGGCATGTGGTTAGTTGTGATTAACTAAATTAAGGGAGTGATTAATTAAGTTAATGAATAATTAGTGATTAATATAACCTTAATCAATGGAGTAAAATTATGAAGGTCCTAGAAAGCTTATAACTGGTGGCCCATTTATTTATTATTAAACATTTGGTGTATGTGTGCATTGGTGTATTCATCTTGTGCTGGGTACGCACAGCCGAAAGGGAGAGAGAGAGAGAGAAAACATATTTGCATGGTGGTCAATCTGGTAAGAGCAAGCCGTGGAGAAGGAAATGAAGAGAAGAAAAGGGGAAGTAAAGGAAAATCAAGTACATGGCTGAAATTAAAGATTAAGGGTAAGACCTTGATTTTGTAGAGCTCATGTATTACACTTAAAATTAAGAGGAGTTTAAGATCAATTCCATGGGTTTGTAAGAAATTGGGTTTGCATGTGGAATTAATAGCAAGAAGATGAAGGAAATTAGTAAAAAGATGATGAAATTAAATTAGATTCATGGTTATGGAATAAATTAGAAATTAATTATTTGGGTTTGATATTTTTCATCCTTCACATATTTTTAGTTTATTCTTACATGCATTGTGAATTTTCAAGATTTTAGTTGAGAATTAATTATATAAATTCATAGAAATTGGGTCTTGCATGTTTAATCAAATTAGGTTGAAAATATGAATTTTGGTTCTTTAAATTTGTTATGTTTGAGTTTGATTTTGAGAATCATTCATAAATTGGGTTCTATAAATTACATGCAACAAGGTTTATTAAAGATTTGGTTCATGCAAATGGGTTAGGTTAGTGATTATGGAAATTAGTTTAGAAATTAATTAGTTTTATATGAATTTGAATCTTATGGTTGCATGCATGTAATTTAGAGAAATTAAAGAATTAATTCATGAACATTGTGAGCTTAATTTTGAGTTAAAGGGATTTTGATGTAGATGGTTTAATTTTTTATTATAATTTCACACATGCAAATACTTTTCTAAGAGTTTCATAATTTCAATTTCATAATTTAAGGTGATAGAAAAGAGTTAGAAAACCAATTTTATGGGTTTGGAATGAAATTGATAAGAAAATGATGAAGTAGAGTTAAAATCAAGTTTATGAGAGTTAAGTTAGAAATTAATTATCTTTGGCTTGATTTTGTAGAACCATCCTATAATACTTGAAGATTTGAGATTTAATTCATGGAATTAGAATGAAATTGGGTGTCAAATATAAAATAAGTTACATGCACCATGAATTAAGAAAGCTATGAAATTAGTCTCATGGATTAAGTAAGAAACTAAGTAAACTCATGGTTATGGAAATTAGTTAGAAAATTTATAAGAATATAAGACTAGTAATTTTGATGTCAATTTCATACATGTGAATAATTGTCTAAGGAATTTATGACTTTAATAAATGGTTCTCCATGTTGGAATACTAAAGTGCATGTTTTGAAGCTTTGAGTATCAAGTTTGAACTTTAATCGCAATTTTGGAATTTCTAAATTTTCTTTGTCCGCTCGAGCGGTGGAAGTCCCGCTCGAGCGTGAAAATCGACCTCCCAGTAGTTTTCAAACTTTACAGTCCGCTCGAGCGGCCAAAGTGGCGCTCGAGCGGAGACCCATTTTCAGCATGTTTTGGAAAGTTGCATTTAGTTCATATTTTTATCCTCATCTCTTTCCAATGCATTCTAGACATGGTTTATGACTCAATAAAGATTAATAAGCTACTAATCCACATAGATTAGTTAGTTAAAGAATGAATCATTGATCTTGTGGTAATCATTTAAGAAGCCAAGTAACGGATCAATCTATTTGGAAAAGAAGGACTTAGTAATGAAAGAATATGTGAATTAAGAACCCAGTTTACTTAATTGAGAAAGAATAAATGTAGTAGAACTCCGTACTATAAGGACTAGAAAGGACAAGTTTAATCAATGGAGTAATGTTGTATTTCAATGTGTATATGTTATATGTTTGTGTAGGTCACGCGCCATCGTCTGCCCGATTTATCTGATATGTCCAGTCTGTCTGATTTGCCTCTGCAGCCCTCTGTGAGTAATAACTTAGTAAAGATATGTTCAACAGTACTTATTTTCTGTGTGACAAATGAGATCGGTTTTCTGAAATGATATGTTATGTACAATGAATGATTGTCCAATTTCTAACATGTATTTGTGACATCCTTAGTACCAAGTGAGATTTACAGCCGTGACCCGGTAGCGGAAGGTTCCTTTGTGGAACAAGGTTCCTTCGTGGAACAAAGTTAGTTGTAACCTACGCTTATGCGTCCAGTTTGTGCACTATAGCCCGTACCGGAGGCCCGCCATGGGGGCTTAGTTGTCCAGTTACCCGGATCCGGAGGCTCTTTCACAGGAGCTAAGGAGGTTATTCATAACCTTACGCATTGCGCGTCCAGTTTAGTTATGCTAATGGATGTATCACGTAAATGTAACTATGACTTATGATTTCTGTCGGTATATGATCTGATCAAGCATGAGTTTGATAAAACTGAATTATGATTTCGATCTGATCAAGCATGAGTTTGATAAAACTGAATTATGATTTCGATCTGATCAAGCATGAGTTGATAAAGCTGAATTATGATTTCGACCTGATCAAACATGATTTTGATACAATATGAATTGACTTTTGAAATCTGTATGGACTCATTCATTAAAACCCTTTACTCTGTTATTATTCACTGGGCTTTAGCTCACTCTATTATTTATGTATGTAGGTGATCAGGCGCGTGACCAGGCTTAGAGGCATCTGTCTAGAATCTGTTCTGTCAGCCAACCCATGTGCCTCCCGTGGAGGTTCCGGATATGTTAAGTGTTGTCGTTATGTAATTTAAAGTTTAAGCTATGTTTTGGTTCAGCAAGTCATGTGTATTTTGAAAAAGGGACTGAGTCCCTTTCTGCCTAATCTATATATATATATATATATGTATATAAAAAGTTTAAAATTTTTCTGTCTCATATAAGTCTGCACAGCTCAATGGACGTTGTATATTCTTATTTGCTTCCGCGGCCCCTTAATATTATGTTAATCTGCTTAGAGGCCGTAGGTAATCCTCGGATTACTGGCCGGTTACGGTGCCAAACCTATAGGGGCGGGTTTGGGTCGTGACACAAGAGTCCTAGAATGAAAAGGGAACTCAACCTGGATGAGGGACAAGAGTCCTAAAATAAGATAAGACTTCAGTTTGTATTAAGATAAGACTCTTAGAGAGTTTATCCTAATCTTACTGGGAGTCCAAGATTAGCAGTAATCCTGAGTCCATAGAAGTTAGGCTTCTATTGGGACTAGGTTTATGTTGGCTATAAAAGAGAGGCACCCCCATGGGTCTAAGGTATGCTTTTTATGCTCAAGCTAGTGAGTTTAGCACTATTGATTATCTTTGAGAGATATTGAGTACTGACTTGATCGTCAGAGTACCCCCGGGTGGCAAACCACCATCGGAGTCTTCTCTTTCTGTTGCAGGTTAGTCAGGTGCCATCTATTTTGCCGGTGCTCTCCAGCTGGATACTGAGATTGCAGTGTGGTCAGATTTTCACCCACACAATTTGGCACCGTCTGTGGGAAAGAAAGAAGAATAGATGGCCAATAACGGACAGAAGGATCAGACTGGAGACAACGCTCCTGCTGGGAATGGGAGACCTATCAACCTCGACGTTGAAAGGGACAACCGCAACACAGAAACTCGTAACCAGAGTCACAGAGTCAAAGACGCCGGCCAGGAAGGTGATGCACCAAAGGCAACAGATCGAAGCGGATACTACAACGAAGATGACCTCCAGGTATGGAAGGATAGATACCTGCGGAGGAACGAAGACCTTTCCAGAAGGGATGCAAAGACAGGGGGCATGAGCGCTCCCAAGGAGATAACATTCAAGTATGGAAGAACTCATCCTGAGTGAGCAGATCCCGGATTTCAGATCCTGGATCCTGGATCCGAGAAGACATGATCTCAGCCTAGACAAGTAGGCCCGAGAAGACGAGAGCTCAGCCTAAGTGAGCAGATCCCGAATTCCAGATCCCGGATCCTAGAAGACATAATCTCGGCCTAGATGGGTAGGTCCGAGAAGAGAAGAGCTCAACCTAAGTGAGCAGATCCAAGATTCTAGCAGACAAGATCTCGGCACTTAAGTCCGAGAAGAGAAGAGCTCAGTGAGCAAATCTCAGATCCGAGAAGATAAAAAAGAAAACACACAAGGTTGGACTGCAGTTAGCCAGGTTGAAGACCTTTTATAAGGTTCGCAAAGGAGTATGTGGAAGCCATGCAGGGGGCAGAGAGAAGAAGAATATGTTTACCACTTGTTGAAATTTGTAGCAATTTACAAGTTGGTTAAACCGAGATGATGTTTACCACTTGTTGAAATTTGTAGCAATTTACAAGTTGGTTAAACCGATATGATGTATACCACTTGTTGAAATTTGTAGCAATTTACAAGTTGGTTAAACCGAGATGATGTTTAACACTTGTTGAAATTCTGTGTGAATTTACAAGTTGAAGTTAAACCGAGGTCATGTTTAACACTTGTTGAAATTCTATGTGAATTTACAAGTTGAAGTTAAACCGATGTGATATTTAACACTTGTTGAAATTCTGTGTGAATTTATAAGTTGAAGTTAAACCGAGATGATGTTTAACACTTGTTGAAATTTTGTGTGAATTTATAAGTTGAAGTTAAACCGAGGTCATGTTTAACACTTGTTGAAATTCTGTGTGAATTTACAAGTTGAAGTTAAACCGATGTGATATTTAACACTTGTTGAAATTCTGTGTGAATTTACAAGTTGAAGTTAAACCGAGATGATGTTTAACACTTGTTGAAATTCTGTGTGAATCTACAAGTTGAAGTTAAACCGATGTGATATTTAACACTTGTTGAAATTCTGTGTAAATTTATAAGTTGAAGTTAAACCGATGTGATATCTAACACTTGTTGAAATTCTGTGTGAATTTACAAGTTGAAGTTAAACCGAGATGATGTTTAACACTTGTTGAAGTTAAACCGATGTGATATTTAACACTTGTTAAAATTCTGTGTGAATTTACAAGTTGAAGTTAAACCGAGGTTATGATAAAGGAAGATGGTTTAACACTTGTTGAAATTTTGAGAAAAATTTACAAGCTGAAGTTAAGCCGAGGTTATGATAAAGGATGATGGTTAAACACTTGTTGAAATTTTTGAGAAAAATTTACAAGTTAAAGTCAAGCTCAAGCAATATCTGCGTACTTGCCGAGACTACCAGGTTGTCAAAACTTGAAATATGGAAAACTGAAATCTTGATAGAAGACATTGAGAAAGTGACAAGTCCTAAGCAACACTTGTGAAAATATTTGTTACAATATTTTCAAGTGTTAAGACAAGGCCGAGATGAGCAAGATTAGAAGTTGTGACAGAGGTATTTTGCCCGAAGAGATTGCACAGTCAAGGTGTACTTTGAAGACATGCAAATTATTCTAAGTATAGAATCATACAAGAGCAGAAAAAGAAGACACACATTCAAAGAAGAAATCAGAGAAATGCATTTAAAGAAGAAAGAAGGCACTTCGGCCTGAATATTGAAAAATAAATTATTCAGACTACAAAAATGGCACGTCAGCCGGATTAAAAGCATACAAAGACGGACAAAGTACAAGGTACAAGGTACAAGGAGTAAAAGAAGGAAACAAAATTACTCAGCATCAATAGTAGGATATAGAAGACAGTTGGGAAGACTTCTCAGCAGCCTTCTCGGCCTCGAGCTCAGCATCGATCTCCCGAAGAGTTTGATCAAGGCTCTTCTCGGTGATTGGCACATTGGAATTTGAAGGCAAGGATTGAAAGCAAGAATCTGGAAAAAGACACAGAAAACAGAAACAAGAATGTAATTTGTAATCAAGAATGGTGATGAAGCTATCAGGAAATCAAGACAAAAAGATTGCATAGGTGTGTCAAGCCAAGAACAGTGGTAGAAATCAACAGATGTGTGAACAGTGTGTATTCAAGAAGATGATTTGGAAACAACGGGTAAAACAACAATGGTGATTAACAATGAAGCAGAGCTTCTTGGAAAGCAACAAGAAATAAAACCAAGAGGAACAGTGGCTTACCAGAAAGAGGGAAGCCGGAATGAGAATTGCCGAAGTCTGACGACAATGACAGAATGACGTAAGCTTCACCGGAGGAGAGGAACGAAGACAGTTGCAGAAGCTTGAAAGCTTGGAACAATGACGGATTTAAGCAAAAGAGCTGGAAAGAGAAAAAGCCAGAGGATTGAATGAAAAAAGAGAAAAATAGTCAAGAAGACGACAAAGTTCAAGAATAAAGCCAAGTGCACAGGCACTAAGTAAGTATGTGAAGAACAAGAAAGTAATGACCCATACACCGATGCTAGCAACAGAAAGCGGATATGACAAGAACAGTGCCAGGCATTCAAACAATTCAAAACTTAAAGATAGACGAAAATAGAAGGCAACAGATGGCAAGTAAACAGATTCAGAAGAGTTATGAAAGATTGAGCTTAATAGCAAGTAAAGAGTTTATGAACCTACCAAGTGAAATGAACGCCGATATGAAAATCGCCGGAGTCAAATAGATGACTGGAAATCGGGAACTCACCAGAGAGTGTGAGTGGAGCAGTTGCAAAGCTCTTGGAGTTTACGAATTAATGGAACCAGAACCTCGGCTAGGAGGTGCGATTTCAAGCAGCTTGGAAAGCATGAAACTTGATTCTTGACACCAGTGGATAGTAAAGTCCAGGGAACTTTGAGGTCGGCGAGTTTGATCTCGGACAGAGGAGCACAGATGAACGAACAGTGTAGGTTCCATCACCTCAGAATGCCGAGGTAATAGAACCTAGGGGGCAGTTGTGGGGATATATTTTCTGAGTACCAACACGTGGCAAGGTGACGCCGACGTGTCAGTCGAGGTGCCACGTGTCCTGGTCGTGACGCCGAGGTGATCTCGGCAAGGCCGAGGTTATCTCCGAAGATATCGAAATCCGAGATAAGTGGATAAGGGACAAGAGTCCTAGAATGAAAAGGGAACTCAACCTGGATGAGGGACAAGAGTCCTAAAATGAGAGAAGACTTCAGTTTGTATTAAGATAAGACTCTTAGAGAGTTTATCATAATCTTACTGGGAGTCCAAGATTAGCAGTAATCATGAGTCCATAGAAGTTAGGCTTCTATTGGGACTAGGTTTATGTTGGCTATAAAAGAGAGGCACCCCATAGATCTAAGGTATGCTTTTTATGCTCAAGCTAGTGAGTTTAGCACTATTGATTATCTTTGAGAGATATTGAGTACTGACTTGATCGTCGGAGCACCCCCGGGTGGCAAACCACCACCGGAGTCTTTTCTTTCTGTTGCAGGTTAGTCAGGTGCCATCTATTCTGCCGGTGCTCTCCAGCTGGATACTAAGATTGCAGTGTGGTCAGATTTCACCCACACATATATATATATATATATATATTGTTGAGACAGCTCCTCTCTAGTCTATTGTGATGTTTGAATTTGTAGGGCTCACAATGAGTTTCATGTCGATAATTCAAATTATTCTTTTTGTTGAGTATTTCGTATGTTTCATTTACATAAAAAATTAAATCGATCTGATAATCATAACATATTAAATTTAGGGTTAATTACACTAATAGTCCCTATAGTTTGGGACTTGTGTCACTTTGATCCCTGATTTTTCAATTGTGACACATTTGATCCTGAATTTTAAATATTGTTTCAAATAAGGACAATTGAAAATATTATTAGATTTTTCAAGGATAAAATTGTCAATTTGATAAAATATAAACTAATTTGATAAAAATAAATGTCAAAAAAATATTTTTAATTTTTTTAAATTATTTTTATCCACCAATGATAAAATTATGTAAAATTAATAAAAATTACGTGTTTAATTTTTAAAATTATTTTTACATGATCATCATCCAAACACATAATAAAATTAATTTGGTAAAAAAAATAAATAAATGTCTAAAAGATTTATCAATTTTACATAATTTTATTTTTAGTAGGAAGAAATAATTTTTAAAAATTCAAAAATATTTGTTTGACATTTATTTTTGTCAAATTAGTTTATATTTTATCAAATTGACAATTTACCCTTGAAAAATCTAATTATATATTCAATTGTTCTTATTTGGAACAAGATTCAAAATTCAGGGTCAAATATGTCACAATTGAAAAGTCAGGGACCAAAGTGACACAAGCCCTAAACTATAGGGACTATTTGTGTAATTTTCCCTAAAATTTATCACGTTTGTAAAAAAAAAAAAAAAAAAAAAAAAAAAAAAAAAAGATTGTTTATTTTTAAACACAATTATTGTCATTTTTTTTTAGTGATAAATATGATAAATTAACTATGTTACGATTATCATATTGATCTAATTTTTTGTATGGGTAAAATACACAAAGTGTTCGACAAAATGTACAGTTCGAATCATTGAAATGGGGTCCATGATGAATCCCACGAGCCCAAACAACACTCTCCAATCTAGATTATGAACTAGATTGAATACTCGTCTTTTTTATTTAGGATAAAAAAAACTAGTAGTCCCTATACTTTAACTATTGTGTCATTTTGATTCATATAATTTCAATTGGTTCAATTTTTATTCTGAATTTTTTATTTTATTTTATCTCAATTTGATCCAATTGACTACAACCATTATCGTTTTTTTATTTTTATTTATGAAAAATACATACATGAATAACATATGTCATGATTTTAGGGAAAAAATTATAAACTTACACTCAACTAAATGAATTGACCTCAATGATATTTTTTTTTTTTGTCAAAAATCCTAAGTAGTATTGTCTATTAGACTAAATTGACACAACTCATTTGACAATTTTTAAATTTAGTTAAAAAGTCAAAAAGTCATTATAAATTATCAAATTACTCTTTCTATTTTTTGCATATATTTTCATAAAAAGTTAAAAAATTATTAAATTAATATGTTCCCAAACAATGACCGTCAATTAAAAATATAGTGATTAAAATGACACATATGACAAAATACAAAAACTACCAATATAATTTGTCTTATAATTTATATACACATATATAAATATCATATGTGGATATGTGTACGAGTGTCACCTAAAGACAAGGGCGGACCTAGGGCTGGGCATAGGTGGCTACAGCCCAGCCCAAAATTTAAAAAATTTGTAGAAATTTTTTTTCCCACCCAATCTAGCCAATAGTTTTTTGTTTGTTTTTTAAATAGGCAGCCCAATAGCTGCCCAATATTTACCCAAAAAATAGATAGGCAGGCTAATAAGTTTG
This sequence comes from Camellia japonica, assembly GCA_030407325.1. Classification (NCBI taxonomy): domain Eukaryota; kingdom Viridiplantae; phylum Streptophyta; class Magnoliopsida; order Ericales; family Theaceae; genus Camellia; species Camellia japonica. The sequence goes on along the minus strand of JAPPVO010000016.1, from coordinate 26,323,404 downwards.
TATTTGTTTAAAGAACAAATCTTCCAAAACAATTCTCACTAGCAGCCCTCTCTTCGTCTTCTCCGTTGTCTCTAGTAACCTACAGCAACTCCAATTTCCTAACATTTTTGGTAAATGTAATTAATCAATTATTTTATTTCGTTGGTTGAGAATGGAATTGATTAACAATGTTTTTAAAATTTTGTCTTTATGCAACAAATATTATATTACTCTTAGTTTTTTTTATGATGCTGCCTTGTTCAATGTTTTATATTGCTCTTAGTTTTTTAACTTTGAAATATGTTAAAACTGCCATTCGCAATTCAATAGGGGATGAGTTTCTTGCCGATTGCTTGTCTATCTACCTTGAATGAGACCTTACATTGAAAATTGATCTAAATTTTGTAATCGATGAATTCGAATAATTGGAGACTCCTCGAGTGCAACTTAATTAGATTGTTTCTAATCAATAAATTTAAATATTAATTTAGATTATATTATTGAATTTTCTTTTTTCTTATGTGGTTATACTTAAAATATATTTTATAATTTTACCTTAATATTAGCCCATCCATCGACGAATCCTGGGTCCGTCCTTGCCTGAAGAGCATCTCCAATGTTAACAATCAAGGAACCAGGCAAGGGCTTCACATCCACCCACTCTCCTTCATGCTTAACCTGCAAACCCATGACCAGGTTCTCCACCAGAACAGTAAGCACTCCAGGATCCGTATGATGGTTTAGCCCAAATGTCAAATTGGGTTGGGGACAATAAGGATAGTACACTCCCGCCATCAACCTAGAACCTAGAAGCCCCTCCTCTTTCAGTTTTTCGGCCGCCAATCCGAGCCCTTCCGACAACGGCTCTGCCACCTTCTCCTCCACATCCGTCACATACCGGTCCCACTCCACCACCTGTTGGGAATTTATGCATCAAAATTAGAGTATTGAGAGCTACAACAAGTTAAACATATTAAAATTATATTTTTCTCCCCTCGTGTAAAAATACAACTCCAAAATATAATTTAAAATGTATAGTCCACTATATTTTAATTCTAATTTTAATTTGTTCTTTATATTTAAATTTTTATTAATTTTATTTATGTGCATATCTTAAAAAATTGACAAATATTTAAAAATTATTATTTTTAATTTTTAATTTAAACAGAAAGGACTACAATGAAATTATGTTTTAAAATTTAGGAATTAAATTGTATGATTTGAAATTATAGAGATTAGAGTGAAATTTAATTTTTTTTTTATGTTAAATTTAGATTAATTACACTTTTCACTCTTGGTTTGACTCAAATTTCATTTTAGTCTCCATAATTTTAATTTGAAAATTTGATTTCTATACTTTAAGTCTAGTTTTAATTTGGTTATTTCTTCCTAATTTTTGTTAATTTTGTCTACGTATATACCTTAGAAATTGATTAATATTCCATATTAAGCCCTCTTTTGGGAAGTAGGTTATAATTCACTTCCCATATTATAACCCACTTCTCTCTCACACAAAAAGCTGATTATAATCAGCTTTTAAAAAACTGATTATAATCATCTTCCCAAAATAGCTCTAACTTGATGGAAGAACCAAATTATAACCTTAGAAAATTGATAAGTGTCTCAAATTTATTAATTTTAATATCTAATTTAGATAGATTAACCAAATTAAAATTAGACTTAAATTCTACAGACCCAATTATTGATATTAAAACTATAACAATTAAAGCGAAATTTATATCAAATTACAGGAGATGAGAAATATAATTAACTCTTTAAATTTTAAAACTTAAAATAAAGTTCCAATACCACCTCCTCCCGGCACACTGTCGGAATCTTGTCCGCCTCCACACCCTCCGGCCACATACAAGCATGCACGTAGTCGTGCCAGCTCGCCGCCTTCGACCAGAGAAGATCGTTGTTGCTGGCATACACGAATCCTTTGAACTCATCCCGAACGTAGTGCTGTGCCTTTACCTCCTGGGGTTGTTCGTGGAATGGTCGGATTGACATGAGTGTTTTGTTGATAATATAATTGGGTACGCCGTGGTTGATCACTTGGAAGAAACCCCAAGTTTTAGCGGCTTCTCGAATTTGGCTGACGATGTTTGGTCGAAGTTTGGGGGAATTTATGTTGGAGAGGTCGATTACGGGGATGCCGCCGGTGTTAAAAGATGAAGATTTGAGAGTGGAGAGAGTTTCCGGCGGCTGAATGAAGAATTTGGGGATGGCGGTGATACCGGAATCGGTGAGGCCGTTGACGCCGATTTTGGAGTCGTCGAATTCTTTCACTTCCTTCATGCGATTGTAATCGGTAGATGCAATGACTGCCATTTTTCCCACTGTGGTGTGGTGTGGTGTGTTAATGGTTTACTTTTCATTATAGTTTCATTTATAACGATGTTGATTGTAAAATTGATATAAAAAAAAAATGGGATAATTTTATATAATGGTAATAAAAGATTTCATAAAAGATAACAAATTTTTATAGGAGGAAAAATCTTAAAAAAATTCTAACAAAGGAGAGACAATCTCCATGAGAAGATTATTACAGTAAATAATAAAAAAATAAAAAAGTAAACCGAAAACAATTAGATCTAAGTCATTAAACCCATCTAAAGTTTCATTACACTGCAACTTTCAATTTAAAATCTGAAGACCCCGCCTCCACTAATCAAGATGCAACATTGAGATTGAGGTAATCGCCTAGCGTGAAATGAATGCGTTAAACAACGTTGACTTTCGGATTGTGAGAAGATCTGAAATTAATTTTAAAGTTTTGGGCACGAGGGTGAAAATGTGGACGCAAGCCAAACATCAGATCTAGAAAAGATTGAAAAATTAATTTTTTTTGTGAATTTGTGATATCACTTGTGTAAATTTACACGAATTTGTATTCAAATTACGCATTTTTTTTTTAGATCACTTATGTAAGTTTGTGAAAATTTACATAATTTTGTAATAGGGTTGCATATGGAGTGCGTTGCATACCGAAGCATTACCACTACAACTCAAATTTTAATTTGACTATCATTACAGATCTTATTTCGATAATCTGAATTGTTGATTTTGTAATCCATATATATCATTTATGAAAAATATTAGATCAATATGATAATCCTAACCTTATCATTTTATTGTGGTTGTCTGTAAAAACACACTTGTCAATTTTATTTTATTTTTTTTAAGACAAATGTAATAAAATAAAATAAAAATATGATTATTGGTTCAATTTAATTTTTTTTTTATGAAAAATATACATAGAGAGCCTAATAAAATAAATTATTTAGATTATTGTACGGGAAACAAATATTCCGGCGTGCCCATACTCCTTTCTTCCAAGCTCCTTGTCTATCCGATCGACCTGCGAACACAACGGCGGTGAGCTACCCGGCGGTATGTGGCCGGAAAACCCCTCCGACGGTCAAGTCAGAACACACTCAGGGATAGAGAGAGAGAGGAGAGAGTGGAGTGTTTTAGTGTTTATCTCACCAAATGGTCATCTGTCCAACATGGAGATCGCAGACATGCTTATATACCTTCTGCGCCCCAAATCTACTCCCATTAGTCTCTCGACACGTGATGCTGCTATCCCATATGTCAGCACAAATCCAGCAATCACCACCTAACCAAACTGTCAGGATATCTTGGCGGAGCCCGGCAGACCGGCGGAAGCACCTGAGCTTCACACAGCCGTGCTGCGCTGCATGCCCGAATGCTCACTAGCTGAGTTCCACATTGACCAAGCTCGATTGCATTCCGGCAAAGCCGAGCTCGAGATAGGTCACGCCGGTAAACCAAAGGCCTTCCTGTCGAGCTAAACGCGTGAGCCTTCCTGCCGAGCAACTCAAGTAGCACGGTTCCTACCTGTTCGAGTTCAGGTAGCTCGCTCCAACACGGTCTTGGGCTTTAACCGAGCAGCCCCATCCCCGAGCAAGCCCAAAGCTATCCTGGCCCAAACGCGCCCGACCTTCAATTTGCTCGGCCCTTACCATGGCCCATTCCAGCTCATAAATCTCCCTTTCAATTGCCCCCATTAATTCCGTCCGCGCAAGCGTGACTGGGATTACATGATCAGACCGGGGTAAACTTTCCCTCGGTCCTCAGTTTGCAAAACGGCAACCGCTCTAATCTCCAAAGAAGGCGATCAAAGTCCGCTCCGCGACTTCCTTCTTAGCGAGCAAGATCAGCTCAGCAAAGAACTCCAAGGTCGGGGAGCAAGGTCTGCTCGGCGACTTGCTTCTTGGCGAGCAACATTAGCTCGGCAAGGAACTCCAAGGTCGGCGAGCAAGGATCGCTCCGCGACTTTCTTCTTGGCGAGCTAGATCAGCTCGGCAAAGAACTCCAAGGGCAGCGAGCAAGGTCCGCTCGACAACTTGCTTCTTGGCGAGCAACATCAGCTCGACAAGGAACTCCAAAGAATGCGAGCAAGGTCCGCTCCGCGACTTCCTTCTTGGCGAGCAAGATCAGCTCGACAAGGAACTCCAAGGTTAGCGAGCAAGGTTCGCTCGGCGACTTGTTTCTTGGCGAGCAACATCAGCTCGGCAAGGAACTCCAAAGAAGGCGAGCAAGGTCCGTTCCGCGACTTCCTTCTTGGCAAGCAAGATCAGCTAGGCAAGGAACTCCAAGGTCGGCGAGCAAGGTCCGCTCCGCGACTTCCTTCTTGGCAAGCAAGATCAGCTCGGCAAGGAACTCCAAAGAAGGCAAGCAAGGTCCGCTCCGTGACTTCCTTCTTGGCGAGCAAGATCAGCTCGGCAAGGAACTCCAAAGAAGGCGAGCAAGGTCCGCTCCGCGACTTCCTTCTTGGCGAGCAAGATCAGCTCGGCAAAGAACTCCAAGGTCGGCGAGCAAGGTCCGCTCCGCGACTTCCTTCTTGGCAAGCAAGATCAGCTTGGCAAGGAACTCCAAGGTCGGCGAGCAAGGTCCGCTCGGCGATTTACTTCTTGGCGAGCGAGATCAGCTCGGCAAGGAACTCCAAAGAAAGCGAGCAAGGTCCACTCCGCGACTTCCTTCTTAGCGAGCAAGATCAGCTCGACAAGGAACTCCAAAGAAGGCGAGCAAGGTCCGCTCCGCGACTACCTTCTTGGCGAGCAAGATCAGCTCGGCAAGGAACTCCAAAGAAGGCGAGCAAGGTCTGCTCCGCGACTTCCTTCTTGGCGAGCAAGATCAGCTCGGCAAGGAACTCCAAAGAAGGCGAGTAACGTCCGCTCCGCGACTTCCTTCTTGGCGAGCAAGATCAGCTCAGTAAGGAACTCCAAGGTCGGCGAGCAAGGTCCGCTCGGCGACTTGCTTCTTGGCGAGCGAGATTAGCTCGGCAAGGAACTCCAAAGAAGGCGAGCAAGGTCCGCTCCGCGACTTCCTTCTTGGCAAGCAAGATCAACTCGGCAAGGAACTCCAAAGAAGGCAAGCAAGGTCCGCTCCGTGACTTCCTTCTTGGTGAGCAAGATCAGCTCGGCAAGGAACTCCAAAGAAGGCGAGCAAGGTCCGCTCCGCGACTTCCTTCTTGGCGAGCAATATCAGCTCAGTAAGGAACTCCAAGGTCGGCGAACAAGGTCCGCTCGGCGACTTGCTTCTTGGCGAGCGAGATCAGCTCGGCAAGGAACTCCAAAGAAGGCGAGCAAGGTCCGCTCCGCGACTTCCTTCTTGGTGAACAAGATCAGCTCGGCAAGGAACTCCAAAGAAGGCGAGCAAGGTCCGCTCCGCGACTGCTCCGCGACTTCCTTCTTGGCGAGCAAGATCAGCTCGGCAAGGAACTCCAAGGTCGGCGAGCAAGGTCCACTCAGCAACTTGCTTCTTGGCGAGCAAGATCAGCTCGGCAAGGAATTCTGATCTTTCCATCAAAATGATTGTCAATTGCCCCTTTTCCTCGGCCTTCTGATTGACGTCTTCCAAAACCAAACTCCCTAGATCTCTTCCACGGTTGTTCGCACTGCCATCCTCTGCGCTTCCCGATTTGTTTACTGTTGCGCTGTTTATTGTACTTCATTTCATCATCTCGGCACGAACCTTTGAGTTGGGCAAAGCCCCAACTCCTTTAGCTGAGATAAAGCATCTTGGCTGGAGCCTTGAGTTGAGCAAAACATCAACTCATCTAGCCGAAGTAAATCATCTCGGCTGAAACTTCAGAGTTGAGCAAATCATCAACTCATCTGGCCGGAGTAAATCATCTCGGCTGAAACTTCAGAGTTGAGCAAATCATCAACTCATCTAGCCGGAGCAAATCATCTCGGCTGAAACTTCAGAGTTGAGCAAATCATCAATTCTTTTTGCCGGAATAAATCATCTCGGCTGAAACTTCAGAGTTGAGCAAATCATCAACTCATCTAGCCAGAGCAAATCATCTCGGTTGAAACTTCAGAGTTGAGCAAATCATCAACTCTTTTAGCCGGAGTAAATCATCTCGGCTGAAACTTCAGAGTTGAGCAAATCATCAACTCATCTAACCGGAGCAAATCATCTCGGCTAAAACTTCAGAGTTTAGCAAATCATCAACTCTTTTAGCCGGAATAAATCATCTCGGCTAAAATAGAAAAGTTCTTCAGCAAAAGTAATTCACTTCTATTACATTGACAAAAAGAGTATTACATTAAGAAGTGTAAGGGAAACAAGTCCTTCCTCAAAAAATTACATAAGAACGATAAAAATAGTATAGTTTGAGGTTAGCCACATTCCATGGCCGGGGTACGCCTTTGCCATCAAAATCTTCTAAGTGGTATGCCCCTTTGCCCGCCAGACCGGTTATCTTGTAAGGCCTTTCCCAGTTCGCCCCTAGCTTGCCTTCGCCTAGCACCAGTGTGTTGCCCATGACCTTCCTTAAAACCCCGTCGCCCTCTTGTCTGTTGCCACCGGGGTTGTCTTCGCGGTGGATGCCGCTGCATCATCTTCTACTCAGATGTGCTCATTGATACGCTGCATTAGTTGCCCCATGGATGTCGGCTGGCTCATTGTAAGCGAGTCCCTCAGCCTATGTCCGACCGGGAGACCGCACTTATATTGGGTGATTGCCAGGTTGACCGGGCAATCTAGGATCTCATTGAAGGTTTCCCAGTACCTAGAGTTGTATGCCGTGAGGGTGTCACTCGACTCCATCTTGACACTAAGAAGGTGGTCCACTTCCTTTGGCGTTTTGGCGTTGGTTTTGAAACGAATCACGAACGCTTCCGCTAACTGCTGCCACTTTTTTATGCTCTCCTCCGGCAGCTTCTTAAACTATTTCAATCCCAACTCGCCCAAACTCGATGGAAAAATAAGGCACATGAGAGCGTCATTACGCCAGTGTCTGGCCATGACCTGCCAGAAGTGGCTCACATGCATGTACGGATCAGTTTTTTGGTCATAAAGCGTAAACTTAGGCTGGTGAGAGCATGCTGGGAGCGGTGTGGTTTCTATCTCAAGGGAGAATGGGGAGGCGTTCAGCCTCGCCAAGTCTATGTCTGGAAGGAGAGGCACAGTTGGGCGGGGTTGTGGCATTGTGACCTTTTCACTGACGTGACCACCGTAGGATAGCCGTTGGAACGCCAACACCCGCTGAGTCTCCCGTCGGCGAGCCCGTTCCTTCAAGACTACCAACAAATCCTCTGATCAAGCGGAGTAGGAATACCTCGACGTCGTTGTCGGACGTGAGGGTTGATAAGTACTGTCTTGCACGCTGGACTTCTCTACGTGCGCGCTGGAATCTCCAACCTTGTAACTTCTGGTGATAGAAAAAGATGCAGTGCGCCGCTGGCTCTGACTGCCTGAACGACGGGGTTGGGTGCGCTCACTGTGGTCTCCTACTCCAGCAACACCCTTACCTTTGACATGTGGTTTGAGATCCTCCATCTCCGCCGCCATTCTCCGGATGACGGCATCTTTGTCCCTTAGCTTGTGTTTCAGACGTCTGGCATACGATTCTCTCCGCCGCCGGTGTCCGTCTGAACTCCTAGAATGACCAAAGCTTCTTCCGCTCTTATCCCGCGCGTCTCTTGAATGTCCTCCTAGGGAAGTCTCCAGGTCCGCCATGGGAGGAATGGCGGGGTGTCCGTCTCTTCGTCTGGTTGACTCCGGGGTAACTCCGTCGACGGCGGACAACGATATCTCGTCGTTGTTCGCCATGAAAGGCGATCAGAAGAGCTTAGAAGACAATGTTTTGTCTATCAGGTTCTCACAGACGGCGCCAATTGTACGGGAAGAAAATATTCCAGCGTGCCCGTACTCCTTTCTTCCAAGCTCCTTGTCTGTCCGATCGACCTGCGAACACAACGGCGGTGAGCTACCCGGCGGTGTGTGGCCAGAAAACCCCTCCGACGGTCAAGTCAGAACACACTCAGGGATAGAGAGAGAGAGAGAGAGGAGAGAGTGGAGTGTTTTAGTGTTTATCTCACCAAATGGTCATCTGTCCAGCATGGGGGGCGCAGACATGTTTATATACCTTCTGCGCCCCAAATCTACTCTCATTAGTCTCTCGACACGTGGTGCTGCTATTCCATCTGTCAGCACAAATCCAGCAATCACCACCTAACCAAAACTGTCAAGATATCTTGGCGGAGCCCGGCAGACCGGCGGAAGCACCTCGGCCTCACACGGCCGTGCTGCGTTGCATACCCGAATGCTCACTAGCCGAGCTCCACATTGACCGAGCTCGGTTGCATTCCGGCAAAGCCAAGCTCGAGATAGGTCATGCCGGTAAACCAAAGGCCTTCCTGCCGAGCTAAACGCATGAGCCTTCCTGTCGAGCAACTCAAGTAGCACGGTTCCTACCTGTTTGAGTTCAGGTAGCTCGGTCCAACATGGTTGTAACGCCCTCAAAATAATACATAAAACCCATCACCTTAGACATGCATTGACATAAGAGAAATCAACCATTTCTATTCATCAGAGTAGTTCTTACAACAGTATTACATGTTAACAACAAAAACAAATGCTCTACGGGCTTACAGCTTTCCAAGTCAACACTTGGTTACACAAAAGAAGAGTACTAACTCTATACAAAAGAAGCCCTTGGCTTGATATACATGTAATACACACAAAACAAACAAAAGAGTCTTCAACTCTCATCATCATCCAAGCTATGTCCTTGGAGGTGGCATGCTACCTGTACCTAAAAATAATGTCCCATATAGGGTGAGCCAACGCCCAGTAGAAATATGCTAAACACAGTATGAACAGTAACTGAGACATTAGCAATTGATAAATGTTTAATTCCCATAAATCAATTCATATCTCATTTCTATTCATGACCACTATGTCCATGTTTCATTCCATTTTCCATTTCTTACCAAATTCAAAATTCACAACAACGGCTCAGAACCTTGCCAACAACTTACATGAGACAGTGACTCATAATAAACGTTTCCCATTTTACATTAGATATGCATACTAGCTATATCAACATCTCAACAGATAAGCATACAAGCTATATCCACACTTCAACAGATAAGCATATGAGCTATATCAACACTTCCATAGATAAGCATATGAGCTGTATCAACACATTAACCGACAAGCATATAAGCTGTATCAACGGAGTCCATCCCCTATCTCCTCCCAAACAACATCCGGTTTAGAGGTCCATCCCCTATCTTCCCCTAAACCGTGGAGTACATCCCCTATCTCTTCCCACACACACAACGTATATACACATAGGTCATATATATAATCAATCAATACATACAGTTAATGTATTCCTTCAACCGTCATACTCAATGACACATCCAATGGATTAGTTTTAATTTGCCTAATCATCATGCATTGTCTACAACAATCAAAACTACCCTCCACCGGTAGCCCAAGCAATTATTTCTAAACAGATAATAAAAGCTCCAACAGATAAAATATCAATATTTTCACAAGTGAGCGATTTATAAGTCCAACTCCACCATTTCACAATATAATGAGCTAATTTCATTATTTCCAACTCAATTCCAAATAACAACAATTTTTCCGAATTAATTATACCAATTAATTTATACAACAACTTAGGGTTTTCTACCCCCTTTTCCAATAACAACCCAATGGTCCATAAATCAACAACCAACAACAACATCATTATTTTGACACCCAAAATACACATTTTAGAATCAAAATAACAAAAACCCCCTTTCAACATTTTCAAACCCTAACTCCCCAAAATCAACCATTTAACAACATGCCCAAAAATCTAGGTCAAAACCCATAGTAGTGAGTAGGAATCCCTACCTCAAAAGTTGACACTCAACGAAGAAGATGAAGAAAACAGAAATGCTCCAAATCTTGAAATTCTTGGATCAAAAGATAGCTCTCGACGATCAACAACTTTTTTGTAAAGGCCAAAGGTTAGGAAAACACTCTAGCTAGATCAATCCTAAGAGAGAAGTTAGGTTTTAGAGTGAGGTGCTCTCCAATGGCTTCTTCGGAAAAGTAAGAGAGAGAAAGGAAACCAAAAAGTGATTCAAAAATGGGACCCCGAAGTTGATATAAAAATCGCCCCGCTCGAGCGTGGAAGACCCCGCTCGAGCGTCACTCACAGACTCCCGCTCGAGCGGAGGATACACACTCCCAAAACTTTTGCTGAACCAGGTCCCCGCTCGAGCATAAAACTCCCCGCTCGAGCGTCAGACACAAACTCACGCTCGAGCGTCCAACACTGCAGAGCAAATACTGGGAGATGGAAAATCACGCTCGAGCGTCAAAACACCCGCTCGAGCGGAGAAGCAACAACGAAGGGCCCGCTCGAGCGTCAAAAGTTCCGCTCGAGCGTGAAGGCAAAAATCTGGGCAACTACTATTGGTTTCTAAGTTCAACCGACCTGTAACAAACCTGCCCAACACATCCTATAACTCAAATACAAAGTATAAAAGGATGCAAACATGATATAAGCAACTACTAACATCCACGGAGACAAGTCCGGATCACTGTACACAAGGGGAAAAACCCGGGATCGCTATAATGGTCTTGGGCTTTAACCGAGCAGGCCCATCCTCGGGCAAGCCCAAAGCTATCCTGGCCCAAACGCGCCCGGCCTTCAATTTGCTCGGCCCTTACCATGGCCCATTCCAGCTCATAAATCTCCCTCTCAATTATCGAAACAAAACTTGTGACGGCCCTAAAAGTTCGAATATGACGATCAAATTTAAATTTGAAATTAGGAGAAACCTAACTCTTTTTGTTGTTGAGATTTTAAGAATAAGATGGATTGTGAAGAGTAAATTATTAATTTAAACTCTTTGGTTAAAATTAAAAAAAAAATGAAATGATTATGGTTTGAATGTGATATTTTGTCTTATTGACTTTTTAGTTTATTTCGTCTTTTTGTGACTATTTTAGCTAAAATGTTCAAAAAAGCTATATACCAAATGAGCTACTGTTGTTTGGCATGTGACGTTTTTAGTTAGTTTTTCAACTTTTTGGCTACTTTAGCTCTAGCTAAAAAGTTCATTTGGGTTGATTTTTTTGACTTTTTTACTTTTGTGAGAAAAAAAATAAAATGATTTTGGTTTGAATGTAACATTTTGTCTTATTAACTTTTTAATCTATTTTGTCTTTTGTGACTAATTTGACCCAAAACCCCGATGTCAAATGAAGCCTATTATGTATAATCTAATAATATAAGGATATTAATAAGTATATAAATTATTAACCTTAACTAATTAACCTTATCATTTTTATAATATAAGTTTATAAACTCTTATTATATATAAGTTTAACTCTAATTCATTATTCTTGAAATTTTCGTATTTTTTAACTTTTTTTTGTTTTTATTTTTGTTAATTTAGAAATTGAAAAGTATTTATTAAATGAATAGATTGAACATATTTGAAATAATGAAAAAATAACTAATTTAATGTTTTTATATAAATTAGTGATTATATTTAAAAGTGACTTAAGTTTGAAAAGTCATAGACCAATTAAACCACATCGAATCGAATTGTTTCAGTTGGTTCAGTTTAGTGTGATTTGATACGACAAGTAATTTATATTGATTTTCAAAATAATAAAATTAATATTATAGATTCAATAAAAACATTTATCTTACCAATTATATCGAACCGATAGCCACACTAATCTTAGGCCTTATTCGTCATAACCTAAAAAAATTAAAAAGTCAAAAAGTCACTATCATATTTAAGTTATATCATCTTATTTAAGTTACATCATCTCTCTATCACATCCCTTCAAACTCAACTCATATCTAGCTCATATTTCATAAAAAATTAAAAAATATACTTATTTAGATCATCTCAAACCACTCTTTACTCACAACTAAAACTCAATGTACTTACCCACATAATGTGCCTTTTTTTTTTTTTTTTTGGTGAATAAATAATGTGCCTTTTTACTTTCTGTTGATATTGACTCTACTAGCAAATGAAATCAATTTTACTTTTTTTTTTTTTTGTGACTTTTAGTTTTTTTATGTTAAAAAAATAGAGAGAGAATGTGATTTTAAAAAATCAAAAAATAAAAAAGTTAGCTTTTTAGCCCTCATTTGGCATAAGTTAAATGGGATTTTTTGGCTAAAATAACTACAAAAAAGCAAAATAAATTTTTTAGTCTAATAAAATAAACTGTTACATCTAAATTATAATCATTTTATTTTTTCTTTCACAAAAGTCAAAAAACTTATCTCAAACAAAACTTTTAAATTTTAAATTAAAAAAATCAAAAAATTAAAAAATCAATCCACATCCCAAACGAATTCAGTAAATCTTTCGAGTATGTTAAAAGTAATAATTTTGTACGATAGTAGATCCCTTCAAGTTCAAGGACTTCAACGCCTAGTCTGTCTTCACTCCCTCCTTTCTGTTTACGATTTTAAAATTTGTGATTTTTTTATTTCCTTTCGATGTTTGTATAAGCAGAAACCGCTATTACAAAAGTATATATAGGAGTGGTTTGAGAAATTAGTAAAAAATTAATTTTTTAATTTTTTTAATTTATTTTGTCTTTTTATGAGTAAAAAATATGAGAAATGATGTAATCCAAAATGGATAAAAAATTAAAAATTGACTTTTTACCCTCTTCTCAAAAGACCTCATAATTTATCACATAGTTTGTTCCATTGCAGTCAAATAGAATACAACGTTGTTTGATTGTGAAATTATTTTTTATACAATTAGATTAGATGAGATTATTGAAAGAATTATGAGTGATAAGTTACATTAAGAGATTAGGTGAGGTGAAAAAAATAAAAATAAAATAAAAATAATTGATATATGATATGAACATGGATGAGATTATAGAATATATCATGGGATAAATAGATGAGATAATTGATTGGATAGAGAATCTGAAATATTATGTGTAGTTAATATATGATAAAATGATATTTGTGTGTGTGTGTGTGTGTGTGTGTGTGTGTGGGGGGGGGGGGGGGGGGGGGGGGGGGGGGTTGTGGGTGTTTCGTGGTGGTGGTTAATGGAGAGATGCCTAATCCCTTTAATATCACAATCTCTAAAGGTATTAATTAATCCAACAATTTTTAATTTTTTTTTTCATTTTAATCCTGCATACCATTATTAAAGTTATTCCTAATTTTAATATCAAACTAAACAAACAACGGACAAAAATTATGAATGATTCAGATGTTCTCCCCCCCCCCCCCCAATTTCTCTTTATTTATAGTATAGAATAAGAAATCATGAAAAAAAATCCTAAAATGAATCATGAAAATTTTTCATCATTTCATTAGTGTCTGGTGTTTTATTGTATGTGTGATCCAAAGGTAGAGAATCTTTCATGAGTATTTTCATGATCCCTGTAACATGGTATTAAGTTTTAGGATGCCATGATTGATTTGTCAGCTTTTAATTATAATCAAAATCATTAATAATTACAAAAATTTTCCATTTTACAATTCCTCGAATGAGGTGACAAGACAAAATGCATACAAGGAGAGTTTTTAGAGAATATTAAAGTGTAAGTAACTTTTTAAAATTTGTTTACCACTTTATTCGGGGAAATTTAAAAGAAAAAAATTGTATGGATAAATTATTTTTTAATAATAAACAAAGTTGTTGAATACCTTATAATGATAAATTTTTATAATTATAAATCACAATATGTTTTGATGAAAAGCGCTATTTTTGGTTTGATTTTTAAAATATGTTTTACATAAATTTTTAATTTTTTAGAATTTATATATTTTAATAATTTCTTTATTACTTTTAAAATACATTAACTCTAGATGTATCTAAAAAATAAAAATATTATTTTATTTTTAATGAATTATATATATATATATATATATATATGTATATGTATATATTTAAATGTGTTTGACTTTGATATATCTAAAAATTAAAAATAAAAAAAAATTAATAGAGACAACAAAAATCATCTAAAACTAATTTTAAAAAAATTAAATTAAAGTACAAATTTCTAGGGAGAATTACTGACATTAAAAAGTAAATCACAAATCAATGAGAAATTTTTTAAAATTTCAACAGCAATGACAAGTGAAAAAATGTTGTTGATTCTATTTACACACTACTAATATTCTTAGTACACATCATTATTTAGTACACACATAAAATAATTTTTAGGATTTAAAAATATTTTAGTTTACACCTTAACTTTTCATTACTAACCCTATATTAATATACTATTAATTATTTGAATACACACCATTACATACACCAAAAACTCTTCATCTTCACCATTACATACAATAAAAAACGACAATCTTCATAACATAGACCATTTTCGTCGGTTTTGATCTCCATCGCCGGCAGAGGTTTCAATTCAGCATCCATCTTCACCGATGTTGATCTCTATAATTAGTGTTGAACTCTCGTGATGTCTCATCCCATTGTCTCGTCATTTCAGATCATCGACAGAGTGTTTTATTCAGTCTTCATCTTCGCTGATGTTGATCTTCATTATCGATTTTGAACCCTCGTCCCTCGTCATCATTTCAAATTTATCAAATTAGTCATGTTCATATATATCGTTTATGGTTTAGACCCGACCCATTTTGTATTCTAGACTCGGGTTTCATAGCCTCGTATGGTTGTTCATGTCTTTCCCCTATTATTCTTCTCAAATTAGGTTATTGGATTGTAGTGGTTGTGTTTGGAGCAGATTGGTTGCTTAGTTTTCAAATTTTTGTTGCCTAGGATTTTGGTCCTCCGTTCTAGTGACACTTCTTGCGCTTGAGTGGGCTTTGCAAACTCTTAGTACTTTTGTAGGTCTACAAACTACTGGGAGAGTGTATTCTACGCTCGAGCGGCGTTTACGCTAGAGCAGCCATTTTTGTGCTCGAGCAATATTCTTCTGTCTGTAAAACTACTGGATGTGTGTATTTTCCTCTTAAGCGGTCATTTCTTGCGTTCGAGCGGAACAACTTATTGTGTTTGACGTTCAAGCATCAACTCTTGCGCTCGAGCGAACTGTATGCATATTAGTTTGTAGCAGCCTACTTTTTCATCACTTTTTCATCTCTTTTCTCTCAAAAACCCTAGATCGGGACTCTCTCTCTCTCTAAAACTCCCATTCTCTCTATATTTTCATCTAGATCTAATGATCTCTTTACCCGTGTGCCTTTGTTAAAAAGGTAAAGCGTCTCAAGAGCTCCGTTTTGATCCGATTATAAGTTGGTTTCGATGTCTTTGAAGCTCCTTCATTGTTGCATTGGTCTTCTAAGCTTGAGGTAGGGACTTTCTACACTCTCTATGAGTTTTAACTTGGTTCTTTCTTGATGTGTACGAAACATTGGGTTTTGAGGTGATTTTAACAAACCTAGGGTTTGGGGTTTAAATTCAAAAGAGGGGTTTTCAAAGGGATGCCTTGGGAATGGTCATGGGAATGAATATGAACTTATATTGCTTTAAAATAGATGATTTGGTGGTTGGGATGAGATTTGGAAATAAATGGGGTTTTACCCTAAAATTTTCAAATAGTTATTTTGCATAAATAATGAAATTGGAAATGGAAACATGAAATTGGATGAATGTTTTTTATAAGTGGTGAAGTTGGATGTGTGTTATCTCCTACCTATGTTGTGAGATTATATATTTATGTAGAAATATCTATTTTGGGCCATCGGTGGAGGATGGTTATGATTGTTGTAGAAATTGCATGAGAATTAAGTAAATTGAAACAAATCTCTTATCGGTTGTCATTGAATATGATTGTGTTTGATACATTGTACATGTATGATATTTGGGATGAGAAATGAGATGTACTCCATATTTGGGAGGAGAAAAAGGATGGACTCTATTAAATTAAGTTAGCTTGTGTGTCTTGGGTGCAAGTCTCAAAAATCGTGCGCATACATGGATGCCAATTTCCGCGGATGAAATTTCTGTAAAATGAAAAATTGAAGTGTTTGTGTGGAATGGTTGTGTAACAAGAAAACCACTAAGTTGTAGTATCACTTGGGTTGTCTGAATAACTATGGATATGACTTGTGAATTGAGAAAATATGAAATGACATGAAACGAACTGATATAAAATGGATTGGGATATAGTGCTTGGCATAATGTGGTGATGGCAGAAGAGTTGTAATTGAATTTATCTTGAGCAATGAACATGGGCATCATATTTATAACTTTGCTAAAATTCATATATTGTGTTGGATTGTTTCTACTAGGTTTTGGCTAACCCTATTTGGAAAAACATTTTCAGGTGCTAGTGATATGCCTGCACCAAGGACTTAGCTTGGGAGGAATATGGAGCTGAATGCTCAATCTTTTATTTTTATACTTAACTTTTGTACAGCCAAAGGGCTTTAAATGTATTGGACTGAAAGTCCACTTTTGTTGTAACCGAGAACTATCTTGGAAAGATGTAAGCCCGTAAGGCATTTGTTTTGTTGATCATTAGATTGGTATCACGTACTATAGATTCAAGGTAGGGTTTATGAATGTATATCGCATGTGCCTTTTTTTTGTGGTAAATTAACTCTGATTAATGAAAGATAACTACTTTGTTTATGTCATTGTGTATATGTTGTTGGAGGTCGATTTATGGCATTTATTTCAGGGCATCACAACTTGGTATCAGAGCGTACCGGGTTTGAATACTTTGGGTACGTAGGAAGTCGTTAGTACATTTGTCTCGCTTGCTAAAGACTTTAGTACGAATGATATCTGCTTATATGATAACATGCTCATGCGCTTATGTGGGTATGAGATTTAATTTCTAGGATGTTGATTGAGTCTACGGGTTTCTAGAAGTCCTATAAGAAGAGCACTTAATCACTGTTGTTTCTAATTGGAACTCTGGCAACGCAGCGGGACAGTCATTATCCGGGATCGAAATTCCTATGTATTTATGTGACTATGTGCTTATGTGGAGTGAATTATTGTTGTCCACCGCATTAGGACATGAGTGAATTAGCTTCGGCACATTTGTAAATGTGCTAATCTCTTTTGTTACCCTCATTAGGATGTCAGGAAGTGGACATGGTGGTAGGCGTGGTAGACCTAGACGGCAGGAGATGCTGATACCGGATGATATTCCGGCACAGGATGAAGGTGTTGGTCAGGCCAATATGGCCAAACCAGTTGGTCAGTAGGCAATGGGCGCCTTGGCCTGCGAAATGGCCAGAGCGTTGAGGGAATCCATGGACATTCTTAGGGCTAAGAATCAAGTCTAGTCCCAAGTAGCTGAGGTAGGGCCATTTTTTCTAAAATAGGAGTCCTTCTGGTTGAATCCGGATGAGTTTTTGGGTGATCCCAAGGAGCCGTTGAAAGCGGATGAGTGGCTAAAGCAGGTGATTAAGACATTTGAGATGCTGGGCATTGAAGATGGGGGTTTGAGGGTGACCTTGGCATCCTTCCAGCTGAAGGGAGATGCAGGTTAATAGTGGAAGTATGCACGTGGGCGCATTGGGTTGACTTGGAAGGCCTTTGTCAACGCCTTCTAGGACAAGTATTTGCCTTCTACCGTTAGGGAGAAGTTGAGGGACTAGTTGGCTCAACTCAAGCAGTTGAACACATCGGTGGCCGAGTTTGAGGCAGCCTTTACTAGCCTCTCTAGGTTTGCTCCAGAATTAGTGGTGATTGAGGAGCGCCGTTGTTTGGAGTTCGAGAAGAGATTTAGGACCAGACTCTTGTTCAAAGTGGTCGGGTCTATGATTAGAGACTATGGACTCCTTGTGGAGGCGGCGGCTCATCTTGAGACTGTGATGTAGATGGAGGAAGAGGTGATAAAGGGCTCTATGAGGGATCAGGAGGTGCAGGGGGACAGTAAGAAATAGAGGGGTTCTAACCCTCAGCAATCCTAGGGAGCACAACCGAGGTCCACTTTTCCAGTGCCTAGTTCGGGCTCTGGGAGAGGTGGTCAGGAAGATTTTACCTGTTACAAGTGTGGTCAGTTGGGCCACAAGTCTCCGGCTTGTCCGCAGAGAGAAGGAGGGCAACGATCAACATTGTCTTCGGCTCGCTCTCAGAGCCAGAGTTAGGGGAAAGACCAGCCACTCACTTGTTATCAGTGTGGGTAGGCGGGGCACCTAAAGAGGTTTTGTTCATAGTTGGGTGGCATACCTAGTGTGTTTGGTTCGAGACAAACACAGAGCCACCAGTCAGCACAGGCCTCGATAGCCAATCAGAGAGCCTCTTCGGCTCAATCTATGCATCAGACATATGCTCCGAGGGGTGAGCAGGTAGATCAGAGGCCGACAGGGTGTGTGTATGCTTTTACCGTACAGGATCTTGTACCGGCTCCTTTAATAGTAAAAGGTACTTTCCTGTTTTTCAATCCAGTTGCTAATGTGTTGATTGATACGGGTGCATCCCATTCATTTATCTCGTCTACATTTGCATCGGTTTTCGGATTAGAGTTGGCTTAATTAGCATCTCCTCTCTGTGTATTGGTGGTGAGATTGTTTTGAAATAAGGGTGTCGAGGTTGTGACATAGAGGTTGTCGGTCACCGACTTTCTTTTGCATTTGTATTGATTGATATGTTTAGTTTTGACATTATATTGGGTATGGAATGGTTGTCGTCCTACCGGGCTGTTATAGATTGCTACCGTTAGAGGGTTACTATATGTACTTTGAGCGGTGATTGCTTTTATTTCTTGGGGGATTGGGCGGATAGAGTCTTATCACCGGTATATGATCCGCGTGGTTGGAGTGAGCTTAGTTACCTTCTTGCCAACTTCTTGAGTACTAAGTGTGATGAAATCCGAGTTGAGTTGCCAAGGGTAGTTTGTGAATACCCGAATGTTTTTCCGGATGATCTTACCAGTTTGCCACCTCATCGAGAGATCGAGTTCTCTGTTGATTTAGTGCCTGGTACGGCACCAATTTCTATGGCACAATATAGATTTGCGCATGTCGAGTTGAGTGAGTTGAAGATTCAACTCTAGAAATTGTTAGATAAAGGTTTCATCTGCCCTAGTACTTCACCGTGGGGAGCACCAGCTTTTTTTGCCAAGAAGAAAAATGGTGCCTTGTAACTTTGCATAGATTACCGGAAGTTGAACTGGGTAATTGTCAAGAACAAATACCCAATGCCTCGTATAAATGATTTGTTTGATTAGTTGAAAGGGTCTTGTTGTTTTTCTAAGATAGACTTGAGATCGGGTTATCACCAGTTAAGAATAAGGGAGGAGGACATCCCGAAGATGGCATTCCGTACGCGATATGGCCATTACGAGTTTCTAATGATGTCCTTTGGGCTAACCAATGCACCAGCCGTGTTTATGGATTTGATGAACCGGATCTTCCATGAATTTCTAGATCGTTTTGTGGTCGTTTTTGTGAATGACATCTTGATTTATTCACCCTCTGAGAAGGAGCACGAGGAATACTTGCGAATAGTACTCAAATTGCTTAGAGCCCACAAGTTGTATTCTAAGTTTGGAAAATATGAATTTTGGTTGAAAGAGGTTAAGTTCCTAGGCCATATGGTATCCGGGGAAGGGGTGACTGTAGATTCATCCAAGATAGAGGCAGTACAAGATTGGGAACCACCTAGGAATGCTTTCGAGATCCGTAGTTTCTTGGGGTTGGCCGGGTACTATCGTAGATTTGTGAAGGATTTCTCTAAGCTAGCTTCACCATTGATTAGACTAACGAGGAAAGGGATCAAGTTTGGATGGAGCGAGGCGTGTGAGAAGTCATTTCAAGAGTTTAAAGTTAGACTTACCACCGCTCTAGTTTTGATTATTCCAGAGAGGGGCTTGGGCTATTCAGTGTATTGTGAGGCCTCACAGGAAGGCTTGGGTTGTGTTTTGATGCAAGAGGGGAAGGCAGTAGCCTATGGCTCGAGGCAACTAAAAATACATGAGAGGAACTACCCTACCCATGATCTAAAATTAGCGGCAATGATCTTTGCCTTGAAGATTTGGAGGCATTATCTGTACGGGGAGAAGTTTGAGGTGTTTTCTGATCACAAGAGTCTGAAGTATCTATTTATATAGAAAGACTTGAATCTGAGGTAGAGGCGGTAGATAGAATTCACGGAAGATTATGATTTTGAGTTACATTATCACCCGGGGAAGGCCAATGTAGTGGCCAATACCTTGAGTAGGAAATCCATTAACAATGTAGCTTGTATTGTCATTCGGGAATGGGAGATGTTGGGTGCAATTGGGGAGTTCGACTTGTATCTTGGCGAGTCCATTGAGTCTGTAACCATGTTTTTTGTAGTTGCACAACCTACACTTGTGAACCGAGTGATAGAAGCACAGAAGGGTGACCTTGAGGTAGAATCCCTCCAGGAGAAAATCTCTAGTAGGAAAGTGGAAAAAGGCTTCAATGTGTATCCCGACTTGAGTGTGAGATATCGTGACCATTTGTTCGTACCGGAGTCTTTCCAAGAGGAAGTCCTCCAAGAGTGTCACCATCACACCTTGTGGTGCATCCGAGAGGCACAAAGATATATCATGACCTTAGTCATAAGTTTTGGTGGAGGGAGATAAAGAAGGATGTGGCCATATTTGTGTCAATGTGCCTTACTTGTCAACAAGTGAAGGCTAAGCATCAGAGGCCAGCAAGTTTGTTACAACCCTTGCCTATAGTCGAGTAGAAGTAGTAGCATGTCATCATGGATTTTGTTGTGGGCCTTCCGAGGACTCAACGGAGTAGTGATTCTATTTGGGTGGTAGTCGACCGGTTGACAAAGTCAGCGCACTTTATTCCTATTCGTGTGAGTGATTCGGTAGATTACCTTGCCAATCTTTACATTAGGGACATAGTGAGGTTGCACGAGGTCCCTGTAACGATTGTATCGAATAGAGATCCGCATGTCACGGCTCGGTTATGGCAGAGCTTATAGAATGCCTTGGGCAGCAAATTGACTTTTAGCACTGCGTATCGCCCTCAAACTGACGGGCAGTCCGAGCGTACTATTCAGATCCTTAAGGATATGCTTTGAGGTTGTATCCTTGACTTTAGGGGTTTGTGGGAGAGACACTTGCCCTTAGTGGAGTTTGCCTATAATAATAGCTTCCAATCGAGTATTGGCATGGCGCCGTTTGAGGCCTTGTATGGCCGATTGTGTAGATCTCCCATGTATTGGGCCGAGGTGGGTGATGCACCAATGTTGGGCCTAGAGTTAGTCTGAGAAACAACAGAGAAAGTTGCACTTATCCGTAAGAGGTTGGCTACAGCCCAGAGTTGTTAGAAGAGTTATGCCGACCGTAGGAGGAGGCCCCTGTCCTTTGAGGTGGGAGATCATGTCTTTTTGAATATATCACCTAGGAGGGGTTTGATGAGGTTTGGGAAGAGTGAGAAGTTGTCCTTTCGATTCATTAAGCCTTTTGAGATCCTTGAGTAGATTGGAGAGGTAACTTATCGGTTGGCCTTGCCGCCACAGTTTTCCAGGGTTCATGATGTGTTCCATATTAGTATGCTTTAGAAGTATGAATCGGATCCATCACACGTGTTAAATTGGACAGACTTAGAGGTCGATGAAGATGCCTCGTATAAGGAGAGACCGATAAGAGTCTTGGATACTCGGGACCAAGTCTTGCGAGACAAGACAATTCCCTTGGTTAAGGTATTGTGGAAACATCACGGGATTGAGGAAGGAACTTGGGAACGTGAGTTGGAAGTCCGTGAGAAGTGTTTAGACCTATTTGTTGATGTTTGAGCATATAATGAAATTTTGGTTATGTTAATGAAATATGAAAGCATTGTACATGTTTTAAGAATGTGGAAACATTGTATGTGTTAAATATGTTTTGGAGACACAGGCTTAATATAAACATTGTATATGTTGTTTAAGTTTTAGAAATACAAATTTATTATAAACATTGAATATGTTTTGGAAATGTGAAATGTATGTTCAGTATTGAGAATTTGTTCATTATGCGATGGGATTGAATGACATGTGGATGAGTCATGGTGTTGGAGTTGATTTGTAATCATTGTGGTAATTGGTTAAAACTTGGTTTTTGAAACTCAATTTGAAATTTCGGGAACGAAATTCTTTAAGGGGGGAAGGTTATAGTGTTTCTGGTTTAGACTCGACCCACTTTGTATTTTGAACTTGGGTTTCATAGCCTCGTATGGTTGTTCATATCTTTCCTCTCTTATTCTTTCTTAAATTTGGTTATTGGATTGTAGTGGTTGTGTTTGGAGCAGGTTGGTTGCTTAGTTTTCAAACTTCTGTTATCCAGGATTTTGGTCCTGCGCCCGAGCGGACATTGTAAACTGTTAGTACTTTTGCAGGTCTGCAAACTGCTAGGAGAGTGTATTCTACGATTGAGCGACATTTCCTACTCTTGAGTGTATAGCGACCCCGGTCTTTTCCCATTCGGTTGTTGTATCCGGACTTATGTTCCATAGATCCTGTTGTTAGAGTATTGTTGTGCTGTCCTCTAAATTTCTTATTCATGAGTTATTGGATGTATTGGGCAGGTTTGTTACAGGTGGGTTGGGTTAGAAACCAAGTGTTGCTGTCCAGATTTCTGGACCGTCGCTCGAGCGAAGAGTTGGTCGCTCGAGCGAGCTCGTGCTTTGGTCCTTCGCTCGAGCCAGGGTTTCTTAGCTCGAGCGAGCGACTGCGTCTAGTATAGACCTGAGAGCTGTATTTGTTGGCTCGAGCGAGCTTTCCTTCGCTCGAGCGAGTTTCGAGTTCTTCGCTCGAGCGAGCATTCTGTCGCTCGAGCGTGCTTCTGGGTTGCAAACCAGAAGCATCGTATTGTTGGCTCGAGCGAGCTTTCCTTCGCTCGAGCGAGTATTCTTTGTGTCTGGTCGCTCGAGCGACCACTTCTTCGCTCGAGCGAGCCTGTTTTATTTAAATAGGCAGCAGCGGTTTTTAAAACATTTTTTCAGCACCTTTTTGATTTCAGAACCCTAGGGACGTTTTCTCTCTCCTTCCACTCACCTTCTCTCTTAGGTTTGATCTATTTAGAGTGTGTTTCTACCCTAGGTTCTTTATTAAAAAGGTAGTGTGAGTCAAGGGCTCCGTTTTAATCTGAACATTTCGCGGTTTGGAGCACTTTGGATTTTGGGTGGTCATCTCCATCTTCTCCATTTGAGTTGTTTTCTTCGAGGTAGGGATTTCCTACTCCATCTTATAAGTTTTGTTCTAAGTTTTGGTATTTTGATATGTTGGGGGTATTTTGGTAATTTTGGGAAAAACCCTAGTTGTTTTAATGAATTAATTTGTATAATTAATTTAAAGGGGAATTGAGGAATTTATTGATTTAATGGTGTAGTTGGATAATTTAAATCACTTGCCTATTGAATTGTTGTTATATTTATTTCCAGTCTAGAAATAACTGTTTTGGGCTATCGGTGGAGGATAGTCGTGATTGTTGTAGACATTGCATGTGGATTAGGGATAACTGAAACTAATCACATTGGTTAAGTCATTAATTTTGACTATTGAATTAATACAGAAAATACGTGTATTGATTGAGCATTGCATTTGCATATTGTGTGGGAGGAGATAGGGGATGTACTCCACGGTTTAGGGGAAGATAGGGGATGGACCTCTAAACCGGATTTTGTTTGGGAGGAGATAGGGGATGGACTCCATTAGCATCACTATTATGTGTGCTTATTGATATTGAAGTGTTTTTACATGTTATTGATACAGCACTAAAATGTGTATCAAACGGGAAGTATGAAGTGTTTTGATATGAGCCTGAGTCTCATTTGTTTGGTTGATATTGGAAGTAATGTGAATGTATATATATATATAGTTCACTGTTGTAAGTTTGGCCAGGTTCTGAGCCATATTGATAATAATGGAAAGTGAAACGTGTCATAGACATTAGTGTCATGAGACTGTATATGATATAATTGATTATCTTGGTTAACCATCTATTGAATGCTACTGCTTTATTCAATGCTTATATTTGGTTTAGTACATTTCTACTGGGCTGTGGCTCACCCTATATGGGAACATCATTTTCAGGTCCAGGTGATAAGCTACCTCCAAGGACTTAGCTTGGAAGGATTTGGATTTTGAAGACTATCTTTAGTTATTTGTTTTTATTTGATAGTACATGTAAACATTCAAGCCTAGGGCTTATTTGTATTTGAGTTAGAACTCATATTTTTGTGTCCAAGTGTTGGCTTGGAAAGATGTAAGCCCGTAGGGCATTTAATTTGATGTTACATGTAATGTTTTGTTTTATTTAGTAATACTCTGATGAATGAGATAACGAATTGTTTTCTTTTAATATTGCATGTCAATGATATATATATATATATAATGGGTTTATTTTGAGGGCGTTACAACTTGGTATCAGAGCGTACCGGGTTTGAATACTTTGGGTACGTGGGAAGTGATTAGTATCACAATGGGTTCGTCTCGTTTGATAGAGACTTAGTGTACTGTTATATGCTTATATGATAACATGTTTATGTGATTATGTGGGTATGGAACGTAGTTTCTAGGATGTTGATTGGACCCTTGAGTTTCTAGTAGTCTTGTTGGAAAGGCACTTGATCAATGCTGCTTCCAACCGGAACTATAGTAACGCTTCGGGACTATTATCATCCAGAAATGAAATTCGTAGGTGCTTATGTGATTATGTGCTTACGTGGAATGAATTATTGTTGTCCAATGCATTAGGACGCGAGTGTTTAGCTTCGGCACATTTATTAATGTGCTAACGTCTTTGTTTCCTTTATTAGGATGTCAGGACGAGGACGAGGACGCGGTAGGCGTGGTAGGCCGGGTAGGCAGGAGGTGCCTGTGCCAGAGGAGATTCCGGCAGTACAGGAGGGAGTTGGCCAGGCCAATGTGGCCGAGCCAGTAGGCCAGCAGGCTATGGGCGCTTTAGCCCGAGAGATAGCAGGGGCATTCAGGGAGTCAGTAGGCATTCTCAGAGCTGAGAATCAGGCTCAGGTTGTTGTTGCGGATGCAGGACCTTCCTTTCTAAAGAGGGAGTTCTTCCGGTCTAATCCGGATGAATTTGTGGGTGATCCTAAAGAGCCGCTTAAGGCAGATGAATGGCTCGAACAGACAACGAAGACATTTGAGATGCTTGGCATCGAAGACGAGGGGTTGAAAGTGACCTTGGCATCGTTTCAGCTAAAGGGGGATGCGGGTCAGTGGTGGAAGTTTACAAAGGGTCGTATAGAGGGTACGTGGGAGGCTTTTGTGAATGCTTTCCAGGAGAGGTTCTTATCCCCAGCAGTCAGGGAGAAGCTGAGAGACCAGTTCTGCCAGCTTAAGCAGTCGAGTTCTTCAGTGGCCGAGTTTGAGGCTGCATTCACTAGCTTGTCCAGGTTTGCACCTGAGTTGGTGGCGTCTGAGGAACGCCGTTGTATTGAGTTCGAGAAGAAGTTGAGGCGTGGCCTCAAGTTGAGAGTTGGGGGAACTATGATTCGGGAGTATGGGCGTATGGTTGATGCTGCAGCCCATATGGAATCATGATGCAAGAGGAGGAGGAAGGGCAGAAAGGCTCCAAGAGGAGTCAGGATGGCCAGAGTGATGGTAGGAGACAGAAGGGTTTTAACCCTCAGCAGTCTCAGGGTAGCTTTTCTAGATCGACTTTTCCTGTGCCGAGTGCTAGTTCGGGGAAAGGCAGCCAGGGAGACATTACCTGTTTCAAGTGTGGCCAGCTGGGCCACAAGTCTCCAGTTTGTCCTCAGAGGGGAGGAGTACAGAGAGCAGCATCATCTTCGGCTCGATCTCAGAGCCAGAGTCAGGGTAGAGGCCAGCCGCTCTCTTGTTTTCAGTGCGGTCAGGCAGGGCACATGAAGAGGTATTGCCCGCAGTTGGGTGGCACACCTGGTGCATCTGGTTTGAGGCAGACTCAGGGTCAGCAGCCAGCTCAGTCGGGTCAGGCCTCGAGGGCCAATCAGGGGGCTTCATCGTCCTAGTCTGTGCAGCAGTCTTATGCTCCTAGGGGTGAGCAGGTTGATCAGAGACCATCTGGGCGCGTGTATGCTGTTACCGCGCAGGATCTTGTACCGGCTCCATCTGTTGTGAGAGGTACCTTCTTGTTTTTCAATTCGGTTGCTAGTGTTTTGATTGATACGGGTGCATCTCATTCCTTTGTGTCTGCTGCATTTGCATCGATTTTGGAGTTGGAGTTAGCACAGTTAGCATCTCCTATTTGTGTAGTGTCACCCCTTGGGGGTGAATTGATCTTGAAACAAGGTGTTAGGGGTTGTGATATAGAGGTCGACTATCATAGACTCCCGTTTCCTTTTGTAGTTATGCCCATGAAGGGCTTTGATGTTATTTTGGGTATGGACTGGTTATCGTCATACCGGGCAGTTATCGATTGCTACCGCCAGAGGGTCACTTGTTGTACCGTGGGCGGAGAGTGTTTTCATTTTCTGGGGGACCGGGTTGGTAGTGTTTTGCCACCGGGGTATGATTCGCGAGGGCGGAGTGAGCTTAGTGGTCTACTTGCTAGCTTTGAGAGTGGTGAGTGTGATGAGACCCAGACTGTGTTGCCAAGGGTGGTTTGTGAGTACTCGGACGTCTTTCCTGAGGATCTTGTTGGTTTGCCACCGCATCGAGAGATTGAGTTCTCTATTGACCTAGTGCCCGGCACGGCGCCAATTTCTATGGCACCTTATCGTTTTGCCCCAGCCGAGTTAGTTGAGTTGAAGATTCAGCTCCAGGAGTTGCTAGATAAGGGCTATATCCGTCCTAGTGTTTCGCCGTGGGGAGCACCGGCCCTCTTTGTTAAAAAGAAAGGTGGTGCTTTGAGACTTTGTATAGATTACCGGAAATTGAATCGGGCTACGGTTAAGAATAAGTACCCTATGCCTCGTATAGATGATCTGTTCGACCAGTTGAAGGGTTCCCGTTGTTTCTCTAAGATAGATTTGAGATCGGGTTACCACCAGTTGAGGGTCAGGGAGGAGGATATTCCGAAGACGGCATTCCGTACGCGGTATGGCCACTATGAGTTTTTGGTGATGCCATTTGGGCTCACCAATGCACCGGCAGTGTTTATGGATTTGATGAACCGGATATTCCGGGAATTCTTAGATCGTTTTGTAGTCGTCTTCGTGGACGACATCCTTATCTATTCACCTTCGGAGGAGGAGCACAAGGAACACTTGAGAGTGGTGCTTGAGTTACTTAGAGCCCATAAGCTTTATGCTAAGTTTGGGAAGTGTGAGTTCTGGCTAGAAGAGGTCAAGTTCTTAGGCCATGTAGTTTCTGGGGAAGGAGTGTCTGTTGATACATCCAAGACTGAGGCAGTGCAAGATTGGGCACAGCCTAAGAGTGTGTTTGAGATCCGCAGTTTTCTGGGATTAGCTGGGTATTATCGACGGTTTGTGAAGGATTTCTCCAGGTTAGCTTCGCCTTTGACTAGATTGACTCGGAAGGGAGTCAAATTTGTATGGAGTGAGACTTGTGAAAAGTCGTTTCAGGAGTTGAAAGTTAGACTGACCACCGCTCCGGTTTGATTATTCCGGAGAGAGGGTTGGGTTATGCTGTTTACTGTGATGCCTCACGAGAGGGTTTGGGTTGTGTGTTGATGCAAGAGGGAAAAGTGGTTGCCTATGGCTCACGTCAGTTGAAAATTCACGAGAAGAATTACCCTACGCATGATTTAGAGTTAGCAGCTGTGATATTTGCCTTGAAGATTTGGAGGCATTATCTTTACGGTGAGAGGTTCGAGGTATTCTCGGATCATAAGAGTCTGAAATATCTGTTCACACAGAAAGACTTGAACTTGAGGCAGAGGAGGTGGATGGAGTTCATTGGGGATTATGACTTTGAGTTGCATTATCATCCGGGGAAGGCCAATGTGGTGGCCGACGCCCTTAGCAGGAAATCTGTTGGTGACATAGCTAGTATAGCCATCCGAGAGTGGGAGATGTTGGGTGCACTTGGGGAGTTTGATTTGCTTTTGGGCGAATCCGTTGAGGCTGCAGCCTTGTTTCTGTTGTTGCACAGCCTACACTTGTAACTCGAGTATTAGAGGCTCAGAGGGGTGACCTTGAGGTGGAATCTCTCCGAGAGAAGATCTCCAATGGGAAGGTTGAGAAGGGTTTGACGGTGTATCCCGACCTGAGTGTGAGATACCGAGACCGTTTGTTTGTGCCGGAGTCTTGCCGAGAGGAAGTACTCCGAGAGTTTCATCATTCACGCCTTGCGGTGCATCCGGGAGGCACTAAGATGTATCGGGATTTGGGTCGCCAGTTTTGGTGGCGGGGTATGAAGAGAGATGTGGCAGCTTTCGTGTCTAAGTGCCTTACTTGTCAGCAAGTGAAGGCCGAACATCAGAGGCCAGCGGGTTTGTTGCAACCCTTGCCTATTGCCGAGTGGAAGTGGGAGCATGTCACTATGGACTTCGTTGTAGGTTTCCGAGGACTCAGCGGGGTAGTGATGCTATTTGGGTGGTTGTAGACCGGTTGACTAAGTCGGCGCACTTCATTCCTATGCGCGTGAGAGATTCGGTAGATCATCTTGCCGACTTGTACATCCGGGACATAGTGAGGTTGCACGGGGTCCCAGTGACGATCGTCTCAGATAGAGATCCTCGTTTTACTGCTAGGTTGTGGCAGAGTTTGCAGAGTGCCTTAGGCACTAAGTTGACCTTTAGCACGGCTTATCATCCTCAGACTGACGGGCAGTCCGAGCGTACTATTCAGATCCTTGAGGATATGCTTCGGGGTTGTGTTCTTGATTTCAGTGGGTCGTGGGAGAGGCACTTGCCTTTGGTGGAGTTTGCCTACAACAACAGTTTCCAGTCTAGTATCGGTATGGCACCGTTTGAGGCCTTGTATGGCCGACCTTGTAGATCTCCTGTTTGTTGGGCCGAGGTGGGTGATGCGCCTTTGTTGGGTCCGGAGTTGGTGAGGGAAACGACGGAGAAAGTTGAGCTTATCCGTAAGAGGCTTGTTACAGCCCAGAGTCGTCAGAAATCGTATGCCGACCGTAGGAGGAGACCTTTGGTGTTTGAGGTAGGTGATCATGTATTTCTGAAAATATCACCTAGGCGGGGATTGATGAGGTTTGGGAAGAGCGGGAAGTTGTCCCCTCGGTTTATTGGTCCTTTTGAAATCCTTGAGAGGATTGGCGAGGCTGCCTATCGTTTAGCTTTGCCGCCGCAGTTATCCGGAGTTCATGACGTGTTTCATGTGAGTATGCTTCGGAAGTATGAGCCGGATCCATCACATGTGTTGGATTGGACCGATTTAGAAGTTGACGAGGATGTCTCGTACGAGGAGAGACCGGTTCGGGTTTTGGATAGGCGGGATCAAGTTTTGCGAGGCAAGACCATCCCTTTGGTAAAGGTTCTGTGGAAACATCACGGGGTGGAGGAAGCCACTTGGGAACGTGAGTTGGAAGTCCGCGAGAAATATCCGGACATGTTTATTGATTTGTAATCTTGTATTTAGATTTTGTAATATTGTTGAACTTAAGAGCTTTATATATGTCTTAAGTTGGAAAACATTGAGAATGTTTTGGTTTAATGATAGTAGTTTGAAACTTGCTTCATAATGGACGTGGAATGTAACATTTATAGATGGAATGTGTCTTAAATATCATGGAATTGAATATGATATGAAAATGGGAATCATGTATATGGAAATAGTTAAAATTGAAAGAAATGCATGTTGATAATGCAAGTTTAAATATATATTGTTTTACTTATTGTGAGATGCCTCTTGATAAGAGATGAAATGACCGGTATTTGGTCAAGTTGTTTATTATTGTAATATAATAGTGTTGAAAAAAAAAAAAAAAACTGTTTTCGAAAACTTATGCTTAATTTCAGGGACGAAATTCTTTTAAGGGGGGGAGGTTATAGCGACCCCGATCTTTTCCCATTCGGTTGTTGTATCTGAACTTATGTTCCGTAGATCCTGTTGTTAGAGTATTGTTGTGCTGTCCTCTAAATTCCTTATTCATGAGTTATTGGATGTATTGGGCAGGTTTGTTACAGGTGGGTTGGGTTAAAAACCAAGTGTTGCTGTCCAGATTTCTGGACCGTCGCTCGA
This sequence comes from Camellia japonica, assembly GCA_030407325.1. NCBI lineage: Eukaryota > Viridiplantae > Streptophyta > Magnoliopsida > Ericales > Theaceae > Camellia > Camellia japonica. The sequence goes on along the minus strand of JAPPVO010000016.1, from coordinate 26,293,133 downwards.
GCGAAGAGTTGGTCGCTCGAGCGAGCTCGTGCTTTGGTCCTTCGCTCGAGCCAGGGTTTCTTAGCTCGAGCGAGCGACTGCGTCTAGTATAGACCTGAGAGCTGTATTTGTTGGCTCGAGCGAGCTTTCCTTCGCTCGAGCGAGTTTCGAGTTCTTCGCTCGAGCGAGCATTCTGTCGCTCAAGCTTGCTTCTGGGTTGCAGACCTGAAGCATCATATTGTTGGCTCGAGCGAGCTTTCCTTCGCTCGAGTGAGTATTCTTTGTGTCTGGTCGCTCGAGCGACCACTTCTTCGCTCGAGCGAGCCTGTTTTATTTAAATAGGCAGCAGCGGTTTTTAAAACATTTTTTCAGCACCTTTTTGATTTCAGAACCCTAGGGACGTTTTCTCTCTCCTTCCACTCACCTTCTCTCTTAGGTTTGATCTATTTAGAGTGTGTTTCTACCCTAGGTTCTTTATTAAAAAGGTAGTGTGAGTCAAGGGCTCCGTTTTAATCTGAACATTTCGTGGTTTGGAGCACTTTGGTTTTTGGGTGGTCATCTCCATCTTCTCCATTTGAGTTGTTTTCTTCGAGGTAGGGATTTCCTACTCCATCTTATAAGTTTTGTTCTAAGTTTTGGTATTTTGATATGTTGGGGGTATTTTGGTAATTTTGGGAAAAACCCTAGTTGTTTTAATGAATTAATTTGTATAATTAATTAAAGGGGAATTGAGGAATTTATTGATTTAATGGTGTAATTGGATAATTTAAACCACTTGCCTATTGAATTGTTGTTATATTTATTTCCAGTCTAGAAATAACTGTTTTGGGCTATCGGTGGAGGATAGTCGTGTTTGTTGTAGACATTGCATGTGGATTAGGGATAACTGAAACTAATCACATTGGTTAAGTCATTAATTTTGACTATTGAATTAATACAGAAAATACGTGTATTGATAGAGCCAGGGCCGGCCCTGAGTTTTCGGGGGCCTAAGGCGAAATAATTTTTTGGGGCCTTTAAGATATTTATAAAAATAAAAATAAAAATCACCCGAATTTTCAAAAATAATTATTTGAGTTTGCAATTCGTATTTTTTTATATTTGGCAACTTTTTTTCTTTTTGTCAAAAACAAAAAAAACAAAAATATTATAATTTTTAAGTGTATCTAAATTAGATGTATCTACAAAATAAATTAATAAAATTGCGTAAAATATTTAAAAAACCACTAAAAAACACATAATTGGGCCATAAAAAGATACGAAAAAAAAAAAAAAAAAAGGCCCCATAGACATATACATATATTTTATATTTTATTTTTTTAATTGGGCTAACAACTAACACTTACAAATATTTTTTAACTGGGCCTTTTATCAATTGGGCCAAATAAAACTTTTGAGGCATTTTAAAATAGCCTAAATTAATTAAACAAAATTAGGCCATTTTGAGTTTTTGATATATTACAAGATAATGAATTTTGGGGCCCTTTTTTGGGCCTAATTTTTGGGGCCCTAGGCACAGGCCTCACTGGCCTTGGCCCAGGGCCGGCCCTGGATAGAGCATTGCATTTGCATATTGTGTGGGAGGAGATAGGGGATGTACTCCACGGTTTAGGGGAAGATATGGGATGGACCTCTAAACCGTATTTTGTTTGGGAGGAGATAGGGGATGGACTCCATTAGCATCACTATTATGTGTGCTTATTGATATTGAAGTGTTTTTACATGTTATTGATACAACACTAAAATGTGTATCAAACGAGAAGTATGAAGTGTTTTGATATGAGCCTGAGTCTCATTTGTTTGGTTGATATTGGAAGTAATGTGAATGTTATATATATATATAGTTCACTGTTGTAAGTTTGGCCAGGTTCTGAGCCATATTGATAATAGTAGAAAGTGAAACGTGTCATAGGCATTGGTGTCATGAGACTGTAATATGATATAATTGATTATCTTGGTTAACCATCTATTGAATGCTACTGCTTTATTCAATGCTTATATTTGGTTTAGTACATTTCTACTGGGCTGTGGCTCACCCTATATGGGAACATCATTTTCAGGTCCAGGTGATAAACTACCTCCAAGGACTTAGCTTGGAAGGATTTGGATTTTGAAGACTATCTTTAGTTAAATGTTTTTATTTGATAGTACATGTAAACATTCAAGCCTAGGGCTTATTTGTATTTGAGTTAGAACTCATATTTTTGTGTCCAAGTGTTGGCTTGGAAAGATGTAAGCCCATAGGGCATTTAATTTGATGTTACATGTAATGTTTTGTTTTATGTTAGTAATACTCTGATGAATGAGATAACGAATTGTTTTCTTTTAATATTGCATGACAATGATATATATATATATAATGGGTTTATTTTGAGGGCGTGACAGAGTGGGTGCACTCGAGCGGCCATTTTTGCGCTTCAACGATGTTCTTTTGTCTGTAAAACTAGTGGATGTATGTATTCTACACTCGAGTGGTCATTTCTTACACTCGAGCGGAATAACTTATTGTGTCTGACGCTCAAGCGTCAACTCTTGCGCTTGAGCGGACTATGCATATATCAGTTCACAGCAGCTTACTTTTTCATCACTTTTTCATCTCTTTTCTCTCAAAAACCCTAGATCGGGACTCTCTTTCTCTAAAACTCTCATTCTCTCTACATTTTCATCTAGATCTAGTGTTGTCTCTACTTGTCTGCCTTTGTTAAAAAGGTAGAGCGTCTTAAGAGCTCTGTTTTGATCCGAGTAGAAGTTGGTTTCGGCGTCTTTAAAGTTCCTCCATTGTTTCCTTGGTTTTCTAAGCTTGAGGTAGGGACTTTCTACACTCTCTATGAGTTTTAACTTGATTCTTTCTTAATGTGTATGAAACATTGGGTTTTGAGGTGATTTTAACAAACCTAAGGTTTGGGGTTTAAATTCAAAAGAGAGGTTTTCAAAGGGATGTCTTGGGAATGGTCATGTGAATGAATATGAACTTTTATTGCTTTAAAATAGATGATTTGGTGGTTGGGATGAGATTTGGAAAGAAATGGGGTTTTGCCCTAAAATGTTCAAATAATTATTTTGCATAAATAATGAAATTGGAAATGGGAACATGAAATTAGATAAATGTTTATATAAGTGGTGGAGTTGGATGTGTGTCATCTTCCACCTACGGAAATTTGGATAATTTATCTGTTGTGAGATTGTATATCTATTTAGAAATATCTGTTTTGGGCCATCGGTAAAGGATGGTTATGATTGTTGTAGAAATTGCATGAGGATTAGATAAATTGAAACAAATCTCTTATTGGTTGTCATTGAATATGACTGTGTTTAATAGATTGTATATGTATGATATTTACGAGGAGAAAGGGGATGTACTTGATGTTTGGGAAAAGAAAGGGAACTCCATTAAATTAAGTTGGCCTGTATATCCCGGGTGCAAGTCCCGAAAATCGTGCGTATATATGAGTGCCGATTCCGCGAACGAAATTTCCTTAAAATAGCAAATTGAAGTGTTTGTGTGGAATGGTTGTGCAACAAGAAAACCACTGAGTTGTAGTCTCAGTTGGATTGTCTGAATAATTATGGATATGACTTATGAATTGAGAAAATATGAAATGACATGAAACGAATTGATATAAAATGGATTTGGATATAGTGCTTGGCATAATGTGGTGATGGAAGAAGAGTTATAAATGAATTTATATTGAGCAATGAACATGGACATCATATTTATAACTTTGTTAAAATTCATATATTGTGTTGGATTGTTTCTACTAGGTTTTGGCTAACCCTATTTGGAAAAACATTTTCAGGTGTTGGTGATATGCCTTCACCAAGGACTTAGCTTGGGAGGAATGTGGAGCTGAAGGCTCAATCTTTTATTTTTTTACTTAACTTTTGTACAGCCAAAGGGCTTTAAATGTATTGGACTGAAAGTCCACTTTTGTTGTAACCGAGAACTATTTTGGAAAGATGTAAGCTCGTAAAGCATTTGTTTTATTGATCATTAAATTGGTATCACATGCTATAGATTTAGGGTAGGGCTTATGTCATTGTGTATATGTTGTTGGAGGCCGATTTATGATATTTATTTCCGGGCGTTACATCGTAAATACAGAGTTGAACAAATTTAATATGTTCAAAAATTTATATTTAGGTAATGAATAAAAGTTCGATTTATTTTAACTGAACTAACTTAAAATGTTCTATTTTTTATATATGAAAATTTAATATTTGGCCAATCTTAATAATTTGAGCAAAATTGTTTCGTTCATATATAAATAATCAAACATTATGTAAAAGTTCAACTCTCGTTATTTGAACACGATGAACAAACTTATCTTCCCCAAATACGAATAAAATAAATAAAAAATGAAGTCATAAACTAACATTTTCAATATTCAAATCAACGTTTTCATTATTTATATCGGAACCGACCATCTCAGTGTCATCTATGATATTCAAATTTTCAAAACTAATTGATTTCATTGTTCCTAAACCCTAAATATTTAAAGGCAATAATATTTTGAATTTAAAAAATAAATATAATAGAGAAGAGAATAAAGTGAGCTAATTGATTATAAATTATATCATAAGTATATGTTAATGGTAAAGATGAAAAGAAAATATAATATTTATATATTAAAATCCTAAACCTTAAGAATATTTTGTATTTTTAAATATAAAATTTTTAAATGGATAGAATACATTTCATGTTGTCCTTAATAATCATTTCATTAGAAAATATTATTGAAATATAAATTTAATTTATTAATGATATATATTAAAAGTATTAATGGTATGTAAATAGAAGCAACTAAAATATGTTACAAAATATTAATATTAATTTACTATTTTACCCTCAACTCGCAAATTGTTTTTTTTGTTACAGGAAAATCCTCCTTACTCTCCTGCAGGTCCAAGGCAGCGTCCTTCGTAGAGATCACCAAGGTGTCCTGTTAGCCGTTCCGAGCGAGGAGACTATAACTTGAGAATTTGTCTCGACCTCCCAAGACAAGCTCTGCTTAAATCAGGACTCGTACAGCAGGAGAGCATTAAACCCACATCAAGTACTGATTAAATAACTTGAAGTTCAACCTCTTAACCAACTGTGATTCGTCCAAAAAATTAACCCAGAAAAAAAAAAATTGAATCTCTGACCTGAGGACTTAAACCCAAGACCTTAACCATAATGTACCTTTTACATTCAAGTATCATTATCAGACCTCGCTGGCATTCAAGAAACGTTAACATCTCAACCACTCAACCTTTACTCCTGAGTCCAGATCATCTGCCGTACTTCCCTGCGGTTGGCTCTACGGTAGTCCAAAATGACGCCGTTTTGGACCCTTTTTTATTTTTTATTTTATTTTCTTATTTTGCTTTTCACCCTCATTTCATCTCTCTCTCTCTTCTCTATGTCTCTGTCTTCTCTGTCTCTACGAGCTCAAGGCAAAAGAACACCATGTCCAACCCATGAGAAGGACGAGAAAGAGAACTCAACAACACTCATCAATGTCGAATCATATTCTTTAGTTTCTGAGAAATTGGAAGCTCTAAAAAGCCTCATACCCACCCATGACCAAGAGAGAAAGGCCGACCAGCTGTTCCAAGAAACCACGGACTACATTGTTCTTCTCAAAACCCAGGTCTCGATTTTGCAGAGACTCGTCGATTTCTATGGCTCTAATCAAACCCAGAATTCCTTATAGTGATTTTCCCATTTTTATCAATCAAGAAGAACAGATATGTAATATATATATAGAGATGGTTGATCGAGAGATCGGTTGATCAATTTCTTTATTTTCTATTTTAGCTTTTGTATTACATTGTATGATACTTCTTTTAACTTCTAAATAGTAGAATTTCCCTCATTTTTCTCGGCTTCCAAACACATTTATTTCTTTATTATTATTATTATTTTTTTCCTGTTTTTCTCATTTGTCTGTGGAAATTAGATGAAACCCTGGGTCTGTCAATTGGGTTGGGTTTTGTCTATCTCTCTCTTCTTAGATCTGAAATTTGAATCAAGAGAAAAAGGGGCTCTCGGCTATGGGTTTTGTCTATCTCTCTCTCCTTAGATCTGAAATTTGAATCAAGAGAAAAGGGGGCTCTCAGCTATGGGTTTTGTCTATCTCTCTCTCCTTAGGTCTGTCAATTGGGTCTTAGTAAGCTTGCTTGATAACATCCAATTATGAACTCTTGATTCAAATTTTAGATCTATTTTTTGGGTTTCTTGTGTTTGCCATTGAATTTTCATGTTATAATTTGAATTCTTTTTTGTTTCCTGTATTTTTTGTGTTCAATTTGTTTCACTGAGAACTCAATGTCATGTTCTAATTTAGCACTCAAGGACCCAAATCCCATATCATGGTTAGGAATTTTTTTTTCACCATTGTTGTTCATCTTACTACCATTGTTGGAAGTTGTAGCAATGGAACCACACATTTCCTTATATTGTTTGCAATGGAACCTACACATTTCCAGAGAACCCAGCTTCCATGTCTGCAATAGAGGCAAGACCGTCATCTTCTTCAATGGTGGTATGTTCTGTTGTTCATCTTCTTCAATGGAAACAAGGCTTTCTTGTGGCTGTAGAGTCCACGAATGTGTTCCAACTAATGTAGGTTTTGTGTTCTAACTGATGTGGGTTTTGCTTAGAGAGAGAGAAGGAGAGAGAGAGAGAGAGAGAGAGAGAGAGATGATGACAGTGGTATTTTCTGTTCTACTGCTTGTACTTTTTTTTTTGAAAATTTTGCCCCAAAACGATGCCGTTTTGGGGCACTGCAGGAAACCCTGCAGGAATGTATGGCAGAAGATCCGGACTCTTTACTCCTATCCAAAAAAAAAAAAAAACCCACTCAACCTTTACAAAACGTCAAAGAAGGCTGTTGTCTTCTCTCTCGTGGTACCATAGATTGTGATTGATAGAGGAATGAGAACCCTTCATTTCATCGATGGCATGTGGCTTGTTATTGGCCAGAAATATGACCACGTGGTACTATTAAATTAATAAATAATTTTTTCATGTTGGGAGCTGTTTGAAATTAATTATTTTAATTAAATTTTTATCAAAAAAATAAATAAAAAAATAAAGAGAGTGATGTAATGAGTATTTTGATTTTTTTATTTCTTTAACAAAAAAAAAAAAAAAAACCCCAACATGAGTGCTTCAGAACATTTAAAAAAGTCATTTTTTTTGAAAATTTTTAAAGTAATTTCTTTTTAAATTATGTCAAAAGAATTTATTTTTTTCAATTTGTTTTGTAGATATGAGGCTAAAACTTTTTAAAAAAATCAAAATTTTCAAAAATAAAAAAGTCAAAATAAGTCAACAAAATCCTTTTTTTTTTTTTTGGCTTACTTTTATCTTTTCTGAGCTTTTTTGAATTTTTTTTTATTTTTTGGTTCAACTCATTGAGCAAAATTTAGAAGCCAAAGTTTTTCGAAAAATTTAAAAAAGAATTTATTAAAAAAATGAAAAGTAAACTAAAAAAAATCAACAAATAAGCAAATCTAAAACACCCATCAATATCACGTAGTTGCATGCTTAACCAATTATTTCTGTGATTTTCTCATAATGTTTATATCTTTTTGGGCCATGTAAGCGCACAATTTCTCACTTTTAAATAGGCACAGTCATGAAATTCATAAAAAAATCAGATAATTATCCTTTAACATTGGTACTCTCTATTGGTTTCAACGGCAATACCACTCATTTGTTAAAGGGCATGTTTCTCTTCAGTTCGTTGTGCTGTGGGGTTGGTGTGACTCATTACGTTTATTTTGTCTATTATTTAAACCGTTTAATGGATAAAGTTTGTTGAGTATTTTATTTTTGTAAAAAATAAATATTTCATCTTTGCAAAAAATACATTTATTGAATTTTAATAAGTACTTGATCAAAACATATTTTTGTCAATAATTTATTTTTAAAATTATATTTGCCGTTAACAAAAAATATGATCTAATGGAGGGGTTTTCGATATGCGATTAACATGATTTTTTGCAAGTATGAAATATTCGACGAGTTTTACACGTTAAACGGTTCGAATTATCAAAATGGAACCCGTGGTGAGCCCGACGAGCCCAACAATACTGTCTTGTCTACAAAGTGGACTAGAGATAAGTTTTGCCTTCTGTTAAATACTACTATTAAGAGTTAATTATACTAAATCTCCTTAAACTATCACTTATTTACATTTCATCTTTTTGAACTTCAAAATTAAACAGTTAATCATCTCAAAATATTATCTTATTACAATTCATATCTTTTGTTAAGATTATGTTATTTAAATGAATAATACTATATGCACAAATTAGTACACTAATTAGTGTATCAATTGATGATGTTATATAATTTAAGAGATTTTTGGTATTTATAATTTGTATGATGAGTGGGGTCAATAATAATATCATGACTAGTGTTGGTACACTAGTTAGTACACTAATTAGTGCATGTAGTACTAGCGTATTTAAATGGAATCAAATCATTTGCAAATCAAATGAGGCACTTATTGATTTTTTAATAAAATAATACTCTTTTTTGAAATTTAATCATTCCAACAGAGGAATATATGATGTAAAAAGTGGCTATCAAGTGGCGGTTGAGGCAAAGCAGTCTACAACACATTCAGGGGCGTCCTCCTCGCTTGGGCTTCCAAAAGATTTCTAGAAAGTAATTTGGTAGATGCCAGTTCTGCCTAAGATCTGTAACTTTTGGTAGAGAGTCTGCTGTAACAAGCTAGCTACAAAGGAAAATATGTTTAGGCGTCGTTGTGCTGAATCCCAAAAATGTTCGATCTGCAATGCTTCAGTTGAATCAATCGAACATCTTCTGTTCTGGTGCGATTGGACTAGGACAGTTTGGTTTGAATGTGATCTAGGCATGCTGTCGGAGATTGGGGCATGTAACTCAGCCCAAACCTGGACTATGTCAATCATGGAGATGTGCTCAAATGCTAGGGAATGTAAAGAAATAGTGGGAAAGGCAGCGGTGGTGAGTTGGTTTATCTAGAAAGCAATAAACGAGTAGGTTTTTACCCAGTCTCCAACACAGCCACGACTAGTAGTGGGTAAGGTTTCCTCTTTTTAGAGGGAAATCAATTAAACTCTAATTCTGATGGGTGACCCAATTCCAACAATTACTCCTTTATCCCAGCCGCAACCTGCGTGGTGTCCTCCAAGCTGTGGCTGTCTGAAAATTAATTGCGATGCAAGCGTGGCTGCGAACAGTGGGAGAACATCCATAGCAGCTGTTTTGAGGGATTGGCAAGAACAGTTGGTCGATGGGGTGGTTTTCTTGTCCCAATCATCCTCGGTTATTCAAGGTGAAGCTTGTGCG
>JAPPVO010000016.1:26086326-26278826 GCA_030407325.1 Camellia japonica | reverse complement strand
ATAATAAGAGCCAGACCTAACCCACTTTATGTTTTAGCCATCCTATCAATCGATCTCCACCTGTAAAACACAGACAATCTCATCAATGAAGCTTGATGATATTCAAATTTGTGCACTAAAATGGTGTCCTAATAATGGGTTTAAATAGCATCCCTTAAGTGTTATGAGCCTCAAAAATTGATAAAAGGATGTAGAGTACATACCCTGGGCTTTTCAACCCAACAGAGGATTAGTGGTCATCAAAAAACAGCTCTCCATAGTCAGAATAATCATTGCCGCCGCCTGAGAATTCATAATCATTGTCAACGTCAGACAAGAAGTCAATCTCAGAAAACCCAAATGGGTACTCATCATCAAATGAATCCTCATCATCATCATAAACAGTTGTATCAAACTCATAGTCATCGGTGGGATCGTACGGACGCTGAAGAACTTTGACCCGTTCAGAACATCTTTTCCCAAAAGGTCCTACAAGATGAACATTGAAACACTGCCGCAGGTCCAGGGATTCAAGGTGGGGATAGCCGTCGAGAATGGCCTGCAACCCATCATTTGTCATCTTATTTCCAAAGAGCTGAAGATCATGTAATGCAGGCATGGTTTCTCCGATAACCATCGCAACCTTATCATCACACCCCACGTATGAGGACCTGGACCCTCGATCATTAAATTTCAAAGATTTCAGATGACGGCAGCAACGCCCAACAGTCTCAAGGGACACTTTTGAAAGTGGGCTCAAATAAATGTGAAGCTCCTCCAATAATGGTAGTTTTTTAGCAGCTTCACTCAAACCCTCATCTGAAATCTCAGAGCAACATGCAAGTCAAAGACGTCTCAGCTGACTCGCTCTGTCAATAGGGTACAAAACAAAGTGACAGAAAAACATCAGCAAATACATAGGAATGGCTAGCCCAAAAGATGATGATTATGACAATGATGTAGCTGTGGCCTTTGGTGGGTAGCAATGGATTAGTCGTGATTAGAGAAGAAGAACAAAAATGAGATGAATGCATTAATAAATTATTAGGGCACTTCTGGAGCAATTTGTATTAGAGCAGTACTGAGTGCAGAGCAATATTCAGACCTTATCTCTTGCAGCATTGTTAAGAATACATTAATATATTAAATTGGAGCAGCCCTTGTCTCAGGCAGTAGAGCACCTCATCTCAGGCATTCTTTCCTTATTCTTTTTTTCACCTTTTGTGCTTTGTATATTCATGTTCTCCTGTGTATAGAATAAATATATAATGAAAGCCTGTTTTCTTCTATAACAGAGAAAAGAAAAGAGAGCAAAATAAATTGAGGAAGATGAAGATGTAGTTGTGGCCATTGGTGGGTGCCGATGGTTTACTGGTGATGAGTTGTAGTGGATTGTGGTAATAATATGAACGTAGTGGTCAAGTGGCAAAAACAACGGATGTTGATGATCCTAGAATCTATAAAATATATGTATATATATATGTTACTAATGGAAAAGCAATTTTCAACTCCACTAGAGCAATGTATAACCGCTCAAAACATTGGTTTGCCATCTTTGTCCAAGCAATAATCAAACATGTGAGTAAAATGGACATTCTAATGAGGATAGAGAAGCTAGCAATATTGTGTTTACCTCCTTAATGGCCGCTTAATAGGAGGGAGAGTTTGTAATGTGATTGCAAATTATAGGGAGAAAGATGTAATTTTCACAACAAGAAGGAATCAAATATTATTAGTCAAATATTATGGGACATTAATGTAATTTTCCTTAAATCTTACATGTAGAATTTTCACTAATTATGACCTGAGGAGAAGATCAAACTGAGTCGTCAAATGGTTATCTTCTACAATGGAAAAGAGAAAGGATGGACAAATACACACAAGCATACAATACCATATAACTCCAATTTATATTAGACATTCTGTCCATTTAATCACCTATCAAATGAGAGTTACAACGAAGTGTAGTAAATAAAATTCAAAAAGATTCAAATTGAACATCACCTATAAGTGATATATAAACTAAAGAATGCCATGCAGAAAAACATGTCCAAATCAGTAGCACTGACAGAAACAAACTTCTCATTTTCCAGAAATTAAATCAACAAATATGAATCAAGATTTAGATCTACTATTTCTTTCTTGTATTAGGGTCATCATCACTTGATGCAATGCTACAGACTTGTTCAAGTCTATGAGAAACCACCTTATGCACATAAAACCAGGAGTTTTAAAATTTGCCAAAATTTTAACAAATTCCCTCTGAAACCCAAATTGGAAAATATATTCTAATTCAAGTTAGATAAACTAAGACCAGCATCCATAAAATATAAGTATATACGGAATGGTTGAAGACACAATCTTTTTGAGACAGACCCTATTTACTTCATAATAGTCCTAGCTTGACATTTTCAAGCCGTACTAGCTCTTGCCAGAGATGATGTCAAAATGAGCACTGGTTTTCACAAATGATGCTCTGAAAACAATTAGATATAGGACCAAACTGAAGAACTAACATATTACAAGGAATTATCAATGTTAAAACTTACAGTTTTTCCTTAATGATTTTTATGTTAAAACCTTAATTAATAATCATATCCTCGATCATCATGTAGAAAAAATCCTCTTCTTTATATTTCAATGACAAATAAAGAGTCACCAGTTCTTTTAAGATATCACTAATGCCAAACTAAAACAGGAAAGAAGCTGTGTTAGAACGAAGGGACAGACCTGGAGAGTCAGAGCACTGGTGTGTTTGGTAACCAAGAAATTGGTCAAGTTCACACAATATGCCAAGGCAGAATTGAAGAGTAAATAAAAGATTATTTTGATATCATCTCTGGCAAGAGCTATTGTGATCCCAACCATGTTTTCCTCCATCAACAATGTAGGAGGAATTAAGAACAAAACAGCTATTGGTGCCATGTATAACAAAAGGTTCATAGAATAGAAAAAATCTGGACAGAACAAAAAATGAATCTGTCGTTCCATGCAATCACCTCATTGTCCATGCGATTGAAGCTACTCTCCATCGCGATCTTCCACTCCTCCGTACTCGAATCCTTCTTCTCTATCTCTTCCTTTACAAGTTCATGTAACCGATCTCTACACTTCATCGCCACCTACAAAGAAATCAAACACCTATTAACACTTGTTAATGAAAAACAAAATAAAAACGACTTGCTTGAAACCTTGTTAATCAGCAGATTTAACAAAATGCGAGAGATATCAGATCAGATCGAGTTCGGATTTTGATGAGATTAGATCGATTTTCTTGTTCGATTTCGGATCTACAATTTGCGAGAGAGATCGAGTTCGAGTTCGATGAAGAAAAGCTAGGGCAAGAACAGATCTAACAAAATGCAAGAGAGATCAGATCAGATCAGATCAGATCGAGTATGGATTTCGATCAACTTGAAAGATCAGATCAGATCAGATCAGATGAAAGGATCGACTTCTTGCTCGATTTCGGATCTGTGATTTGTGAGAGTGAGAGAGAGAGAGAGAGAGAGAGAGAGAGAGTTCGATGAAGAACAGCTAGAGTGAAAAAGATCGAGTTCGAGTATTCAATGAAGAACAGCTATAGTGAGAGAGATCGATATTAATCGCGAGAGAGAAGAGCAGCTCATGAGAGATTGTTTTACTTTGGTAATTGGAATGGGGTTAAGTGTCTGTTAAGTAAAACAGACTTGGCTCATTCAGACCATCAACAGGCATCATGGCTTGAAAAACGTGTTGGCTATTGAGATATACCATAGCGTTTCATAAAACGTCTTTGATTCAAACGTCGTCATAGGCAACTTTTCTTGTAGTGTATTCACCATGTGATTACCCTTTAACAACAAATCATGTAATTACTTAACTAAAAAAAATATAAATATAAAAAAAAATTATAAAATATTATTAATTGGACACATGTCATCACAGTTTTTGTAAAAGTTGAATAATGTTGGAATTACTTTAGCCATATTTGGGAACAACACTATTATGCGTCAGGAAAATTGTTCAGAGGATGATCATGAACATTTTTCATCGTGAATTAGTTTTTAGTGTTTTATTATATGTTATCTAATCACATGTACTGAGTTATAACTTATTAATTATATAGCATTATAAGACAAAACTAAAATTATAATATCTGCGAACTAAGACTTTAAAAATAAAATATAGTTACATTAAAGTTCTTCTTTGGGTTGGTATTATTTTTCATGCCACTTTACTTCATCTACTGTGAATATATTTTATACCTTTCGACGGGTAGACAATATGTGTAATCTCTCTTCGTGAATATTATTTTGCTTCTAAAAATTAGTTTTAAAGCATACAATCAAGGGAGCTGTTAAGATGTGCACCTCAATAAGATGTGCACATCATATACACATTTATTTTAAGCCATTTGATTTTCACAAATGAATCTGAGCCGCTGAATAATTTTATTAGGAATGTTGACAACCTCTTCAACCGATTCCCCTTTTTTTCAAATTTCTTCGATTTTTTTCCCAAAGCCCCTTTGTTTTTGAGACAGCACGCAGACACTCCTCTTCGCCGTCGAAGACCATCCCTCGAAGACCATCCCTATGAAGACGACCTACCCTCGACTTCGCCTGAAGGTATGTCTCTCTCTCTCTCTCTCTCTCTCTCTCTCTCTCTCTCTCTCTCTGCAACTTTTTTTCTCTCCCCCTTTCTGCATATCCATTCTATGAAACCCTAGACCACAGTGAGAGAACCTGAAGAACATAGACAACATGACCACAATATCAAGAGAGATTGAACACAAAATACCTAAAACCTTTGAGCCAAGAACGGTGAAGTGTTGTAAGAGTTATCCAATTTTGGGTATTTATAAGATTTATGAGAATGTTGTATTGGTTCAAGGAATCTTCATAGTCAGATTACTTGGTATGACAACTATGACTTTGTAAGTGAAAGCGTGGCACAATTGACAAGTATTGACATTTTTGCTTTTGTTTTTATAGATGGTGTTTTGGATAACTATCAACTTTTGAGCGTTGTAGGTTTCCATTGTCACAAAAGACATATTGTTCACATTTGATATAGTTGCTTTGAAAGGTATCTGTTGCCTTTTATCATTAGAGAGCACATTGATTTGGGATTTTGGCATCAGTTGTTCTATGAACACATAAAAATTTCATAGAAAGAGACATAGCGTGAAACAAAAAATGGTTTCCACGTGTGAAGTCGACCGTGTGTGGGACTCATCCTTTGTCTTACATCCGTGACTCATTATGTGAAAATCATTTATGCACTTCGATTTACTTTTTGATATCTTTAAAAGGTAGGAATGTTCATGGAAAAGTCTACTTTTAGAGAGATTTTGTATATTTCATGATAAGAATAACATGCGTGACAATGAAATTTTTGAAAATTTAAGCCTTAAATAGAAGCCCACAACACAAATTAGGCTAAGGACATAGTAGCAGTCCTTGAATTCAAAAAACTATGGATGTATTCAAAGTTGTTGTCTTCCCATTTATTTATTTATTTACTTTCCTTTTGTATGTAACTTAGCCTCTTTTTCTTTTTCTTTTTTAATTGTTTTCTAGTGGTAATCTGCTTTGCAAGTTGACAAAAAGGTAGACCTACTTGGATATTTCAAAGGAATGACACATTGACTTCTTGAGAATGTAGTCTAACCATAAAATGAACATACATGAACCTTTTATCTCAAGTTGGTGATAAGTATCTTATTCAAAAGTAGTACTATAACTGTTTCTAGAAACATAATTTAACACTTCAAATACTTTCTACCCACAATTGTGCCCTCCATTTACCATCACATGGCAGTTGCAAAAGGTTTCTTGTGTTTGCTTTTTGATTATTTGTATCATTTGTCAATGTAAAGAGTGTTTTTTTTTTTAGTTGTGTGCGCATATTATATGCATAGCAGAGCCAAAGGCGACATTAATTTTCATGATGATGATCACATCATAATGAAAATTTTATGTTAGGTATGAATTTTGGATTTATCAAGGAAAGGGAAATATTGAAACAAATAAATATTTTTCACTTTATTTTCTTCTTTTCCTTTGTTGGCCTCCACATATAATCAATGATCCAAACATAATCTTAAAGTTTTCGTATTTGTATTTGCATATCCTGCATTAAACTGTTTTAGGAAGTAAACTTGTTTTTGCTTGAGAAGATGGTTGTACTTGTATATTCACATATTCTTGAATGTACAAGTTATGAAATTCTTAAGTTCTATTTACAATAAAGTACCCAAAACAGTGTGTCAAATCTGTTAAAAAAAAAAAAAACACCAGATTAAGAAGGGCCTGCCATTATTTTATTTAATAGTAGGTAGAAGGGCCTACTGCTAATATACATATAATTTACAAATATGTGTTTTGTGTCCAGATGCATCACCAAATTTCTTGCAAAATAGTTTTCTTTCTCCATGTGTTAGTTCAACATTGGTTCACTGTTAAGTTATTAAGATTAGGACTCTAAACCAACCGAGTTGACCTAATAGTTGACTTGAGAACCTAACGAATTTTAAAATGTATTTAATTTAATAAGTTGGTCACAACCCACTGTGATATTTAGTTATAACCCAACGTGGTGTTCATCACGATTCATTATAGTGACTTTCTTTTTAATAAAAATGGTCTTTGGAGGATCTTGACCATTGTGATATTTATTTTTTTATGCACATTCACATAGATCTTGACCAGTACCGCATGTTGTTAATTCTTTGAAGGATCTCATCATGCTTCATCCTTAGACAACATAACGCCTCCTCCAAGAGTTTTGCTAAGGTTCTTGAATCGGCTTTTGACAAACAAGACAAAAGAGAATTAGGAGATGAAGAAAATAATAATGCTGCAAAATGAGAAGAAAACTCACAAGTTTGCCATAATTCACAAGGAAATTCACTGTGCTCCCTTAAAATTTTAATTCATATAAAATTTTGTCTCATTTTTCATCTCTTTTACACTAAATATAAAATTTAGCATTGATAATCGATGTGTCTATACAGTATCTATCAGCTCCGATTGCTTTAGCCTTAATAAAAAGGATGTCAAAATATGAATTGAATCGGTTTAGGTTTTTGATGTTTGTTTGCTTTGGTAGTTGTTTTGATTTCATATATATATATATATATATACACTTGAAATTTGGCTTGAGTGTGTGAAATTTGATGTGTGAGTAATTGAATTTTGTATTCATGTAATTGATATGAGACTGTAATTTTTTATTTGTTTATTGAAATCTATTATGTTTGTAACAATTACTCTTGTGCTGGCTTGTTTTTCCTATTAGAAAGAAAATTACAGCGGTTTGGGATGTATTACCTTTAGCAATTGTTTGGGAATTGTGGAAAGTGAGAAACGAATGGATATTTTGATGTTACTGTGACTTAGTTGAATACCCATTTAGTTATTTTTGTTTTTTTTCATCAAAAGTGTTAAAAAATTATCTCTAATTATTTCATTAAATCTCATGAAGGGAGAGTTATTTTTTTTAGCAAATTGAGAACCAATAAAGTAAATCAAAATTTGATGGGGAAAAAAAAATAAGCATTGGAGATGGGTTTTCTTGATCAAATTTGATGAAAAGGGGAATTTTGGATAAGAGGAAGGTTTTTAAAAAGATTTTAATGAAAGGATTTGAGTAGTTCATATAAAATCAAGTTTTTTTTTACTCAAATTTGAAATCAAATTAGTTGAAAAAATTGGTGAAAGGTTGGAGATGCTTTAAAATGGTTTATGAGTTACCTTGGAGACGATGAAATGCCAAAATTTGATAGGACTAAGGCCTAAATTAGAAAATCTACAAGGTATTAACAATAGAATAAAAGTTATGAAATGATGAGATTTTTAACAGTGTATAAGGACACCAATGTCTTACAACTATTTTTGGGATTCTATGTTTGAGGAGCAAATTATTTGTGCAAAGTTCACAGAAATTTAATTTAGCTACCAAGTTGTTATGATTTGAACTTCTAATTGACCGTGCAAAGAAGTGAAAATAGGGATATCTATAACTAGTGGTGTGATTTGTAGAACGTGTGTATCTTAATGTGTTGAAATAAACAAGCAAGACTGATAGTTAAAAAGTAAGTTTGTGATGATCGGTATAGGTTGCTTGCATTAGGCTAGGTTGAGAAGCATGCATTGTAGGCATAAGATCAGTCTTAAGTGTGATGCTTGTCTTTTATACGAGCCTTGTTTCTTGGGCTCGAGCCTTTGTTTTTTTACGCTGCAAGGTTTTGTTGTAAGCTGCTTTCCTTGATCTTCGAAGTGAGTCTTAATCCATAAGCCTCAACAGCCTTTTAAATTGGTTGTGACATTGTTTGAAAATACAAAAATATGTATTAACAGTGAACATAGAGGTAAGCAATATGGCTTGCAAGGTAGGCAATAGAGGTATACAAAAATACAAAATATGTATTAATCCATCTTTTGCTGATATGGCTTGCAAGGTAGGCAATAGAAAGCGCGCTTGCCTAGTAACATCATAATTATATGAACATTTTTTTTATGGGATCATCCACTTCTTTGTTCCACCATTTAGTGTTGTAAAAAAATGACATGAATTAAAAATTGTCTAATTTTGTCTATTTTCGTTTCTATTCCCAATTCCTATTCAAATTCAAGATTCAAGCATAACCTATCAATACTTATTGTTTAATTGACTCGCATGACATGGTGTACTAAACTATTAAATTTTTGTCATTTTTCCCTTGTTTTTCCTTTTTGCCCACAAATTCAAGATTCAAATACAATCTAAAGGTATTTTTGTTTAATTGACTCACATGGCATGGGGTACCAAAATCTGTTAAATATTTGTTACTTTTCCGTTCTTTTTTCCTTTCTGTCTCCTTTTTTTATATTTTTTTTTCAAATCGAAAATGCAAATAGGGTATTTTTGGTTCAAAAAGTCTATAGTACCAGAAAATTGTCATTAATTTCAAATCAATAGTGTATATTGAAAGTTGCTATTGTGGGGCCACATTCTAAATGAATCTTGACTATTGATGTGAAATTTAGGAGAGTTTTTTTATTATTTTTTTTCTTGGAATCATAGCATTGTTATTTTTGGTTTGCTTGACTCACGTGACACAAGATACTAAATTACTAAATTTTTAATACTTTTTATTCTCTTTTTAATATCTTCTACAAATTTTTATTAAAATTCAAAATTCAAATACTGCCTAACGATATTTATTCTTTAATTGAGTGGCATGACATTGGCATGTGTACTACACTACTAATAGAGACCGACCAAGTGTAAAGATTATAGAGAATCACAACTGTAGACACCCCATTTTTGACCGTCCTCTAGACTTGGTTGTGCTTGTAGGTACACCCAACAACTGGTTCGATTGCTCGCCCAGCACTCGACTATCGCGGCGGAACGTCACCGATTCGAGCTTCCCGGACCCTGTATCCTTTCTGCCTCATTTTTGGACCTTGACTAGGTCCTTTCAGAGTGGACCCTGTGGTGCACTGCCGGCCATGGCATGGCACTGCCGGCCATGGCCTTGACCTTGCCGGCCACTGGTGAAGCCCTGCCGGCCGTCAGTGTGGCACTGCCGGCCATTGCTGATGGCCGGCACCCCCCCTATCTCAACTGGTTTTCCTCCAGATCTTTTGAGCCAGCTGGATTTTCGTTTGCTGCCCTCCATACACGTGTATGGAGGGATGAAGGCCTTGCAAAGCTTCTTGAAGAAGCTTTGGCTTTTGATTTCTCTATATAAGGAAGAGGCCTCTTCCTTACACCGGGTTGAGTTTTTTGAAGAGGAAAAACCCCTCTTTCTCTCTATATTGCTTGAGTTTTGTGCTTAGAAATTGGATTTCCTTGCACTTTTACACTACAACCCTTAGTGCAACACCTCCACCATCCATTCCAGCATCTTGGAGGTCATTTGCAAAGGTTGAAAGCTCAGAATCTTGGACCAAAAGCTGCTGGAAAGCTGCTCTTCAAGGGTAAGTCTCTATTTACCTTTTTCTTGCCTTTTCTTGCTTCATCCATAAGCCATACTTGAAAGCTCTTCTGGACTTTGTTATAAACTGAAAAGTGTCATATTTTGAGCTCCTCTTGAAGATTATATAAGACACTTTTCTGTTTGAGGCATCCTGCACCCTTGCATGCTTTATCCCTCTTTGCAGGCCTATTTTTGCATCATATCTTAGTCCTACTTGTGAGCATATTCGAGATTTTCCATAAACTGAAAAGTGTCATATTTTGAGCTCCTCTTCAACTTTGTTTACGGAAAATTTTCTGTTTGAAGTCGTTTACTTCCTTGTTTGTTCAATCTCTCTTTTAGGGCTGTTTTTGCATAATATATTAGCCTTATTTGTGAGCCTTTTTGGACCTCGACCTAAACTGAAAAAAGTCTTTTTTTGACATCCTTTTCAAGTTTGATTAAGGTCTCTTTTCTGTTTGGGGTCATCTTCCCCTATGCATGCTTCATCTCTTCATGATTAGGGCCATGCATTAGAGCACTTGCATTGGCCATGGTTTGGCCTCTTAGCCACTAAAATCTAGTGGATTTCTAGTGGCTTAGATGCTATTTTGAGAGCCAAAATCAGAGGGGGGTGACCCCCTCTCTCCTTGTCTTGTTTGGTGGTCTTTTTGGCCTTCCAAAGGACCTCTTAGTTGCATGCTTCTGGGCCTTGTTCCAGGCCCTTTTTAGTGGGTTTTAGGACCCCTATAGGCTATTTCCAAAGTTGGTTTGGCCTTGTTGAATGTCCATCTTGCATGTGTTTAACAACCCCTTGCATGGCCCTCCAAAGAAGCCCCTCATTTTTGTATGCATTGGCTGCATTTCCATGATTATTTGGGCATATTTTGGCATATTTTGTTCACTGATTTTGGCTGGTTTGGTGAGATTTCATATGCTTCATATACATGCCATACAACTCATGCTTACTAGCCAATCTTGCATGCTATTTTAGTCCATCTTGTGAGCACCTTTTGGCTATGCTTTGAACTCGAAATGTTCATGTTTTGGGACTGCCTTGGCTCTGTCTTTGTGCTTCATAATCAAATAATACATGCTTTGTATAGCTGTAGTGTAATTGGCCTTGCAAGCTTTGTGTTCCGGTGATTCATGCATGCTATCTTTGAGATATTTAGATGATTTGACATCACTTAATACTTCATTTCAGAGCATGTACCATTGCCACATTCCCACTTCATTCATGCTTCAAGTGTCTTTGAATGTCACGCATTATTGCCTAGTTTAAGTCTTAGCTTGTATGCTTGCATGTCTAGGTGTTTGAGCCTTCATTCCAGCATGTTTAAGTCCTTGTTTAGGCTTAATTAAGCTCTATCCATGCTTAGTTCATGCGTTCATGCCATGTATTGCATGCCTCCTTTGTATTGCTCTTTGCTAGCTTTCATGACTTAGGACCTTCGCATGCTTTACTTGTGTTGTTTAAATGATTTGGCACCGTTTATCATCTCATTTCAGTGCATCTAGTGTTGTTACACTTGCACATTTGTCACTTCTTAGGCACTTTTGAGAGTTGCCCTTTTAAGCCTCTTTGATGAGCCTTTCATATTTTGCATGCTTGAGTGTATTTTGTGGCTTAATTCATCGCTATAGCCACTAATTTGGGCTTAGTTGAGAGCTGCCCATATTGGTTTAAGTCCATACCTAGCATGTTGTTGCATGCTTGTCTTGCATATTGTTGTATGCTTGCCTCATATTTGCATGTTGTCGCATGCTAATTACATTACATGTTGTTGCATGTTCATTACCCTTCATTTCGCATGCTTAAGTCACTTTGCATGATTGCATGTTCAAGCTAGCACCGAGTATGCCACTTAGGTCATGTTGCATGTTTGCCATGCTTGTATGTTACATTGCTTGGATTAAGTATTAATTCGAGCACGAGGAACGAGGGGCGTTTCATACTCCAAGTGATGGAACGTGTCTCAATTCTCAGTCGCCGAAGCTCTTGATGATTCATGATAGAGTTCTAGGCTTTACTTGCTTTATTTGTGCATTCATTTTCATATTGATTTGCACAAGTTGGATCTTTGGCCATCATGCATCGGGATGCGTGATTGATGGTCGTGGATCCGACTAGGCCTCTCCCTTGATGTTTTGAGGTGATTTGGAGTGCCATGGTGCGTACATGGCCTTGGGAAACCCTCCATTTTCTCTATTTTACGCTTCGTTGCAGTTTGGTGTCACAGCACACCAGTGGCCGGCAGCTTGCCATTGATGGCCGGCAGTGTGCCACCCTTGGCCGGCAGTGCTCCATCCTTGGCCGGCAGTACTCCTCTCATGGCCGGCAGGCCACTGGTGACTTCCCCTGAAGTGTTTTGGTAAGTTTCAGCAACAAGCACTGAAAGACACCCTGCAAACAGAGCCTCTAAAGAGCAACCGGAAGGCGTTTCGAGGCGAAGAACCGAAGCGAGCATGCATGCTTCCCTTCTTCAAACAGAGCTGGAATAGCACCGTTTACTGCTTTCCCTACTTGCTTGTTGTCATTCATTAATCGGTTAATTAATTTGTTAATTAATTAAGTTGTGTAATAATTAGTTGAAGCTAGTTATTCATTTGGTTCTGTAATAATTAATTAGCTTGTGAGTTAGTTAATTAGGTGGCCTGTATTATTCTTTCGGACCCTCCGAGCGAGGGCACAATTGTAATAAGTGTGGGTGCATGTGTGCATGTCTTCCAACCCCCACTTCTTTCTCCCTTTTACTTACCTGCTTTGATGGTTAGTATTAGGACATGTGTAATTTAGCATCCTTATGCTATGCATGCATGCATCATTCATCAGTATTGCATGCACCGAGCTCGGCGCATCATACTAACTGCATAATTATTTCAAATCTAACTTGAATACATGCTACTTGTGCATTTCCACATGTCATTCATAGACTAGCCGAGCCTACTCTAGTGACATTCCGTATGCGTTGCATTAGGCATTTAAACATGGACTTGGATCATGCATGATTGCTAACATGTTCTTGTTTTGGCACGGAGTACACTGTAAGTATTTTATGCTTTAGCATCTCACATGAGTGTGAATGTTAACATGACAGCATGCTTACCATGCGGCTAAATGCTTATTTGATTACCTGACTGAATGCCTATGGGTGAAGGTTGGATTACTTGAATTGGGATAATTCATTGAAATCCGTATTTTAGCCTACTTGCGAGTAGCGAATTCCAAAGCGTTTTCCAAACAAACGGATATGCAATGCTTTGTTCCAAATTAGGCGATCTAGTCTATACTTGTTTTGCTGTACGCATCACATAGTAATTCTAGGCTAATAATCGGAATAAGAGCACATAATGTTTTCAAAACGAGATATCATGGTTAGTAGAGGCCGATCTTCGGATCGGGCGAGAGGGGGTGCTCATAGCTGACCTTCCCCGATTGTACCCAAGTTTCCGAGCCGAGGCAACTTTGGTGATGACGGACACAT
The DNA here is from genome assembly GCA_030407325.1 of Camellia japonica. Classification (NCBI taxonomy): domain Eukaryota; kingdom Viridiplantae; phylum Streptophyta; class Magnoliopsida; order Ericales; family Theaceae; genus Camellia; species Camellia japonica. The sequence continues at coordinate 26,265,428 of JAPPVO010000016.1, read as the reverse complement.
GGCCTTCAGCACCGAGTCAGGGTTTCCTAAATTCCCCCATTAAAAAATATTTAGGTGGCGACTCTGTATCTGGCAAGGCAGTCCATGTTTGGCACTTCTTTCAAAAAAATCTGTTTTCAAAAATGATTTGCCGGATTTGAACTCTTTGGTTCAGATTAAGAACCGTGACAAATTGAGTCCGAACTGTAGCATGGGGCCCAAGGGCGCGTCTACAACAACACTGTTTTAGTGTTTTTATTACCCAAATAAGCTCAAATGCATGTGGGTTTCACTCTTAGCTGTGATAAATATTGCTTTTTCATATGGCTCTCCAGCTATGCCAATATCTTTGGTGGTATTGAGTGCAAAACCACCAAAGGGTTTGTGCATCTGGTAGCTCTTTTTGGTGAAACCATACGTGGATCCGATATGCATCCCAAAATCATTTCTTGTTCATGAAATATCCTCCCTCATCAACCACATTGGATCCAATTAATGTTATATTCAGAAAGGGGAAAAAATTAAAATTTAAAATATACGAATTAAATTTATTGAGTATGATTCAAATTATATAAAGTATAATTCTGCATAACAGGTGAGAAAATAAAAAAGAATATAGTTCCGTGTTATATCTCATGCAACTTATTTAACCATTTTTAAGGTATTTGATGGTCCATTTTTTCAGCACTAAGATTTAGATAACGCAATTGAAAGGCAGGGCCACATTTGACCCACCCTTATGGAGTGAACTTTTGATACCTGCAATCATTGGTAAACCACAAGTATGGGTTAAAGCCCGAGAGACACTAATGAGAGTCAAACTAAGATGTCTAGGTTTACAATTCATCACAGGGTCTAACCCTATACCGCTAAACTACTGCTGTCGGCTTTTATAGTTCATCTTGGCTAGAAAAGCAAGCTTGTAATTGTGGTGGTGAAGATTGTATATTAAAATTCAAATTTGAATTCAATTTTTGTTATATCTGTTTACCTTGTTCTTTGACAAAGACTTCCAACTTATCTTCTATCATGCAAAATCTCCAAGATGTACAAAGCTTATCCTTTCTTCTTTGTCAATATTAGATGGTGAAAGTTGTGAGAATAAATATTCACGCCAAACAGTGAATATGATCTTGAACACCATAAAGACCAAAACACACGTTTCTTGTTTACACCTTAATGTTGTCTACCAACCACATGAATGAGTGTGTTTTTGAAAAATTATTTCTTTCCCCACTTAACCAAAAAAATCCTTATATTAAATTAGCAAAGTCAGTCGTAGCTGCTGTTGTTTATAATTAATCAAGAATTATAACCAAATCCATAGTTGCTATCATTTGTAATTACTCACTTTATGATATATAACTTCATGTAACTATGACATATGGACTGAAGCTTGCTTAGAACATTTGGAAAATACACTCCCAATTTTTATTTTTATTTTTATTTTAAATTGTTTTGGAAAATAATAAACTAGCGCACAAGGAGAAGAAAATTATGTGAATGTGCTTTGCTTTCTATGGCATTGAAACCATCATATGTCCTTAATGTTATGTTTGGATCATGGATTTAGCTAGGGATTTGGAAAAGGAAATGGAAAATGTGTGTCGAATGTAATTATAGTTCATTGACATTTCACCCACATTTTCCCACTTCCTTTTCAAATCTCTACGCATATACATGATGCAAGCACAACATTAAGGTTCTATCAAGATCAAAAAATCCAATAACAATAATCCAAATCCAGTACTCCTATAGTTCAATAGGCCGGATACGAAGTTTTCAGAAAAACAATCCAATAGTCCATCGATTTAGAAGCTACTCAGCTTCACCTGTGACATAGGAAATACTAGGAAATTAACCAAAAACTGATCTACCAAATAATCCAATAGTTCATCCAATCAAATAATCCTTTTTTGTGGATCTTTTTATTTAATTTTTGTTTGAAGTGGTCAAATGGTTGGTTGTGGTACATTTGTGTCAGTGTTTATTTGTGTAATGGTTATTCATACTTTGAACAAAGGTAGTAGACTTTCATCTCTGTTATTGCTTGTGCAGTTTGTTAAGGTGAAAAGATGTGCAAAATAATATTTTTCGTGTATAGATTCTTTCTTTTCTCGCCATAATCATTACTATCCTTAAGTATTGTCTTCTTTACTAACTCTGTTTCGATGTTCTGTTTTTGTTTGTCATAGGTCCTCAATTTCTCCATCTTAACGTCGAAGTAAACCTATACCTCCTCCATCCCTTCCTCTGTAGCGGTTGCATTAGCAGGTCTGCTTTTTAATGTATTTGCTTTTAATTAATAGCAGGGCACTGGCGGGTGTGCTATTTTATTTATTTGCTTTTAATGAATAGCAAGGCACTGGCGGGTGTGCTATTTTATTTATTTGTTTCATTTTAATTGATATTAGGGCATTTGCTTCTGTGTTTTTGAATTTTTTTGCTTTGATTGGTGGCAGGGCACTGGCTGGTGTGCTTATTTATTTGTTTGTTTTAATGAATAGCAAGGCACTGGCAGGTGTGCTATTTTATTTATTTGTTTCATTTTAATTGATACTAGGGTACTTGCTTCTGTGTTTTTGAATTTATAGCAGGGCACTGGCTGGTGTGCTTATTTACTTGTTTTTTATTTTAATGAATAGCAAGGCACTGGCGGGTGTGCTATTTTATTTATTTGTTTCATTTTAATTAATAGTAGGGTAATTGCTTTTGTGTTTTTTAATTTATTTGCTTTGAATTGATAACAGGGCATTGGCTGATGTGCTTATTTATTTATTTGATTTTAATGAATAGCAGGGCACTGGCGGGTGTGCTATTTTATTTATTTGTTTGATTTTAATTTATAACAGGGCACTGGCAGGTGTGCTTTTTAATTAATTTATTTTATTTTAATTGATAGTAGGGTACTTACAGGTATGCTTTTTTATTATTGGCGTATAATTGATAGTAGGGTACTTACAGGTGTGCTTTTTTATTATTGGCGTATAATTGATAGCAGAGCACTGGCTGGTGTGCTTATTTGTTCATTTTCTATAAAGAATTAATAATTGATAGCACAATATTGGCGGGTGTGCTTTTTTTGTTTTTTGTTTGGTTTTAGTTGATAGTAGAGTGCTTGCAGACATGTTCAATTTTTTTTTTTTTTTAAATTGATTGCAAGGCACTGGCAGGTGTGCTAATTTATTTGTTCTGAAGATTTAATTTATAGCAGCACAATGGCAGGTGTGTTTTTTAGTTGATTTGTTTTGTTTTAATTGCTAATAGGGTATTTACGATTGTATATACGATGGATGAACCTGAAAGTAGTAGGCATAAAGAGGTCAATACTGAAATTGATGATCAATTTGCTCCAGATGGCAAGGATGATGTTGTTGATGTGAAAGAAGGGTTAGCTTCCCAAACCTATGATAGTTTACGAATGCTTACTAAGGAAGATGTGTTGCAAATGAAATTCAATTCAGAGGATGATGCTTATACTTTCTACAATGCATACGCTAAGGTCATCGGTTTTAGCGTACGAAGAAGTAAAAAAGAATTACTGGAGACAACAAATTTGTAGAGAGTAGGAAATGGGTTTGTTCAAGGGAAGGTGTAAGAGAAAAGAAATACTTGCAACGTGTAGAACGGGTATGAACTCCTAGGGTAGAAACTAGACTTTTTTGTAGTGCCACATTTCGTGTGCGTTACGACAAGACAGTTAGGAAATATGTGGTGACCCACTTTGTAGGAGAACACAACCATCCCTTGGCAGCACCACACTGCGTCCCTTTTCTTTGGTCGCATAGGTTTGTAACAAGTGCAGACCAAGCTCAAGCAAAGGCCATGCACAATGTGGGTATGAAAACGAGTCAGATCATGGATTTTATGGTCCATCAGTCAGGTGGTTATGAGAAGGTGGGCTTCATTCATAGAGATTTGCACAATCAATTCCAAGCTGAGCGCAAAGTACAACTTGCAGAAGGGGATGCAGAGGGTGCGTTAGGATACTTATCAGCTAAATTAGATACAGATCTATTTTTTTTTTCAAATACAACGTCGATAAGGACAACCGGTTGGACAAGATTTTCTGGGCAGATTGTAGGTCTCGAATGGATTATGCTACATTTGGTGATGTATTGGTATTTGATACAACTTATCGTACAAATGCATATAAGAAGCCATTTGTAATTCTAGCTGGCGTGAGTAACCATTTCATGACAACTATATTCGAATGTGCTTTGTTGCCTGATGAGACAATGGAGACATACACGTAGGTGTTGGAAATGTTAATGGAGGCCATGGATGGTAAAAGACCCATCTCCGTTGTAACAGATGGTGATAGGGCAATGCGTCAGGCAATCAAAAGAGTTATTCCAAACTGCAGACATCGTTTATGTTCTTGGCATCTGGAGAAAAATGCCTCAACAAATGTCCACATACCAGAATTTACAACTGATCTTGCACAGTTAATGTTAAAGAAATGTAAAATTGATGAGTTTGACAATGCCTGGGCTGCTATAGTGAAACAGTACAAGTTGGAGAACAATAACTGGGTGTTGGATATTCATCTGAAGCGTGATAATTGGGCTGAGCCATATCTCCGTGGTCACATGTTTGCTGGAATGAGGAGCACTCAACGTGTCGAGGGTATGAATGCATATTTCAATATATTCCTAAACCAAAAGGTTAGGTTGTACAAATTTGTAGCGCAATATGATAGGGCTCTTGCTAGAATGCGTGTTAATGAGGCAGAAACAGAATCTAAAACAGAGAATAGTTTCCCGGTTTTGACTACGCCATTGAGAAGTTTGGAGAAACATGCAGCTGAACTCTTTACTCGGAAGATTTTCTCATTGTTTCATCATGAAATTAGGAAAGAGGGTAAATTGTTTGTGATGGAAAGAGTTCAGCTGGAAGATCATCGCACCTACCGTTTTGGTGAGTACAAGGCACCAACATGCACGTGGACGGTTGAGTATTTTCCAGCTGATATCACAATGAAATGTTGTTGCTTGAAGTTTGACTCGTTTGGCATCCCTTGCTGCCACATGATTGCTGTTATGAAATCTGAACAATTAATGTGTATTCCACTGAGTTGTGTCTTGTAGAGATGGACAAGACGTGGTAGGTCAAAGTGTCAACAACCAAGTCTTACCCAAATTTGTAGCACCCTGACATAGACAGCTCGGTTTGGTATACTCAGCTCCTGTTTTAGTGAAATGTCATATTATGCCTCGTACGCAGACAAAGATTTTGAAGAGGCAAGGGAAATAGCTTTCCAGCTGACATCGTAGATGAAAAAACGTTGGGCAATGAGAAAAGAAGGTAACGCCCAGGCTGGGGACAGAAATATTACACCCAAACTATATGGCGTTGGTGATCCTAATGTAGTGAAGACCAAAGGGAACCCCGGAGGGACATCTTCTATGGGTAAACCTCCAAAACCAATGCGGTGTGGGTATTGTAGGTATGGTACTTTCATTGTATGACCTTTTTATATCCTGTTACATGCATATGATTATTAAAATCGTTTATGCATTATTTGCTACTGTAGGAGCATCGGACACACGAAGCGGACGTGTAAAAAATTGGCTTCAAGTAGCCAGAGAGAGGGTAGCAACTCAGACAGTGAACCATTCATGAACACAGAGTTGGATCCCCACACGGATGATATCGATGAATTGCCAAATTATGCAAACGATCCAGTGTAGTTGACTTTCATGATGAGGCTTATAGTGATCGAAACATTGTTTTTACAAGGAGACATTAGTGGCTAGTGGTTACGTTTTGTTAATGTCTTAGTTGTTTTAATCTTACGTATTCTTAATAAATTTCGTTGTTTGGTGATGAATTTGAAAAATAAAGGTGAATAAATTCCAAATTTGTTTGATTGCTAATAAAATAAGGACTCGCTCATGCCATTACTTTACAAACAATCACTGTTAATAATACCGAACTGTCTCTCTTTTTCTTTTGTAGATTTTTTTAATTGTCTGTTTGCTTGGTAAGAAATGGTTGACATTGCTGTTAGGTGACACATAACTATGTGTATATTGGAATGGTATGGTATCGATGTATAGGGATAATAAGAGATGATGGAGATGTGCATTGCCAAAATATAAACGACTTCATCACCCAACCAAAAAATTAGTAACATGAACCCAAGTTGTCATTCAAACAATAGTGTGGTATTAAACCAACTTTGCAAATCTACTTCCTTAAAACTAAAAGCATCTAAGAAAATTTAGGACTCGAGTCTGTTGATGCAGTCAAATTAGGACTTGAGCCTATTTGGCTATTTGCTCACACAAGAGATCCCAAGCATGGAATAATCTTCATTTTCAAGCAGTCGAGAGTAAAAATTACAACTGCGTATAACAAGTGAGAGTATAGTAACTTGACTCTAATGATCCAAATCCATATGCACCCAAAATCTAAAAATAACTTGGCAGAGAGGGCTTTTGCATTTGCTTTCAAGACTACTTTCCTTCACCCAGATCATGGAAGATGCAGAATCCTCATTATGGGTAAAAATCAAAGGTGTTGAGCGGACTAATGAATCATGACAAATGTTGGATATTCCTGTGTTCAGACATGTGTTAGACACATTTAAAACTAACACAATTAACTTTTAGGTGTTTCTTAAAAAGTGGATTGTGTTTGGAAGAATTTTCCTAAAACATTTTTCGAATTTAATTATAAATTCAAAAATTGCCTATTTGGCCATATTTTGACTTGAGTGTTTCTTCCATTGAAATATTTGACTTAATATTTTTTAATATTTTTGACTTAATAAATTTTGTAGTTTGGAGATTAATTTGAAAAATAAAGGTGAATAAATTTCAAATTTGTTTGATTGCTGATAAAATAAGGACTTGCTCATGCCATTACTTTACAAACAATCACTGTTAATAATGTCGAACTGTCTCTCTCTTTTTCTTTTGTAGATTTTTTTAATTGTCTGTTTGCTTGGTAAGAAATGGTGGACATTGATGACTGAAATCAATAAGGTTTTAATATATTTGCATTTGTCATTGTATGATTAAAATTTGAATCTCTCCAATGACGTACATATGTTTTAATATGTTTGGTTATTACGTAGGTAATTGAAGATGCCACGGAAAAAGACAACAAAAAAAATGAGTAAAGGAAAAGCGGAAGCTCCTCACGTTGACCTTGGTATTTTTGCTAAACGGGCTATTACAGTAGAGCGGGCTGTCAAGTTGAAGGACTTAACTCATACTGATATTCCAGCAATTATGGGCCACCTGTATATCCAAAACCTAATCGAACGGGAAGGGAAGGTTAATGTGAACCTGGTACGAGAATTCTTTGGTAGCATACAAAAGCCAACTGATACAGAGAACTTGATTCTGAAAACAAAACTGAGGGGGAAAGATGTGGTGTTTTCCGCGGATTGCATATCAAAATTCTTAGACATTCAGCGACCAACACATGATGACAAAGCACAATATCCATACCTTCCTGGTGTTGACCTTCCTAATGAAGCCCAAATTGTTGATGATTTGTACATCGAAGGAGTCATACCACAAGACAAGTATCATGTAAAGTTCTTGAAGCCTGACCTTGCTGTTCTTCATCTTATATTGTGGTACAATCTTGACCCAAGGGGGGTGAAATCCACTTTTGACCATGAACGAGCATTCATGTTGTATGCTGTCCATAATTTCAGCCCTTTAGATGTTCCGAAGATAATTTGGCAAGTTGTGGATTCTGTCGCAAAAGCAAACAATCCACATGCAGCATTACCATTTGGCCTCCTCGTGACTGATATGCTACTTGAGCTTCGTGTACCGACTCAACCAGATGATGAATGGAAGGGGCAGATGAGCCACATAGGTCGTGGAACGTATGGGAAAACACAAGGGCAAAGTCGAAAGCATCGTGAAAGACAAGATCCTACTTCATTGGAGAGCATATCAACTCGTTTGTACGAAGCTGTGTCCATATTGAATCGGATGGAGTTGCAGCACAAGAAAGACATGAGGAAGGTGAAGTTAGAACTAAAACAAATGCGGAAAGCCTTTTGTGGTGAAGATTTTGAGAATTCAACTAGTTCTAATGATAGTGAGCAGGAATCTAATGGGTCCAACCATGATGACAACCAACAAATGGACACAGACAATGATGGTTGAACAAAGTTTGCAAGGCCAATGATTTAGCTTACACTGTTACTTTTTTTTACATACAGTGTTACTTTTTTGTGCAGAAAGTGTTAACTTTTTTTTACAAACAATGTTACTTTTTTGTGCAAACAGTGGTGGTACTTTGTTCATCCCATACTTTTGTGAACAGTGTTACTTTTTGTCCCATTTATTATGAAAACAAAATTGAAACAATGTTAGAATTCATGGATGGCTTATGTGATGGACAACATTTGGATGGTTTATGTCAACAATATTATTTAGTATGATGCTTCGACATTTTTGATAGACATGTCCAATTAATTTTTTTTTTCAATGCCAATGATGTATGTATAGCTTGTTGAAATTTATGGATACCAATCGACTACACAGTTGCTACATCGATTCCAAAACTTAGTATGATATTTATGCACGGAATGTGATTAACAAATATAATTCGTTAGATTTCTTAGACGGAAATGCAGGTCCTCTGTTGCTTTTTTGTAGCAAATACTGTCATTGTTCTTGGCATTTTTAAAATTTGCAAAGAACTACCTTTGCGTGCCTTCTAAGTGGGGAGACGACATGAACAAATATAATGTGTACATGATAGTATACACTAATGGCACAATTTTAATTGGACACGAACTGATTATGCAACATTTCAATATATTGTACTATAAGAATGTTTAAGAACATTTCCGCGGTCATATCAATAATTAAGATTAGTCTATCATAGTCCAAGAGTAATGACTACTTAGAATTCATTGATACCATGAGAATAAGAACCAATGACTTTCTTCTACTTACATTGAAAATTTGATGATTGGTTAATAAAGTTTATGAATGTTTTGAGTTTGAATTGTTCTTGTGACAATTGACCCGGGATCCTTGACGGGAATGCGAATATTGTATGTGTGTTTTGTCAAAGTCAGTTTGAAACAGTGGAACATATTCTTCTTTTTTGCCCTTTTGTTTGGAGGCTTTGGTCAAACATTGTAAAATGGTGGGGTCTTCAGTGGGTTATTCCTGGCTTCGTCAATGGAGTGCTACAGTGGTGGTCTGGGTGTAGAATGAAAAAGTTGGAAAAGAAAATTTGGACAGTTATTCCTCTAGCCATTCTCTGGTCCATCTGGAAACACAGAAATGAGAGTGTGTTCCAGGGCATCCAACCGAATTCGGACGAGTTGTGTGATATTGTGAAGGTGAGAGTAGCAATGTGGATAAAGTCTTCTCCAATGGTTGTGATGTTCTCTGTTACTAATCTTGTGTATAATATGCAACAAGTGCAATACTGCATCAGGAATGGAGGCTGAATCTGCTGCTATCTATGCTTTGCTGTTGGACTGCAATGTTGTGCTATTGCTGGTCTGGTTGTGCTACTGCAATGGTGATCTGTGTTAAGTACTGGCTGCAAGTGGGCTGTCTAAGGTAGAATCTGGCTGCAAGCACTGGGCTGGGCTGCTGGTTTGCTAAGGTGAGCTTGCTGCTAGGCTGCAAGTCAAGTCCTGTGTGTGATCTGAACCAATCTGCTGTGGTTCTGCCTGTGGGGTGTTTTGTGTGTTTTAATCTGTTGGTCTGATAGTGGATGGCTGGTGATCTGCTGTGTAGATGATCTGTTACAATGCTAAGGTAGAGTCTGGCTGCAAGTTCTGGGCTGGGCTGCTGGTATGCTAAGGTGAGCTTGCTGTTAGGCTGCAAGTCCAGTCCTATGTGTGATCTGATCCAATCTGCTGGGGTTCTGCTGGTATGGTTGTCTTAAGACTGTGGGTACAATTGGTGCTTTGATGTCTGCTATGCTGCTTCCAGTTATGCTTAGGCTAATCTGCTAGTTTGATGGTGGATGGCTGGTGGTCTGCTGGGCAGAATCTGGCTGCAAGTTCTGGGATTGGGATGCTGGTATGCTAAGGTGAGCTTGCTGCTAGGCTGTTAGTCAAGTCCTGTGTGATTGAATCTGTTGGTCTGATGGTGAAGGGCTGGTGGACTGCTGGGTAGAATCTGGGGATTATTTTCTTACCATATTACAATGTAATACATTTTATTATTTGATACACATGACTCAAACTAATTTTTTTTTTTATGGTTTGTTTTTGTATTTTTGGAGATATTTTTTCTTTTTTCTTTTCAAAAAGTGCATATTGCAAAAAATTAAGATTTTAGAATTCAAAATTTAGGGACAAAATTATTTTTTAGGGACTAAATATTTTTGTTGCGAAAAATGTAGTCATTATATTTTTAGAAATAAAAATTGGGCATTAGTGATGAATTATTATCATTTTGGAACCAAATTTTTTGTTTCAAAAAATAAACTATTTTGAGGCCAAATTATTGTCCCTAAAAGTCTATTTATTAGTGACATTTTCAAAATTTTATCGCTAAAAGCCTTATTTTTGACTTTTCGGGACAATTTTTTAGTGACTATCCTCATGACAGTAGAAATTAGTCCCTAAATGTCTTTTGCAACAAAAAATTCACTTTTAGGACCAAAAATTTTGATCTCTAAAACTTTTATATATTGTAGTGGCAATACATTAGTTTAGGATTTTTTTTGGATGTTTGAATTTGGACAACTCGAGCCTAGCCTAAATTCTTTGAGTTAAACACAGGCTCGGGTTGGCCAAAAGTTCGGACAAAATTTCAAGTAAAAGTTAATTTCAAATTTAGGTTCAGGCTCAAGTTCAGACTTAGACAGATCCCTCTACATCTTAGATAAAACTTGGATAGACAATTAGTCTAACCAAACCCATCCAATTTACAACCCTATTTTAAAAGGGGGATATCTAAAAAGAGAGTTTAAAATTAAAAACACCAAAAGCCATACCAAACTCTGAAGGGAAAGTTTGTTATTGCTAAATCCACATCCAAAAAACCTGCAAACGATGGCCTATACAACTTTTTCTTCAAAGAGGAACTGTCAAAAGTAATCAAAAGGTAAATCAGTTAAAATAATTATTGTTATGCATTGTATACAAAAGCAGATATAACACAAAACAAATACATAAAATAAATAAACCTTGTAGCATCAGAGCACATGAGAACTGCATGCTTGTCTTTGGCCTTCAAAAATCCTAAAGAAGACAGGAGTATATTCTTCAAGGTGTTGTGAAGCCAATGTCAAGAGCCCAAATGGTCCAACCCCACCTGGAATAGTTGAACCCTTGTGGCTATAAAGTTCTTGGGCATCCATGTTAACCCAACTAGGGTCAAATGGCTCGGCTTTGTCCAAACTTAGGAATGAGAATGTCACTTCAACATCTGCCTGCATAATTTTCAGAGCTAGTGTATGACTTTCATTAATGCTATTGCATAAGTTCTACATCATTACGCATTTGTATACCAAAAATAATTATAATATCATGGTTTGATTTCGATTTCAATGATTCGTCTATTTGATCTCTTTTCTAATTCGCTTACCGATCTAATTTTTAAAACCTTATAGTCAGGTATGGTATGGATGCATTTCTAGTATTTTTATGAATACGTAAAAGGCATAAGTATAAAACAAATTAAAATGTAGAGATACTTAAACAATATATTAAGCATATTTTAAACACTTTATAAATATAGGATATTTTTACAATTAGTAAAAATATAAAAAATATTTAGGATTTTTTTTGGACCATTACAAAAGGATTTAATTATCTTTTGCATTTATTTTTTTAATTGTTATATGTCATGTTCTACTATAAATTATAATAAATATATTTTTTAATGAATGTATCACACCGTATCTATATTTTAATTTTTTAAAATTTTGCTGTATCAATATGCACATAGAAAAAATTCATGGACCGTGAAAACAAATCCCAGAAAATGTCCAGAATGCTAAATCTATGGTGTAAAATCAAAATTCTATGTGTGAGACCATATTATCAATCAATTGGACCTTTAATTTCAAATTCTGAATAATTTCTAATTCTTTTTGTCTGAATTCATAAACTGTTCATACACAATGTATTTGCAGTGGTACTCGCACCCATACTTTCTTGTATGTTACCCAGCAATGCATGTGAAGGCATGACCAAACATGTGCGTGTGAATTCTATTCATTAAAGTGTTTAAAGAAAGTAATTGTCTTGGGTAATATTATGGTGCATACCTTAAAAAGGGTGTACAATATGCAAGTTATATCATTTATGAGTTTGATTATCACACAAATGGCATAATTTAATACTATGAGAGTCATAATTATGAAAGAAAAAAAGAAGTTATAACCAAACAATATATCAAGTATTACTACACAATTCTTCGATCATAATTAAAATAATATCATAATTAATATCACAATATGTCACAACTAACAATAAAGTAGGTCATAACCGAAAACACTAAGGTCGTAACCAAAAATGCATATGATACACATCCCAAAAGGTGTGTATACCATACAATTTTCAAATTGTTTTTGGTGCCACAAAACATGATGATTAGAATAGAAAATCTACAAGAAGAATCAAACCTGTCCAAATGTAATTCCTTTGATTGCAACATCGCCTCCCAAATTGAGCTTTTGATTTCTTATATGAATGAACCTTTTTAACTCTTAGAGTTTCTAATGCTTCAATTGGCCATTGTAGTAACTGTTTTCCGCTTCTATCAACTCAGACCTTTCGTGGAATTGTCTAAAATAATGTCATTAAAAAATAATTAAGCTAAGGAGATTCTCAAATATTAATGTACAAGTATGTGAGTGTGTTATCATTCATTCTGCACTTATCATTTATTAAATATCTATTATCTGAATTCCAGTCCAATCCTTTTTGACATCCTCAACAGAGGTATCTGACTCATTAACACACCCCCACCAAATCATCCGATTCTTTCCAAAATCAAAAAATATCTTTGATGCATAAAAAATTTCGTAATAATATCTTAACTCAGTCCGACCATCATCAGATGTATTATCTGGTACACATTTATCCATCTTGGGGATATAGTTTCTAACTGTATAGTGTAAATTAATTTTATGGTGTTATGCATAGAACAACCTTCACAATCCAAAATCGTGAACTGTCATGATTTTCACAAATAATAACATAATGCGGAAAATAAATAACATACCTGGATCAATTATACAAAACCTTCAAGTGATCCAAAATTGATTGAACATAAACCTTATAATATTAGTGGAAAAGGGTTTCTCTCTCTTGACCCTCTTTAGAATACATTGAATACAGAATTTAGTTGATGGGTAGTCTGAATGTCCTTTTATAGGTAGAGAGAGGACCAATTTCCTTATTCAATAATGATTCCACTTTTCCATCAAAGTAAGATACTTAGAAAACACTCTTCTTTATTTACCAATTAATTATAGCAAAAAATATGAAATCATAATCCTGCCAAATCTCTAATTCATATTACCATATCATGTGGGTCAATATAATGACTAAATAAATAATTTAGTCTTACATTCTCCCACTTGGCCCATATGAGAACTTACGTCAAGATTTAACAAGGTAAACATTAGGCGTGCAATAAACCATATTCAATATTACTTTTAATTTGGTCATCATCATAATGCTCTAATTAAATAGTTCACTAATAAGAGTCATGGCGGTTCTACACCAATAGTGCGATATAGTTCCTTCATGTACTACAACACTAGCAACTAGTTTAACATAGACCCCGTTTGGTAGAGCTGTGAGAAAGTGATTATAACTTATAGCCTAACAGCTTATAGCTTATAGCTATGAACATAAATTGATTTTTGACTTATATATTAAGCTTCTCCTCCCCCTCAAAGAATAAGTTAATTTTTAACTTACAAAAAGCTATAAACTGTATTGTTAAGCTGAACCAAATACATCAAAATAACTTAAATTAAGCTAAAGCTGAAATAAGTTGGAAATAAGCCCTACAAAATAAGGCTATAGCCCTTTAAGTGAAGAGTATAAAGAAGTCCAACGACAATGTCTTTTATGAAAGACTATTCATGTTGTCATTCGTTCATTCTCATATATGTACGTACTCATTTCATAACAGGAAATATATCAGAAACACAATTAATGAGATCTCAATGTGTCAAATAACACAATCAATCATAAACGACTATTATGGATTACATTCAAGACCCAATTGGCAAGTTTTTTAATTGTCTTTAAAAGTAATCCCTTCATCAATAGATGTGCACTTGAAAGTTATATACTTATGTATTTTATTGACACTTTCTGTTTCTGAAATTCTTTTTTAACGACAAAGAATTTCAATTCTATGTGTTTAGCATCATTAGAATACTTGTCATTCCAAGAAAATAAAACAATTACGAAATTATCACAATAAATTCTCAACGACTTGGCAACAAAAGTCGACAATCCCAAGTCTTAAGATAAAGTTTCGCAATAACAATTCATGAATTATGGTCTCAAAGCACACCACAAATTTAACTTTCATAGAGGATACTTGTAATAGTTCGTTTTACACCTTTCTTAATATTGCTCCTCCACAAAATAGAAACAAAGAACCAAAAGTGAATTTTCTACTATCAATATATCATTTAAAGTCTGAATCTAAGTAGCCAATCAATTCAAGATTATTAGACTTCATAAATATGAGTAAGTAATCTTTTATTCCTTATGATTACCTTATCACTTCTTTATTTGAGCATTAAGTTTCTTACAATAAATGTATAAAGAATCGTTTCCATTCTAATTGATTTTATAAAAATTTTGCATAATATTGGATTTATTTCCTTTCAGAATATGGATAACTTTATGTGAATATTCTTTCATTATGAATCTCTATAGAACTTTTAATATATACCTTCTGAGACAATCTCAACAATTCATGCAATTCTTTTAGAAATATTTCAATTTCTATCACATAGATTGTCTTATTAATATATTTTTATTTCAAAATTCTTAAAGAGAAATTTTTTAATTCGGGCAATAAATCATGTACATTATTGACAAGTAAAATATCATCAACATACAAAATCGTAAATATAAACTTGCTCCCACTGATCTTTGGATATGTACACTAATCAAAAATAAATTTTTTTTTTTTAAATCCAAAGGAAAAATAGCATTATAAAACTTAAGATACAATTTTTAGAAAACTTGTTTAAGTCCACAAATTGATTTATTAAGTTTGCAAGTCACATTTTCATTTTCCTTAATAGAGAAACCTTTTGAGTTAATCTACACAAAATTCTTCATCTAAACTCTCTTTTAGAAAATTAATTTTCACATATATTCAACTCAATATCATAATGAGTTACTAATGCCATAATGATTCTAAATCAGCCCTTTAAAATACAAGTAAAAAAAGAATATCTCATTGTAATTCATGTCTACTTTATGAGTAAAATCTTTGGCCACATATCTAGCATTATATCATTTTATATTATCCTTAGAACAATAAATATTTTTGTATCCTTAGGCAATTCAATGAAATCTCAAATTTCATTCTGGTCCATTAATTTCAACTCATCATTCATGACATCAATTCCTTTAGTAGAATCAATACTTTCTATGGCTTGTGACAATAAAACCGAGTCTTTACTTATCCTAATATTATAATAAGATTGTTATAGATATACCACATAATCATTCGAAATGACAAATCCCTTTACCTTATGAGATTTTCTTAATATTATTTATTGTGGTTCTTCTACAACTTTTCATTGGTGATAATTATATCATGGAGTAATTGGTTATTCATTTGTTGTTCCAAAACATTAAGTTGTTTAACAACTATAGGAACGACAATTTCCTTCAAATTATGGGTAATGATACTTGTACCCAAACTTATTAAATAACCACATTTCATGATTTATCACTCCCACTGATTTCACCATTCTTATTAAATTTGATATTATCAATTTCTGCAATTCTTGTACTATGACCAAGATAGTAAGACTAATACCCTTTGAATTTTCAAGATAGTCAACAAAATAACCACTGATTATTCTAAAATCCAATTTCTTTTCATGTGGATCAATAATTATAATTTTGTAGACAACTTTAAACATGCATGTGTCTTAAATTCGGTTTCCTTCCTGTTCACAATTCAAAGTGAGTGTTTGAAACTGCCTTACTAGAAACCAGATGCTATATGAAAACAATAAATTATAATGACATACATCCACAATATTATGGGTATTTATTTAACATACTCGTAGTCATATTCATTAGAGTACAGTAATGTTTCTCAACTACATCATTTTGCTGAGGTATTATGCCTTTTATAGAGTTTAGCAAATAGACTTGTGCCTTGCACTATCTTTATATTTTTCACATTTTTGTTTAATTGCCTTTCTTCTTTAATAATGTACACATCAATGTGTCCATTTACTGGAGATCTATTATGCAATAAATAAATAAAAATAATAAGGTGAAAATTCATCTATAAAAGTGATAAAATAACTTTATTTACCAAACATGAAGTGCCAAAAGGGCACATAAATGTCTATTTGGATAATATGAAGAAGCTCTGTATATCTTGTGGCACTTACTTAATGTGATTGAATTGCTTTTCCTTAATGCACTACAAGAAATTGCACTTTTGGCGACTACTTTTGGGGACGACGTCAATTTTTCATCGCCAAAAGTATATTTTTGGCGACACAGTAATCAATTTCGTTGGTAAAAGTATACTTTTACCGACGCAATTTGTTGCCGTCACTAAAAAGACATAACATTTTTTTAGCGCTAAATTTTTTGGTTGGTGCCAAAATTTCCAAACTTTTATCTATGAGGCTTATGTTTTAGCAGCACAATGAGCGTTGCTATTAGTGTGCTTCCTTTTGGCGACGATAAGTTGGCGTGGGCAAAGAGTTAACCATTTAGCGACGATGACACTATTGGTCGATAAAAGTTTTGCTAGTGAAATGATGTGATTTACTGATTTGTGTTTTTATTATAATTTTTGAAAGAGTTTTAAATATTTTAGTTACTGAATTGTAAAATTAAAATGATCATTAAATTAGATCACAAAATGAACCCATTGAGCACAAACACACTCTTAAGTTGAGATGACTAATTTGAGATAATTTAATCTTTTTCAAAGAATATGGTTAGATTATCAATTTCAATATGCTTGTTTTTATTTTCAGAAACTAGTTTCAAATTTTTTTTTACTAAAAAACTAAAAAAAAATTGGGTGAAAAAAAATACTTATTATTTTTGTATATTTTTATCTTTTAGGTGATAAATACTTTTTAAAATTTTAAAAATATAATTTTGATTTTTTATTGCTTTCAAATTATTTTTAATTTTTTCAAAAAAAACAAATCTAAAAATTGTTTTGAATTTTTTTTTAATCTTTTAGGTCATAAATACTTTTTAAAATTTTAAAAATATAATTTTTATTTTTATTAAAAAAAAATCTAAGTTTTGATTTTTTTTTTTTTTTTTTTTTTGAGGGGTGATCTGCTGATCGGGCGGAAGACATTTCCCTCTTAAAATTCCCTCCTTTTTTTTTTCCCTCACCAAATCTCCCCAAATCAATCTCCACGATTTCACTCTTGCACATCCTTATCTCAGAATTCGTAGTTCTCTCTCCCTCACGATTTCACTCTTGATCGTAGGGTTTGTGCCATTTGCTGCTATCGTGCGAGACGATCAGTGCTTCAGTCTGCCCCTACAAGTTTGTTCCCTTTTGCTTTGTATCTCAATGCCCCTGCTTCTCTCTCTCAATTTCTTAACTGAATCTATGTTTGTCTATTTTCACTTCTTCTACTATTGGCTTGTGGAGATTTTGGGGGTTCTCTACAAAATGGCTCGCTGGCCCTCCAACCAACAAAAAAAGAAGCATAGAGTTATTGGCAGATGGTTCTTTTTACTATATTTCTGTGTTTAGATTTTGAATTCGAGGATAGATACAATAATGTGATCAAGAAAAATAACACCAATGAGTCACTTAATTATTTGTTGGATTAATTTGATACATATAATTTAATATATTCATGAATCGAGTTTCCGGAGTCTGACATCTAGTCCTCCATCCTTCCCAAAAAATTAATAAATGCATGATAACAAATACTAAATATAGTGCATTTTATTTGTTATGATATTAAAGTTTTCAAAGACTCATGGTATGTATAAACTTATGATCGGTACATATCCATATTAAAAAGGCAAAAATAAATATTTATTTATTTTATTTTGGAAAGTGAAGGGAAAGAAAAGAAAAAACATAGGTTTAATTGTTTAAACCTATGCAAATTATTGCATATAAGTTGTCCCATATAAGTTTTTTGGCAAACCAGATAAGTGAGATTGTGGATTGAAATGTTTGTCCTCTTTGAAATTTATATATCAAAAAAAGGAAAAGAAAAGGTAACAACTTGTTTTTGGAACAAGAGATTAGTAAAATACATAAAATGTCCTTGTTTTGTTTGTTTGTGTTAGGTTTTTATTCTTGGCAATCCCATTTGACAAAACTCCTTTCAGTTGTACTTGTTTTCGCACTTTTATTTTAGTGAGGCTATGAGTTTATTAGATACGAATACAATCCTAATTGTGTCTTGCAGAGAAGTTTCGTGATGTTAATTCTTTCAAGATTGTCACTTCGCTGATTATGACGGGAATCGAGCGGACATTCCCCCGCTCGAGCGGAGAATCCCTGGTTCCAGAAGTTTGATCGCCTGCAAAAATACTACGAGATATTTTTTCCCGC
This sequence comes from Camellia japonica, assembly GCA_030407325.1. NCBI lineage: Eukaryota > Viridiplantae > Streptophyta > Magnoliopsida > Ericales > Theaceae > Camellia > Camellia japonica. Next base: position 26,246,709 of record JAPPVO010000016.1, on the reverse strand, counting down.
TCGAGCGGGATTTTCCGCTCTCGAGCGTAGGTCCGCTCAAGCGGCCATTCTGACGCTCGAGCGGAGATTGCGGGACAGTTTTCTATAAATATGTGTTTCAGTCCAAATCTAGGATTACTCCTCCAGATCTTCTTTTTGGATATTAAGGTTTATATCTGGGGATATTTTGCTAGTTTTCTTTGATGTTTAATTGAGTATTCAACTCATGGGTTAAGAAGAATACATCAAATGATTGTTTGTTCATTCTATACAAAAGAGAGAGTTGTTCTTCGGTGGATTCTGAAGAATTTGAGCCTGAAGCTTTGGTGGATTCTGGAGTGGCTCATCATCAAGACAATTTCGAGGTGAAGACAGGGTTGGAAGAGGCACATAGGGGTTGGTTCAATTCGGGCGTGGATTCACTAGGTAATTGAGAGTATATCTATGTAATTCCTTTATATCTTCTTAGTGGATTGTTTTGTGGCTGTTGCCCGTGGTTTTTTTTATCACAATTGGAGGTGTCCAATTGTGGTTTTTCCACGTAAAATCGTTGTGTCGATTTGTCTTGATTGTTTGATTGGAATTGTTATATACTGTTTAAAATTGATACATAATCACAAATCAACATCTAGGGGATTTCTAGATTTTTCAGTTTGTTTAGTTGTTGATAGAACAATTGAAATTTGATATTTTTACAATCAAGTATAGTCACACCTATATATGATCTAGCTGCAGATTTGATAAAATTGGTGTTGTTCATATGTTAGAGTAGAGTATTACAAGTCTAGGAGCAAAAATTAGACCGGATCAACATGGAGGCCTACGTTGGTCAAATGAGAGAAAACAACCAAGATGGTCTCAATCTTTACAAGAAAGAACAATAACCCAGAAAACTATCTAACATGCTTGACAGAAGTAACTGCTCGTTCTGTAAAGAATGTTAAGAATGTTAACTGCTCGTTCTGTCAAGAATGTTAGATAGTTTTCTAGGTTATTGTTCTTTCTTGTAAAGATTGAGACCCTCTTGGTTGTTTTCTCTCATTTGACCAACGTAAGCCTCCATGTTGATCCGGTCTAATTTTTCCTCCCAAACTTGTAATACTCTACTTTGACATATGAACAACACCAATTTTATCAAATCTGCAGTTACTTTCATGTTCATTTTTCTATTTGAGTGATGAAATGCATAATTTGCTTACATTTTCTTGTTGGGATTTATGCATGTGTAGAAGGATATACTATCTACTCTAAAAAATTGTAATCATGAATCATGATGCTTTATTGAGTTGACTAGTTATTTTCATAACACACAGTAGTGGACTTCATGTCTCTCAACATTTCCATGTGCCTATTATGTTTGATACCAGTGGAATTTGGTAAGGTCCTAAGAGTACAATTAAAAAAAAAATTAAAGTCTAATTCATTTAATGAAGTCATGTTTTCTCTCTCTTGTGTGTGTGTATGTGTGCATCTTTTTATCTCAGTGGCAAAATGCAAACGAAATCACCAGTTATGGGCATTATTGATAAAAGAGATGACAACATCATTTTTCATCTATATAATTAACAAATTATTGATAAAATTAGGCTAAGTGTTATATGAATTAAAATATCAAGGGAACTCAATGTAATTATGTCAAAATTATGACTTACTGTATTTTCTCTAAACTTTAAGAGTGGTGAATGTAATTTACCCTAAAAAAATAAAAATTAAAGCTTAATTTTTTGAAATAAAGTGAAACTGAATTGAATTGATAGTAAACCTTTTTAAATTTTTGTTAAACTTGTTAGTGTCATATGGAAGTTCACTGCTACAACTCAAAATTGAAAGACCAAATTTTGACAATAGTTTAATATATGTTGAAGCGGTCGGTTTAGGTTTAGTTCGGTGCATAAAGTGTTTGAATCGATATTAAATCAAAAATTGAAAAAAATAAAATTTAAAAATTGCATAGATTGATTCTTAATAAAAAAAACTGACCAAATATATTTGGTCCAGTTTAATTGATTTGGTCAAGTTTTTCGAGTTTTTTTCCATCTCCAAGTAAGATTATATTTGTGTGGTAAGGACAGTTCTCTAAAAATTGCTGTCTTGTTTAACGATATAATTAATCAATTTATGGGATAACCCTATAAATTTTGAAAATTATATCTATTGGTCATTTTTTTTTTTTTGGGATACATCAGAGGCTATAATTTGAAGTGGGAGAGTTAAACCTTGACTTTTTAAAAAAGTTCAAAGGTTATGATCAATCGAGCTAGTACAACTATTGATTCTTATGCAAAGTCATGAGTTTGAATTATTAGTTCAAGGGTTTAATGTTTTATTTTTTAATTTTAAATCATGCATTTTTTAAGACCTGTCAATTAAATTATGCATATAAAAAAAGTAAATTAATTAAACATTAATAATTACATGATGTCAATTAAATTATGCATATAAAAAAGTAAATTAATTAAACATTAATAATTACATGATGAAAGTCACATCTAACATAAAAAATAATAAAAATAAATAAAGAATCAGTTGATATTATTTTTTGAATACATTATCCAATTGAGAAAGACAAATACAAAATCATCATGTCTTAGTTAGGACTAATCAATTTAATTTTTTTCACATATAGGTTCAAATTATAAAAACAAAAGTAATTATCTATTCATGAAGTGATTACCCATTAACAACAAATCATGTAATTACATAACTAAAAAATATATAAATATATAAAAAAATTATAAAATATTATTAATTGGACACAAGATGAATCATCATCACGGTTTTTGTAAATGTTGAATAATGTTGGAATTAATCTAGCCATATTTGGGAACAGCAATGTTATGCGTCAGGAAAATTGTTCAGAGGATGATCATGAACATTTTTCATCTTGAATTAGTTTTTAATGTTTTATTATATGTTATGTAATCACATACACTAAGTTACAACCTATTAATTATACAGTATTATAAGACAAAACTAAAATTATAATATTTGTTAAGTATAAGACTTTAAAAATAAAATATATTTACATTAAAGTTCTTGATATTATTTTTCATGCCACTTTATGTCATCTACTGTGAATATATTTTATACCTTTCAATAAGTAGACAATATGTGTAATCTCTCTTAGTGAATATTATTTTGCTTCTAAAAATTATTTTTAAAACATAAAATCAAATAAATTTTCAAATTTTGTAACTATTTTCAAAAAATTATTTTTCAAAATTGATTATGAAAACTAAACCAAACGGACCAAAAGTGTTTTTTTTCAAAAACTCTATGTTTAGTTTGTTTCTCAAATATAGAGGGAGGATGAAAAAATGGAAGATCACTCTAAAATACTATTCACTCTTTTAAATATTAATTTTGTCTTTATAAACTTAATATGTATATTCAATATTTATAAAATTAGTTTCATTAAAAAGATATTAACAATACCTTTAAAATGAGACCAATATTAATTATATTTAACAACAAATTAAATAAAATAATTTAAATTTTGGAGAAAAACTGGGTAAAATCTGAAAGAAAAGTGAGAAAATGTTTAAATTTTTGAAGAAATAGAGATGTATGATTGGAGTTGTCATAACTAATAAGATCCTCTAAACTCACTTTTTGAATAAAAAATATTATTTTGTTCCTCTATTTTTGAGAAATAGAGATGTATGGATTGGAGATGCTCTTACAAAATGTCAAAGAAGGCTACTGTTTTCTTTCTCGTGGTACCATAGATTGTGATTGATAGAGGAATGAGACCCTTCATTTCATCGATGGCATGTGGCTTGTTATTGGCCACAAATATGGCCATGTGGTACTATTAAATCAATAAATAATTTTTTCATGTTGGGAGCTGTTTGAAATTAATTATTTTAATTAAATTTTTATCAAAAAAAATAAGTAAAAAATAAAGAGAGTGATGTAATGAGTATTTTGATTTTTTTTATTACTTGAACACACAAAAAAAAAAAAAAAAAAAAAAAAAAAAAAAAAAAAAACCAACATGAGTTTTTCAGAACATTTAAAAAAGTCCTTTTTTTTTTTGAAATGTTTTTAAGTAATTTCTTTTTAAATTATGTCAAAAGAATTTACTTTTTCAATTTGTTTTGTATATATGAATCTAAAACTTAAAAAAAAAATTCAAAATTTTCAAAAGTAAAAAAATCAAAACAAGTCAACAAAATCCATTATTTTTTTTTTTTTGGCTTACTTTTATCTTTTCTGAGCTTTTTTGAATTTTTTTTTATTTTTTGGTTCATCTCATTGAGCAAAATTTTAGAAGTCAAAGTTTTTCAAAAAATTTAAAAAAGAATTTATTAAAAAAATGAAAAGTAAACTAAAAAAAATCAACAAATAAGCAAATCTAAAACACCATTAATATCACGTAGTTGCATGCTTAACCAATTATTTCTGTGATTTTCTCATAATGTTTATATCTTTTTGGGCCATGTAAGCGCACAATTTCTCACTTTTAAATAGGCACAGTCCTATCTTGAAATTCATAAAAAAATCAAATAATTATCCTTTAACATTGGTACTCTCTCTACTATTGGTTTCAACGGCGATACCACTCATTTGTTAAAGGGCATGTTTCTCTTCAGTTAATTGTGTTGTGGGGTTCGTGTGACTCATTTCATGTATTTTGTCGATTATTTAAATCGTTTAATGTATAAAGTTTATTGAGTATTTTATTTTTGTAAAAAATTAAGTATTTTATCTTTGTAAAAAATAGTTTTATTGAATTTTAATAGGTACTTGATCAAAACATATTTTTGTCAATAATTTATTTTCAAAATCATATTTGCCGTTAACAAAAAATATGATCTAATGGAGGGGTTTTCGATATTCGATCAACATGATTTTTTACAAGTATGAAATATTCGACGAGTTTTACACGTTGAATGGTTGGAATTATCAAAATGGGACCTGTAGTGGGCCCCACGAACCCAACAATACTGTCTTGTCTACAAAGTGGACTGGAGATAAGTTTTGCCTTTTGTTAAATACTACTATTAAGAGTTAATTATACAAATCTCCTTAAACTATCACTCATTTACATTTCATCTTTTTGAACTTCAAAATTAAACAGTTAATCATCTCAAAATATTATCTTATTACAATTAGTATCTTCTGTTAAGATTATATTATTTAAATGAATAATACTATATGCGCCAATTAATACACTAATTAGTGTACAAATTGATGATGTTATATAATTTAAGAGATTTTTGGTATTTATAATTTGTATGATGAGTGGGGTCAATAATAATATCATGACTAGTGTTGGTACACTAGTTAGTACACTAATTAATGCATGTAGTACTAGCATATTTAAATGGAATCAAATCATTTGCAAATCAAATGAGGCACTTATTGATTTTTTAATAAAATAATACTCTTTTTTGGAATTTAATCATTCCAACAGAGGAATATATGATGTAAAAAGTGGCTATCAAGTGGCGGTTGAGGCAAAGCAGTCTATAACACATTCAGGAGCGTCCTCCTTGCTTTGGCTTCCAAAAGATTTCTAGAAAGTAATTTGTTCGATGCTAGTTCCGCCTAAGATCTATAACTTTTGGTAGAGAGTTTGCTGTAACAAGCTAGCTACAAAGGAAAATATGTTTAGCCGTCATTGTGCTAAATCCCAAAGATGTCCGATCTGCAATGCTTCAGTTGAATCAATCGAACATCTTCTGTTCTGGTGCGATTGGACTAGAGCAGTTTGGTTTGAATGCGATCTAGGCATGCTATCGGGGATTGGGGCATGTAACTCAGCCTAAACCTGATTAAAAGTTTCTTGTTGCACAATTGCAATAGCCACTTAGGGATGACACTTTAAAATTAATTGAGAGTTGAGAGAGATTGAGAGAATTGAAGAGAGAGAGAGAATGATTTGTTATGAAATATATTTTGAAAACTAAAATATATTTATACTAGTTTAAAATCTATCCGTTTGAATTATTATGACCGTTTTATATATATCCGTTTGAGTTTGCAACGACTCAAAATTGAGGTTAGGCTAGGAAATGGTTGCCTCCTTCTCGGGCAACTATTTGGACAGTGCTCTTTGGCTAGTGGGAGCCATCACGGGTCTCGTTTTGCTAATCGAAACCGTTCAATGTGTACAACTCGTTGAGTATTATATATTTATAAAAAATCACGTTGATCGAATATTCATAACTATCTGATCGAATTAGTTTCTTTTGTAAATCATTAACTGTAACACCATGCATTTTTATACCAAATTGATTTGATCATGTAGTTAGCGATATCCGATTAACGTGATTTTTTACAAGCATATAGTAATGGAAGAGTTCTATACATTGAACAGTTCGGATTATCAAAATGAGACTCTTGGTGAGCCCCCACAAGCCCAGTATTACCTTCCAACTTAGTATATATATATATATTTTTTTTTTTTTCTTTCATGTGAGCTTAAGACCTTAGGTGTACTTTTCCATATATATTATTAGGTGCATTTTCCTACTTTCCCAGCCACACACACAGACTGTCCTGCTGTGCACACAGTGATACATCATATCATCATTTTCCATTAAATAATTCATAATTTGATTTTAATTTAATAAATTATTATTAATTTTTGTTTTATTTTTAAATTATTAATGTTATTTATTTAATTATATTAATTTTTATTTAATTTTTCAATTTTTTTATGTTTTTATTTTTGTAAGATCAATCTTTTTATTTATTTAATTATTTTATTTTTTTATTTTTATAAGATCAATTATTTTATTTTTATAAGATCAATCTTTTTATTTATTTTTTTTAATTATTTAACTATTGTAAGTTGTTTTTTATTTTTATTTTTTGAAATTTGCCGGGCTGAGGCGGGCCACCCGTAGTGTCCAAATTTTTTTGGGCCGGGCCGGGCAAATGGACCGGACCGCAGGCCGGGCCTGCAGCGGCTTTCGGGCCGCTCACGGGTCTCGGGCCATTTTTACACCCCTAAATAAGGTTACCGAACAAGTTTATTCTTTAACATTAAACAGTCTCAGCATAGTACACCCCCTTTATTCAGAACAATGGAGGGTGCAAATCCTATTCATTATAGGCACACACACATGGAATTACAAGACTATATACCAAAAATTTGTATCTTGATTTTTCTACAAGAGACTTGCTATCCAATCCCTTTAATCTTATGATGAGAGCTTTTAGCCAAATCTCCCTTAAAAATAGAAGGAACAGTGTAAAATTTGCTGTACTTGCCCCATTTAGATTTATTGCATTAAGCATCAAACAGACTTGACTCGTCTCTGATTAAGGCTTCGTTTGGGAACAAGTTAATTTAGTAATTTTTTAGCTATTTGGCTAAAATATGAGCTAAAAAAAACTAGTATGTTTGGGATGACTTTTTGACTTTTTACAAAAAGATGTGCAAAAAGTAGAGAGAAAAGAGAATCTTTGACTTTTTGGTATGGGTTGTTAGCTTTTTGGCTAATTTAGTAACTTTTTGACTTTTTAGCTAAAAATGAGGGTTCCCAACGAGGCCTAAGTGTTCTACACTTGTCTATTGACATTTTTCGAGATGTAAAAGTGATCAAATGCACCAGATAAATTAATTAATAGTAAAGTATCATACGAATCATTTCCTCACAACTATTGAATAACTTTTCTTAAAATAGGCATTGGCAAAATTAATTATCACATTATTAATACCAATCACACTACTCAATAAATAAATAAATAAATAAGTAAAACAAAGCATTTTGCATGAAAAAAATAGAACAAAACAAAACCAAAATAACAATTTTCATGAAAAATATTTATGATGATTCTTTGCAAGTAATTATTGGTTTGAAAAAGAAATACCCAAATAAAATCCAGTACTTATTTACTCACAACTTTCACCATTTTCTGCATCTTTTTTTTCAACAGTGGAACATAGACTGGATCCTGTAAATTGAACTCATAAAATTTGACAAGGTACTTAATAACTATTTTTTAGGTCCATATAAACCCATTCAAATATTACAATATGAAGATATTAGTAAGAACCTTATCTTATGTGTAACTTACACCAAGATCTCTTCAATTATTAGTGAAATATCAATTTCTCCCCTCATATATGAACCCGTAAATTTTGATCCCCTCAACTTTGAAAATATACCAGTTTCATCTCCTCTGGACCACCTCAAGAAGGGGTATATTTGTAAAATTTTTATAATTGGAGGGGTCAATATGTACAAGTTCATAGATAAGTAGGTAAAATGGTACTTACTAATAATTGAGAGGATCTTGGTCCAACTAACCCTTGTCATATTTATTTATTTTACATCTCCACTTAGTTCATTAAAGGATAGTTCATGCTCCAGGCATCCAGATTCTCAACTGTGACCGTTTCAGTACCATTGTTGAATACATATAAATGAGCATCCTTGAATACTGCTAGAGTTGGATAAACCCTAGATGTTATGCATGTTTTTCCTCCAGCACCAAAACTTTCCACAACAGAATTATCAATCTGCCAAAAAAACAGAAAAAAAAAAAAAAAAAAAGGTTCACAATCAGCTATAGCCTTTAAAGTAGGGGTGTAACTCAACCGGACCTAACTTGAGCAACTCAAGTTCAATTCAAAAAATCTTAAGACTTGAGCAATACAATTTGAAATTTGTTAGGGCAACCTGGGTTGACTTGTTGACCCAAATTTAATTTGGGCAAGGGTTTTTAGAACCGAGTAAACTGAATTCTATTATTAATTAATATATTATATATAATAAATGTGAAATATTATAAATTAGGGATTATTTTCTCACTATATCATAATGTAATATGTTTTGGTGGATACACATAACTCAAACTAATGTTTATTATAGTTTGTTTTTGTATTTTTGGAGATATTTTTTCTTTTTTATTTTTCAAAGTGTAAGACATTAGTTTAAAAAACTTTCTTTTCTTTCTTTCTTTCTTTCTTTCTTTGTGTGTGTGTGTGTTCTTTTCTTTCTTTCTTTCTTTCTTTGTGTGTGTGTGTGTGTGTGTGTGTGTGTGTGTGTGTTTGAATTTAGGCAACCCAAGCCTAGACTAATTTCTTTGAGTTATACTCAGGTTAAAGATTCGAGCAAAAGTTTAGGCAAAAGTCAAGCTCAGGCATTGATTCAAACTCAGACTTGAGTAGATACACCTTGCATAAAGCTTGGATAGACGCTTAGGCTGACGGAACTTGTCCAATTTAAAATCTTAATTTAGACAGAATGAGATATCAAAAAAGAGAATTTAGAAACAAAAACACAAAAAGCCATACCAAACTTCGAAGGGAAAGTTTGTTTTCTGCTAAATCCACATTCACAAAACCTGCAAATGATGGCTTGTACAGCGTTTTCTTCAAAGAGGAGCTGTCAAAAGTCAAATATTAAAACAATTAAAATAAGGATAAATTATAAATACATCCTTTGAGATTTATTTAAAATATGAATTGTCTCATGTGGTTTAGAAATTACATCCAATCTCTTGAAGTTTCTAATTTCATAACAAATGGCCATTTTATTAATAAGTCATCAAGTCAGTTAACAATTTTATTTAATGTCAAAATTTTATTTTAATTAATAATTCAAGTAATTTGGAAAATTTGTTCCCAGATTTTTTTCTCATTTTTTCCACTAAAAGACAAAGGTTTTGCAAAATCAAAAAAAAATAAATCCAAACAAAATATCACATCCAATCTCATAATCATTTCACTTTTTTTCTCACAAACATCACATCCAATCACAAAAAAACCTAACTATCTTCCCAAACACTAAAAAAATTTTATCCAATAATATCCTACAACTAAAAAAACCTACATAAAAACCCACTTCCCAAACACCTACTATATAAGAGAACAATAACCTACATAAAACCCACTTCCCAAATACCTACTATATAAGAGAACAATTGGGAACTTTATATTTCTTAAGTTAATTCTGCTAAATAAAAAATTGTAATAATGAGATATTTTTCTAAATTTTTAAATTATAAGAGACAATTTATATTTTAAACAAACTATAAGGATGTATTTATAATTTATCACTAAAAACAATTATTATTATATGTTGTGTACAAAAACTGATAACACAAAACAAATACATAAAAGAAACAAACCTTGTAGCATCAGAGCACATGAGAACTACATGGTTGTCTTTGGCCTTAAAAACCCTAAAGAAAACAGGAGTGTATTCTTCAAGGTGTTGTGAAGCCAATGTCAAAAGCCCAAATGGTCCAACCCCACCTTGAATAGTTGAACCCTTGTGTTTACAAAGTTCTTGGGCATCTATGTTAACCCAACTAGGGTCAAATGCCTCAACTTTGTCCAAACTTGGGAATGAGAATGTCACTTCAACATCAGCCTGCATAATTATCAGAGCTAGTGTATGACGAACTTTCATTAATGCTATTGCATAACTTTTACATCATTAGGCATTTGTGCTCCGCAAATATTGTTGTACGAATACCAATTATTTACTTTGTATGACTACGTGGATTAGTCTGAACATACTCAAATTACATAAGAAATATTTAGGTGTTGTTTGATAATACTTACGTTTTTAGTTTTTTATTTATATTTATAAAAAATTTTAAAATTCAAATAAAGACTTGTTTGGTAAAATTTTTGATTTATAAATCAGTGGTTTTAGTTTATAAATTTGACCAAAAAATAAAAACACAAAAAATGTGTTTTCATTTTGAGTTTTCAGTTTTTTTTTTTTACCACCCAGCACTAGCCACCACCCGCCACCATTGTCTTCTGCTACCACCACCCACCCCCCACCCCCCACCACCACCTGTCACCCACCAGCCACCACCAGCCACCTGCCACCCACTCTCCACCACCACTCAACCATCGCCACCACCACCACCACCACCACCCACCACCCACTTGCCATCCACCACCCGCCACTACCATCCACCGGCCGCCACCTACTTGCCACCACCACTCACCACCCACCTGCCACCACCATCCACCACTTGCCACCACCAGCCATCCACCACCACCCGCAACCACCACCACCACCACCACCACCATCATCACCCACCACCCACCCGCCACCACCACCTGCCACCACCACCCGCCACCGCTATCCACCCACCCACCACCACCGCCGCCTACCTGCCACCACTCGCCATCTGCCACCACCACTACCACCACCGCCACCGTCACCCACCATCACCACTCGCCACCCATCCGCCACCACTACCCACTCGCCATCACCCGCCACCACCACCCGCCACCGTCACCCACTCACCCCACCACCCATCCGCCACCACTCACCACGGCACCACACCACCACCACCACCCCACTCGCTACCACCCATCACCCGCCACCGTCACCCACCCACCCACCACCACCACTCACCGCCACCCACCGTCACCACTTTCCACCACCGTTTTCCGCTACCACTTGCCACCACTTACCATTTCTCACTCTTTTTTTATATTTTTAAAATTCTTAAAACATTTTGTCAATTACCAAACGCGTTTGTAATTTATGTTTTTCTAAAAATAAATAAAAATCAATTTATAAATTTTTTGTAAATATAAACTGAAAATGTAAACGTTACCAAACACACTCTTAGGGTATGAAACTAGTGCAGTTAGATACGAGATGAGTGTATTTCGAATATTTTTGTGGATACTTACAGGAGCATAAATATATATATATTTTTTTGGATATAGATATACCTAAACAAATATAGGATATTTTTAAAAATATATTAAGCTTATTTTAAAAACCAAATAAATATAGAATATTTTTGCAATTATTAAAAAAAAAAAAAAAACCCGTAGGTTTCTTTTTATTTTTTTGGACCATTACAAAAGATTTTAGTTTTTTAATTGTTTTCTGTCACGTACCACTACAAATTATTATAATAAACGTATTATTAAATGAACATATCAGACCATATCTATATCTTAACATTTGTAAATTTTACCGTATCAATATATTCATATTCATATCTGTACTTGCACCCGTTCTATCTCACCCATGCTTCCTAATATGTTAATGCACGTGAAGGGATGATCAACCATGTGTGTGAATTCTATTCATGAAAGTGTTTAAAGAAGGTGATCATTTTTGGTGTCACAAAACAAGATGATTAGAATAGAAAATCTACTACAAGAATCAAACCTGTGCAGCTGTAATTTCTTTGATTTCAACATGGTCTCCCAAATTGAGCTTTTGATTACTTAGGTGAACCTTTCTCCCCCTTAGAGTTTCTAATTCTTCAACCGGCCATTGTACTAACTGTTTTTCACTTTTATCAAGCCAGACCTTTCTTGGAATTGTCTAAAATAATGCCATTAAAAAAAAAATTAAGCTTAAGTTCTTAATCAATGAAAAGGAGATCCTCAAATAGTAATGTACATGTATGTGACTGTATTATGATTCGTTATGTACTCATGATTTATTAAAAGGTAAATTACAAATATACTTTCTGAGATTTGATTAAAATATGAATCACTCATTGTGGTTTTGAAAATTACATTTCACCCCTGAGATTTCTAATTTCATAACAAATCGCCCTTTTTATTAATAAATCATCAAGTAAATTAACAGTTTTTAATGATGTTAAAAATATGTTTCAATTAATAATTTAGGTAATTTTATTATTATATAGGAGAGCAATTATGAATTTCATTTTTTTAGTTAATTCTGTTAAATAAAAAATTCTAATAAGAAGGTATTGTAATTTTTCAAACTACAGAGGACAATTTGTATTTTAAGTAAATCTCAGAAAATGTATTTATAATTTACCCTTTATTAAATATATATATATATATATATATATTACCTGAATTCCAGCCCAACCTTTTTTAACATCTTCAATAGAAGTATCTGACTCATTAGCCCACCCCCACAAGATTCTCCGATTCTTTCCAGCATCGAAAAATGTCTTTGATGCATAAAAATTTCCATAATCATATCTCAACCCGGCCCAACTATCAACGGATGTATTGTCTGGTACATATTTATCAATCTTCGTGAAATATTTTCCAATTGTATAATACTCATATCTTGTTTCATCCAAACTCACCTTTAAAACATGCTTAATATTTCCCTCAATCACAGAAACCTCCAACCCATTTTCAGAATCCAAAGATACCGGGTAAAAGTCCGGGCATTCCCACATACCCGTCATGGCCGAAGAATGCAATGGGTATTGGGCCTTAGTCCACTTCATGAAGTCTCTACTCCAATACAAATGGGCCATCCCTCTATGTTTTATCCTTCCTCCCACCAAAATCCTCCAATGCCCATCTTTGCCGAACCATGCAGTGGTCGGGTCACGGAAAGCGGTTTTATTCACACCGACCGGGAACACTAACGGGTTGTTGTTGGGTTTTATCCATTTTTGGAGGTTTGGATCCGAATAGTTGGCGGGTATTGCATAGTTTTGGACTTGTGTGTTGTTTTTATCAACTATCCCAGTGTAGAGTATGATGGGCTTGTTGCCTGGGAGAATTGTGGCCGACCCAGACCAAGTACCGTATTGATCGAACGGCTTTGAAGGGTAGATTGCTGGAGGAAGTGGCTTCCAATTGATGAGGTCCGTCGATACCGAATGGGCCCACACAATGTTGCCCCAAACTGCACCTTTGGGATTGTACTGGTAAAATAAATGGTATATTCCGTTGTAGTACATTGGTCCTGTTCACGTTTAATTTACAAGAGATATATGTTGAAGTAAATTATGATAACTTTCTAAAAAAAAATTTTTTAAAAAAAAATTTGAGTTTGATATTTATGACAAATGAACACTGAGTTGTTAATTTTGTAAATCTGTACTCTAATTTTTTAATTTGTTTTCAATTTAAAACATTCATTTATTTTTGTTTAAATAAAATAAAATAAAATAAATATATTTTAACCATTAAACTCAATATAAATGCTTAAAATATCATTTTTATTTAGTTTTATGACTAAAATATTTTTTTGTTAATTTTAATTAATGAAATAGGTAGATAATTTAGATTAAAAAAAAACAAAAAAATTAGGAAATTTTAAATTTTAAATTTATTTTGTTAGAAAGGTCCAATTTTGTTTTGTTATTTTTATTTTTATTTTTATTTTTTTGTGGTAATGAATAATCAAATTATGTAGAAAAACTCACCATTTGGATCTGTCGGTCGTTTGTAGCCCAAAGGTGGACATGAAGCGGAAAAAAAAGGACACGCACAAAAAAAAAAGAAAGTCAATGGTAATAATAATAGCTATAAGGAAACAATAAATTTCAATGCAAAAACATCCAAATAAGGTAAATTCATTATAATAATCATGGGAAGCAATAAGAAAACAAGAATAACATAAGTGGCCTCCATCAAAGTGAACAATAATAGAAATATATATATTTTTAAAATCCAAAAACCTAGGATCCAAAAACACATTTATTTAAATACACTTTAATCACACTGGTTTTAGCGTCACCGACTACAAACTTTGTGTAATGGGTAATATCAATTATCCTATTTGGTTTTATTATTAACATTTCATTTTTTAAATATAACTAGTTTTATATTATTTTATAAATAAAAAAAAAAACTAAAAACATATTTTCAAATATTATTTTAGCCAAAAAAAAGAAAAAATCATATGAAAAAGATGAGTGCTTTTTTCATTTTTTATTTTTTCACCCTACTAACTTTTAGATTTTTGTAAAAAAAAAAAAAAATGTAAGATATTTTAAAAACGAAACCAAACATGATGAATGTATTTTTTCTAATTTTTCTCCAAATCAGAGAGCTATGAAATATGGATACTTCGAAAAATATGTTATATCTGTACCGGGTACTTACCGGCATATAATATCTCGTATAATACTTCTGCATAGGTACTAGATACACGAAACACGTATCCAAAATTTTTCTTCTTAATTTTTGCCATATCCAGACATACCGAGTATATATCCAAGTCGTACCGTATCTCAGTTGAAATAATATTTTCTTCTACTACAAAGATAAAACTCCTTTCACTAGATTTTGTTTTAAATTTTTTGTTTTATTTTTAGAATAATTTTAAAATTAAACTATGGTTTGTAAATTATTTAATATATTGACATTTAATTTTGATTTATACTTTTACTTTTGACATTAAATGTTAATTGTAGATTGAATCTTAACAAATTCAACTATTTAATTAATTTTTGTATTATTTTAAATTAAAAATAAATATTTTTTTACAAGCGTATCAAGGCGTACCCATACCTTATTATTTTTGAATTTTGCCGCATCGACATACTCGTATCGTACCAATTCCATTACTCGTACCCATATATCATAGTGAGAGAGGCAGCCTTTAAGATATAACTAGACTCTCTCAATAGAATAATAGTACAGAAAATGTATAAGTGACTAGGATAGTCTCATCCAAATTTTCTAAAATATAATATATACTTGTATGATAAAGTAGGATTATTTTTTAAAATGTGTTAAAATGCCTAAAAAATACATTTTATATTAATGGCTAAGATTAATTTTCAAATTCATTGTAAGGTCAAGATTTCTTTAATTCTCGCTTCTTTCCCTCCATTTGTGTTCACTCATGTATTCTCTTTCTCTCTCTCTCTCTCCCACATTATTTTCTTTCTTTTTTTCACTCATATATTCTTTCTCTCCTGCCCACCTTTTTCCCTCTTTCCTTTCTATTTATTTATTTATTTATTTTTCCTTTTTTTTATTTTTCTCCCTATCTCTTTATTTTTTTATTTTTCTTTTCTTGTTCACTGAAAGCACGGTGTACATACATTAATATATATATATATATATATAAGAATAAAATTTAGGTACAAGAAATTGCTATACTCAATGTCATTGAACTATCACTACAAAAAATTAGTTTAGAGATTAAAATTTAAAGACAAAATTATTTTTTTGGCACCAAATATTTTTGTTACGAAAAGTGTTGTTATTATATTTTTAGCAATGAAAATTGGACATTAGGTATGAATTATTATATTTTTGGGACCAAATTTTTTGTCTCAAAAAATAAACCATTTTAAGACCAAATTATTTTGTCCCTAAAAGTCTATTTATTAGTGACATTTTCAAAATTTTGTCGCAAAAACCCTTGTTTTTTTATTTTTGGAGACGGCTTTTTAGCGACTATTCTTGTAACAATGAAAATTGGTCTCTAAATGTCTTTTGCTACAAAATTTTTACTTTTAGACACCAATACATTTAATCTCTAAAAATTTTATATGTTATAGTGTATCACGATTCACAAACCCTCTAACTTCATTCACTTCTGGGGTAATTTTGATTTCAATAATTTAAATCGTAATTTTAGTATAAAAAATTATATTCCAACTTACATTTTAGGGAAATTATAAACATATTTCTTGAGACTTGCTTAAATTACATTGTCACTTGTAGTTTGGAAAATCATAAATACTTCCTTGTCAAAAAAATTTATTTAAAAGAATTAATTGAAAAAATAAAATCCCTAACTACTTTCCTATATAATAATAAAATTAGTTGAATTATTAATTGAAACAAATATTTGGCGTCATTAAAAATTGTTGAATGACTTGATAATTTTTTAGTAAAATGGGTCATCTATTATGAAATAACAAATTTGAAAGGGTGAGATGTAATTTCTAAAATTACAGAAGACAATTCGTATTTTAAACAAATCTTTAGAAATGTATTTATAGTTTATTCTAATTTATACCTCTTTTGAAATTACAAGATATTAAAAGAAAAATATCAAACATATAAAGTATAAGTGAACTGTGATTATTATTGTTATTTATTTTATTTTATTTTTTTGATAATCGATATTTAGGTAAACTTGAGTAATTCTAAATTTATGCGGTTCCGATTCGTAGCTCGAAAGTTGTGGCTCGAGTAGTCGTTTTGACCCCCTTTTTTTTTTTTCTTTCTTTTTCTTATTTGCAGAAGAAGAACGAAGACCAGGAAGAAGAAGGAAGAAAGGAAGAGGAGGAGGAAGGAGGGAGGAGGAGGACTGGAGGGGGCATAATATTCGGGGGAGGAGGAGGCGGAGGCGGGGCGACGGCGGTCAGAGGCTGCGGCGAGGCTGGGCTGGGCTGGGCGACGATGGGCGGATCTGTTGGAAAATAAGCTTGTATTCTGATATGGTAGGCTGCCAAACCAGCCACCATGGTTGAACCATGTTGAACACATGGTTCTTCAAGGGTCAAAAATGGCTGCCCAATTTGTGGGCTTTCACACTATGAATTCACATTGTAGGATTGCTCTATAAATAGCATTGTATTATGAGAGTTAAGTATGTGGGAGTAAAGAAAAGAAAACAAAGAGTGCAGTGTAATATTTTCAGAAATTTTCAGAATAAATTCAGTGAGTTTATTTTCAGTTTGGCTCGGTTTTAAGCCTCTCTTTGTAAATCACCACCAGTGGTTTGCACCCCACTCCCACCAACAGTGGTATCAGAGCCAGAAGGCAGCTCAATTTGCAGAAATTCTGCAAAAACTGCCAAGAACAGAGTGTTCTGCGAAATTAGCCCAGAAATCAAAGTGATCGAAATTTATTTTTGATCACATCAGTGTGAAGCTCTCGACAAGACGAGCACACTGAAAAAAAGAACATCGAAAACCGAGCACCACAGAGGTCACACGCGCTCCACGCGCCTCCGTGACGCCGTTCTCACGCGCACTACGCGCCTCCACGCGCCTTCCGCCGAAGAAGACGAGTCATCTCACGCGCAACACGCGCCCCACGCGTCTTCTTCGCCCGATTTACAAGGTTTGACCCGAGATCCGATCCGGCGACCCAGATCCGGATCCAGGTGCTGACGTCATCAACGACGTTATCTGCTGACGTCATTCAAGCCGAGCCGCCGAGCCTCCAGCCGAGCCGCCTGAGCCGTTGACCACGCCGTTGACCGACCTCCAAGCCGAGCCGTCAAGCCGACAAGCCGAGCCGTTTGACCGAGCCGAGCCGCCGTTGACCGAGCCGGTCCAAGCCGTTGACTGAGCCGCACAGAAAGTAATCCAGTGTGCCGCGGCTAATCTGCAGCCTCAGATCTGAGCCGTTCAATTTGTTTTGGCCCGATCTGAGTCATTCAGAGTCTGTTTGGGTGATCCAATAGTGGTTTCCAACTATTTGGAATATTCCGGACACATCTGTACGGTCAGAATTTGCAAATTCGATTCTGAAAATTTGCAGATTGTTAAAGACAACCAATGGCCAACACAAACAATTTCTTTCAGCCCCAGTTTCCAAAACTCAGCAAGGAGAACTATGAAAATTAGAGTATTCAAATGCAAGTTCTACTAGCCTCACAAGATTTGTGGGAGTTAGTGGATCGAGGATATGACGAGCCAGCTACTCTCGCAGATGAAGGAACTTTAAATGATACTCAGAAGACGGCGTTAAAAGATTCAAGGAGGAGAGATAAAAAGGCCTTGTATCTACTCTATCAAGGCATTGATGAGTCAAGTTTTGAGAAGATTTCAGCAGCAACAACCTCTAAAGAGGCATGGAGTATTCTTCGCAATTCACACCGTGGAATTGAGAAGACGATCAGAGTTCGACTACAGGTGCTACGTGGCGAATTCGAGATGCTGCACATGAATGAGAAGGAGTCAATTTCTGAGTACTTTAACAGAACATTGACTATTGTTAATCAGATGAGAAGATATGGAGAGAAGATGGAATCTCTTCAAGTGATAGAGAAGATTCTCCGATCACTCAGTCCCAAGTTCGAGCATGTGGTTGTAGCAATAGAAGAGTCCAAGGATCTCAGTACCATGACCACCGATGAGTTGATGGGCACACTTGAGATTCATGAACAAAGGATCAACAAGAAGACTTCCTCAAGTTCTCTAGAGCAAGCTCTTCAATCAAAGCTTTCTTTCAGAGATGACAGAAACGAGCAAGGGGGGACATCACAAAGAGGCCGAGGAAGAGGCCGTGGTTACAATAACCAAAGTTCTGGCTTTCGAGGAAGAGGCGGAAGAAGTCCAGCCAGAGGAGGAAGAAGTCAACCACACTTTGCTCCAAGAGGAAGAGCAAGTGGTAGAGGAGGTGGTTACAACAACCGACCAGGTTTTGACAAAAGGAATGTTCAGTGTTACCACTGCCACAAGTTCGGGCATTACAGCAATGAATGCCGAAGTAGAGCAACAACAGAAGCCGGCGAGCAAGCAAATTTTGCCGAGGAGGAAACAAACAAAAGTGGACCTACAGTCCTGTTTGTTCACCATGGAGACACTGAAAACCAAAACAATGTTTGGTATCTAGATTCGGGAGCCAGTAACCACATGTGTGGTAAAAGAGAGTTGTTCGTTGAGCTTGACGAGACTGTACAAGCACAAGTCTCATTTGGTGATTCTTCAAAGACTCCAGTGAAAGGAAGAGGTAATATTCTGATCAAGCTCAAGAATGGAGATCATGATTACATCTCCAATGTGTATTATGTTCCTGCCATGAAGAACAACATTTTGAGTATTGGGCAACTCCTAGAGAAAGGATATGACATATGTATGAAAGATTTTTATCTCACCATAAAAGACAATCTTGGCAATTTGATCGCTCGGGTGAGAATGTCCAAGAATAGGAAGTTTGCATTGAACATCCAACATGCTGCTGCGAAGTGTTTAAGTGCCATCATCAAAGACAAAGACTGGCTATGGCATTTGAGGTTTGGACATCTCAACTTTGGAAGCTTGAAGCTGTTGTCAAGCAAGAATATGGTGAGAGGGCTCCCTCATATTGCTCATACCAATGAAGTCTGTGAAAGCTGCATTCTTGGCAAGCATCACAGAACTAGCTTTGCCAAAGAAGTGAAGTGGAGAGCAACAAAGCCGCTGGAGCTAGTGCACACTGATGTGTGTGGTCCATTGAAGCCGATGTCAAATGGACAGAATAGATATTTTCTCACCTTCATTGATGATTATAGCCGGAAGACATGGGTGTACTTTCTTAAAAGAAAGTCGGAGGTGTTCAGCATCTTCAAAGAATTCAAAGCTTTTGTAGAAAAGCAAAGCGGCTACTACATCAAGACATTGCGATCAGATCAAGGTGGAGAATATACATCAGATGCTTTTGAGAAGTATTGCAAAGAGCAGGGAATCAAGCATCAAACAACACCATCCTATACGCCACAGCTGAATGGTGTTGCTGAAAGGAAGAATCGCACAATCTTAGATATGGCAAGAAGTATGTTGAAAGGAAAGGGACTGCCCAAGCAATTTTGGGCTGAAGCCGTATCATGTGCTGTGTATCTACTAAATAGATGCCCAACCAGGAGTCTTCATTCTATGACTCCAGAATAAGCTTGGAGTTCACATAAGCCAAGCGTCAATCATCTCAGAATATTTGGGTGTGTTGCATACACTAAGATTCCAGAAGCAAGAAGAACCAAGCTCGATGATAAGGGAGAAAAATGTATCCTTGTCGGATATGGAGATAAAACAATGGGATACAAGTTGTATAATCCTATTACCAAAAAGGTGATCATGAGTCGAGATGTGATATTTGAAAAAGAAGAAGCTTGGAACTGGAATCAAGATGAAGTTGTCAAAGATGCAGAACTCATTCTTGAAGATGAAACATCAAAAGCTCCTGTTGAAATCACAAGAGAAGTTCAAGATGAGCCACAAACTCCTCCACATAGAATTCCTGCACCTAGATCGCCAATTTCTCACAGAAGTGTTGCATCATCATCATCATCATCATCAGCATCTTCAGATGATAGTTTTTTCAAACAACCAAGACCAATGAGAAATTTGCAAGAGATATATGAAGCTACAGAAGAAGCAGATCTGAATCTGTACTGCCTACTCGCAGATAGTGATCCACTTACCTTCTCAGAAGCCATCCAGGAAGATAAATGGAAGAAAGCAATGGATGAAGAAATTCATGCCATTGAGAAAAATGACACATGGAAGCTTACCAGTCTACCAGAGGGGCACAAACCCATTGGAGTGAAATGGGTATACAAGACAAAGAGGAATGCACAAGGCGAAGTGCAACGCTACAAAGCAAGGTTAGTAGCAAAAGGTTACAAGCAAAGAGCTGGCATTGACTATGGAGAGGTGTTTGCTCCAGTTGCCCGATTGGAGACTATCAGGCTAATGATTTCTTTGGCTGCCCAGCACAAGTGGCAGATTTATCAACTTGATGTGAAATCTGCATTTCTTAATGGTTTCCTTGAAGAAGAAATCTATATTGAACAACCTGCGGGTATGTTCAGAATAGGCATGAAGACAAAGTGTACAAATTGAAGAAAGCACTTTATGGATTGAAGCAAGCTCCGCGTGCATGGAATACTAGAATTGATCAGTATTTTCATGACAATGGTTTTGAAAAATGTCCATATGAGCACGCACTATATTTGAAGAAGGAAGCTGATGGAAGCATGTTGCTTGCTTGTCTTTATGTTGATGATCTAATCTTCACCGGAAACAATCCAGCCATGTTCAAAGACTTTAAAAGAAGCATGGTCCAAGAATTTGAAATGACAGATATTGGATTGATGGCTCATTTTCTAGGCATTGAAGTGAAACAAAGAAAAGATGGAATTTTCATTTCCCAAAGTGGTTATGCCAAGGAAATTCTCAAGAGATATGGAATGGAGAATTGCAATCCAGTGAACACTCCTGTAGACAGTGGAGTGGAGCTCAGAAAAGGTACGAAGACAGGTGATGTGGATCCAACTTATTTCAAGAGCCTAGTTGGAAGTCTTCGCTATCTTACTTGCACCAGGCCAGACATACTCTATGGAGTAGGACTGATCAGCAGATATATGGAAACACCGGATCAGTCACACCTTTATGCAGCAAAGAGGATTCTACGCTACATCAAAGGTACAGTCGATGATGGTTTATTCAATAAACCAACGGATAATTTCAGTCTTGTTGGCTACTCAGATAGCGACTGGGGACGTGACTTGGATGAACGGAAAAGTACTACGGGGTTTACTTTCTTTATGGGAGATACAGCCTTCACATGGTCATCCAAGAAGCAAGCCATTGTGACATTATCGACTTGCGAAGCTGAGTATGTTGCAGCCAATTCAGTTGTGTGTCATGCAATATGGTTACGGAACATGCTGAAGCATTTGGGATTTCCACAAGAAAAACCCACCGAGATCTATGTTGATAATCGCTCAGCAATTGCATTGGCAAAGAACCCAGTTTATCATGAAAGAAGTAAGCATATTGACACCCGCTATCATTTCATCCGAGAGCATGTGAAAAATAAAGAGGTGGAATTGTTGCCTTGCAAATCCCAAGATCAACTTGCAGATATTTTCACGAAGCCGTTGAAGAATGATATATTCAACAGAATGAAGATAATGCTCGGAATGAAGCAGCATGGAGAATCAAGCTTAAGGGGGGATGTTGGAAAATAAACTTGTATTCTGATATGGTAGGCTGCCAAACCAGCCACCATGGTTGAACCATGTTGAACACATGGTTCTTCAAGGGTCAAAAATGGCTGCCCAATTTGTGGGCTTTCACACTATGAATTCACATTGTAGGATTGCTCTATAAATAGCATTGTATTATGAGAGTTAAGTATGTGGGAGTAAAGAAAAGAAAACAGAGAGTGCAGTGTAATATTTTCAGAAATTTTCAGAATAAATTCAGTGAGTTTATTTTCAGTTTGGCTCGGTTTTAAGCCTCTCTTTGTAAATCACCACCAGTGGTTTGCACCCCACTCCCACCAATAGGATCGGCGGCTGGGCGGGGTGACGATCGGCGGCTGGGCGGCTGGGCGGGGTGACGATCGGCGGCTGGGCGACGATCGTCTTCTCTCTCTCTCTCTCTCTTCCCCTCTGCTTCTCTCTTTCTCTCCCTCTCCCTCTCCCTCTCCCTCTCTTCCTCTTTTCTCCTTCTCTCTCTCTCTTCATTTTCGAGCCAAATTCGGGTTCCAAATTTTAAGCTACCGCTCATTTTCGAAATTTATGCAATACACTCTCTCTATACAGATCAAGTTATGTCGATAGATGTGACTCCAAAGATATTGATTGTACTCAGCGAGGCACCGAAGGCCCAAGTAACTAACACTGTTGTTTTGGAAGAGGTCCGTCAATAAATATAAGTGATGGTTGAATTGAATCACTGAAGAGTTGTTCATGAAAAATACCACCACCCATTCTACAATCATTTCGTGATTTTAAACTTTGAGGACAGAAGTGATCAAAGAAAAATTAAGGAAAAATTACAAATTAGTGATAGTTTTACAAAATATATTTGAAACTTTATAATATAAAATTAAAAAATTAATTATTATTATTATTTTTAAATTTACTATTAATCTCATCTCTCTCTCTCTTCTTCTTTTTTTTATACAAAAAATACAATAAATTGATTTTTTTCCAAAATAAAATAAACATTTTCACCGACACTTCCAAGAAATAAAGACAAAAAGAATCCCAAATAAACTGACGTGTAAGACAAGACAACTCATTTTTTGGAGTTGGATGGGGAATCGAAAATGAATTTACTGTGCGATCTATGCAAAAAAAAGATTTCAAAATTTAATTTTGTAACAAAATAAAATTTTAATTTTATTAATTTAAATTTTAATCTTTTGATTACTTTCAGTTTAAATTCTCCTTCATTTTTGTTAAATAAAATTAATGAAAAAATAATATTTTAATCATTAAACTTAATTTAAAAATATATATATATATATATATATCTAAAATTCTCTCTTCATTGAATTTAATAACTAAAATATCTATCTTTTTATCGATTTTATTTAATGGATGTAGGCAGATTATTTAGATTGAAAATAAATCAAAATTTTATAGGTTAAATTGATAAAATTAAAACTTTAAAATTTATTTTCTTACAAGACTTAAATCTTGAATTTTTTTTTTCCTCTTCATTTAAATATGTGAATCTTATATTTAAAAATATATATATATATATATATATATGTACATAACACCTATCTAAAGTGGTAGGTCTTATTATTCTACATCAGTCCAAATGTGTGTGTATATTCACCTAAAATAAAAATAAATAAATAAATAAATGTGTATGTATTATTTACTCACTTTTTGAATCTGTGAACAAAATAGGATTTGGGAGAATTTGTGCAGTAGAGGAGGTCTACAACTTTATAAGAAACATGTTTGAAACTATTAAAAAAAAAAATTAATTTGACAAACAATAATATAGCATGATAAGTGTTAATTTGTGATTTGTCCTACATCAACTACATAGGGCCTAACTTTCTTATCAAATCATTGTAGGTAAATTTGTGAAACTAAAATTATAAATCTCTATCATTCTTCTTAAAATAAGGATCTATGTTATATTATTCATATATATATATATATATATATATTTTTTATCAGCAAAAAAAAAACTTTATTGATGTAAGAAACTAGTACAATGTACGAAATAAATTACACCAATATTTAACTTGTATTATTCTGAGTTTTAAATTTCTTAAATACTAAATCAATTTTTATTTTTTTCTCGTACAAAGTGTATGAAAAAAAATTCCCTACAAATTAAATTTTATAAAATTAAATTTTACTAGATAAAATTTATTTATAAAAAATAATTGCAAAAATTTACCCATAAATCCTATTTTCTGAAAAGTTAAACCATTTAGTCCTAAATGTTTTCTTATGCACCATTTAGTCCCATTTTATTTTCGTAATGTTGTTTATTTAATTTTCATTAACATCATCAAGATAAACATCAACATAACATCAACTACATCGTCTCCCTAACATCAACATAAACATCAACTCCATAGCTGCAACTCCTTCGTCTCCCTCAAACCTACATCTGATGTTGATGTTTGATAGCCTGGAGGAGGGCAGGGCTCGAGTGTTCGATTTCTTCAGATCGGCATGCAGATCAATCCCTACTATCATGGAAATCTACAATCTCGAACACTCGAGACGCTGACCGTAGTCCGTCGAGCAAATTCCTCCACGGTCTCGATCTTAACCTTCCTCCGCCGGAAGATGCCTGATCTCGCCGGAACCTCCATTTCTGCCGGCAAACTTCCGATCATCGTTCCGTTATAACTTCAATCCTTTTGTTTCCGAATTGAAACAGAAAATCAAAAAGAGGTTTTTTTTTTTTTTAGTGAGAATCTAGAGAGAGAGAGAATCTAGAGAGAGAGAGAGAGCCTCACGATCGATCGATGTGCTAATATATATATATATATATATATATATTTATGTAAATATACCATAACCAACCTCTCATTTTTGCATTTGAGAATTTGAAATAAATTTCTCAGATGTTGGTTACGATATCTTTGTTTGTAGTTTTGATAATGATGTTGTGATGTTTGATGTTGTTTTGATGAAGATGATGTTGTTTTGATGATGATGATGTTTGATGTATATGCCCTCTATGGTCAATTTCCCTATAATGGGACCTTTCAGTCTATAAGAAAACTTTTAGGACTAAACAATGTATAAGTTGTTAATTTGAGATTTATTGGTGCATCACCCAAACATTAAACCCTGTTATTTTTTTGTTTATTACCAAAATAATAAATGAAAATATTGAGTTGTCTTAAATAAAAAAAGAAAAAGATCGTACTGATCCAGAATTCTATTTTACGTCTTTACTTAACTATATGAGGTTACATATGTGACTAAACCTGTCATGACACTCCTAGATAGATATATAATATTAAAATATGTAACAAATCTTTCATAAAATGGGTTTATTATCATTCAAATCTGATACTAATCTAACCTAATTATTTATCATGTTATCATATTGTGTTACAATTAGATTCTTGTCAAAAAAATAAAACCAGTCTTATCATGCTAAATAATGTTAGACAATGTCATTAATTCTCACCCCTACTTTCACCTACACACGAATTTGATAGATGCAATTAACCAATTTGAATAAAATATTTTGCAACAATTGCTGCTAATCCTGCCCTCGAATAAAATAACATGTTTATCACTTTTAACAGTTTCAGAGAAATTCCATAAAAAATAAAAAAGTTTCAGAGAATAAATTGGAGGTTCAAATTATTAACCATGTTATTCATTTGTCAGCATTTATGAACTAAAAAAAAAAACTTGGGAAAATTGCGTTTCAGTGAAGGATTGAAAAAAAATTGCATTTTCATGATGATGCAACTCTCCTTTGTGCATGGTGTAAATTCATTCTTATCTTTGGTGTAACTCTTTCTGTTTGTCAGATTGTTCTATGTATTTACAATTTCCCCAAACATATGTTTCTTAGTAGCGACCTTACCCTAATTGGAACATGTTTTAGGTAAGGGTACTTTTGACTTTGGCATCTTCGTTTTTATTCATGTTATGTTATTCATTTGTACTGTTTCTACTTTTGATTTGTATTAATAATTTTGTTTTTTTAATTTAATTTTATTTATCATTAAACTGGCTCACTTACCACACAATATAACCATATTTATTCAAAAAAATAAAATAAAAGAAAAAAGAGGTTAAATAACAATACTCACAAATCACTACGTATATATATATTTATAGCTCGACCTGACTCCATAGTTGGAACTGACATGTACACAAATAATATAAGAGAAATTCCACATCATCGATGCTTTTAAAAAATATTTACACATTTATGGAGAAATTTATGACTTAATGTGAAAACATTAATGGACAATTTTTTTTTAAAAAAAAAAATAGACCATATTAATAAATTTAGTAAAATCCTGTCTCTGATTTGTTTGTGGATTAGACTACTATGCTTGAATTGGTTAAAGAGAGACCAAAGCAGAAAGATATATATATATATATATTTTTTGGTGGGTAACTGAAAGATATTTCATATTGGGAAAGATAACTAAATTAAATAACTTGGAATTTAGGTTACATAATAATTTTACAATGCATGTATCATCAATGACAGCGTGTACTCCAGTCAAGATTTTATGTTCGAGGCTTCCTAAAAAATAATGCTTCTATTTAAATGTATAGACTACTAGATTAGTACGAAGTTATTGACAATAAATTTTTATGTTAGGTGTAGCTTGACCCTAACCATCTTAAAAATATTTTCTTTTTCCGAATCTCAAATTCTCAACAAAAATATATGAATAAAAAATGCATATAAAATGAGTTGGCTGATTTTTCACTCATGCCTTCAAAACAAAACATATAAGAATACTACACAATATCAAAATTACCAGTAACAAATTATTCTAGTGAACAATTCTATAAAAATCATACAGTTATTACAAACTTTGTTAATTAATCCATTCTTAAATTATGCACACAATACACATGTTGATAATTTATTCTATAAATAAAAGTTTGGCTTGATATTTATGTTATGGTTTTTTCATATTCCCAAATTTATCTCTCATAAACTACCTTTGTATAAGCATCTCCATAGAAACACAATAGCAGACATATATGGACAGATATACAGAGAGAGTTTCAAAAACAGACATACAGAATCACAACTGACTCATAACACGCATATTTTTTTAAGACCTCCATAAAATATCACCTCACAACCTCTACTCACTTGTGATTGGTCCAAGTAAAAAAGAGAAAGAAAAAAAAAAATACAAACACATCATTGGTCCACATCACTGTGGGGTGGTGGGGATCTCCCAAAAGGGGGTCCCAAATATTTTCTTTTTTTTAATTGCACATATAATTAATAAGTAAATAGGAAATAAGAAATAAATAGCAACATGATTATTTTGGAAATAGGGGGACTTACCATTGATCCAGTGCTTTTTGGGTTGAAAGTGGAAGCCAGTTCTGTGGAGGTGATTGAGTTCAACAGCAGAAACAGACTGGTACTCCATATACACTTTGTGTGAGGCTTCAACAACCCCACCATTGTTAAGAAAGACAGTACCACACAATATCACAACTACCAAAACCCTAAGAAACCAAGAAGAGGCCTCCATTGGGACAAAGAAACACAGACAAAAAGCAATTCAGAACTAGTTTGTAAATAGGCAGACAAATATTACAATTATCTAGAGATAGAGAGAGAGAGAGAGAGAGAGAGAGAGAGAGAGAGAGAGTTTGAAAGAATAAGAAAGGAGTTGTTGGGGTTTATATAGCGGGAGAACATGAATGGATGGATAGTAATAAAACCGGATAGTATTAACATCAACCGGGGCGGTTATTTTGGTGGTTTCTACAATGGCCTTTTCCTCTTTTTAATTTCTTGGGATTGGCATTGGCATTTTTGAATCCCACAAAAAAAAAAAAAAAAAAAAAAAAAAACATTCAAATGAAAATTGAAGTAAGATGACACAGTCTCCATTTTATGCTATGTATTGAAACTGATGATACGTATAATCCTTTATTTAAAAAAATCTCAAAATTTGATATTTGTAAATTTATTAATTTTATCCATTTAAATCTTAATTTTGTGATATGTTCTTAATATAAATTATATAACTATTTTCGTTAAGTAAAACTGACAAAAAAATAATATTTTATAGATTTTATATAGGGGGATGTACCAATAAATCCCAAATTAATAACTTATGCACTGTTTAGTCCTAAAAGTTTTCTTATAGACTGAAAGGTCCCATTACAATGTTAATAACATCAGATACAATGTTAATAACATCAGAGTCATGTTACAAACATTAGATTTCAAACATCTAATGTTTATCAAATTTCAATAATGTTTAAAAATATAGGATGAAAAACATCTAATGTTCATCAGATTTTAATAAATTTTGAAATTATAGAATGAAACATCAGATCATTTACATCATTTACATCATGCTGATGTAAAAATGAGACTAAATGGAGCATAAGAAAACTTTTAGGACTAAATGGTTCAACGTTTCAAAAACTAGGACTTATGGGTAAATTTTCCTTTTATGTATACCTATATTGAGTTTAATGACTAAAATATATTTTTGTCAATTTTAATTAACAAAAATAAGTCATTCTTCAGTGGCACATTATAAGGATTTTTTTTTTTTTTCTAAGAGAACCATATCAGCATGTATTTTGTTAATTACATATAGAGTTGTACACAAACTCAAACTTGATTTAAATTATACTAAATTTACCTATTTTATATGGATTCTATTTGACAAATATTTCTTTTTCATATATTTTCCATAATGAATTAATTCTTTCAAAGTTAGTGGATTTTTTTTTTTTTTTAATACTAAATTGCTTTTTTTTTTCTTCTTATTTTCTCGTGTATTATATAATCACAATTCATAAGAAGAAAAACCTACACAACAATACTCTCCAACAACTTCTAAAGTTTGAATTTACGGCTTGAGTTACTTTTTCAATTGTTGAACAATAAGTTTTTTTTATGTTTCGATATCATATTATAGATGATTAAACACTTCATACACTCAGATTTATCGATTGTTTGGATACTTTAATTATTTTTTCTTTTTGGGTTTAGATGTTAGATGATTCTTTCTTGGTTAGTCATTGTTAAATTATTTTTATATAGTTGATATTTTAATTTAATTAAGAGTGTTTATTTTATAATCTTATAATTTAATATATATATATCATATAAAATTGTTATATGATAATCCAACTACAACATATTTATAATTAATTTTTTTAACAAATTTTATATAATTTCTATTTCTACATATTTTTATTTTTCAAATGAATATAAAAGAAAATTAAATAGTTGGAATTACTTTTAATTTTATATTACTAATTTTTCTTCTAATTTAACTATTATTTTTAATATCAAAATAATTATTTATTTTACTATTTTATAATTTAATATATATCATACAAAATTATTATATGATAATCATATTTTTACAATATGATAGAACTAAAATTATCAAAATACACAAATAATTTAACTAAAATTAATATGTATTCAAGTCACAATTTATAGAATATTAAAATAAATAATTAAAATTAAAATTATTCTTTTATAACAGACATTGTATCGTCAAATATTTTTTGAAAAAAAAAAAAAAATAACACGTGCATTGTACTAATCAACTGTTAGTTTTGTTACAATAGTCAAATCTTGAGAATTTTTTTTTATAATTTCTCCATAAACATAATATGAAGTGTATATATAAAAAGTAGAAGGGTAAATAGCTTCTTTTTTTTTTTTAAATATAATATAATCTATATCTATATCTACATATATATATATATATATATATATTAAGTAAAAGAGGGTTTTTAATGAGGAAGCCTCTAAGGCCTCCAAATCCTCATCCTAAAATTGTTAATTTTTTTATTTATTTTAAAATTATTTTTTTAAAAAAACTGTTGGATATTAATTACTTAAAATTAATTATACCATATTTTGTAAAATTTGAAAGAAAGGTTTGAATTAATTATACCATACCACGTTATTACTCTCCAACTTTCACTTAGATTTCACTTTATTAGTACTTTATGTTTCAATTATCACTCAAATTTCAAACACTACAAAGTAACAGAAGGTCCACTTCCAATAACTCACAAAATCAATTATCACTCAAATTTCAAACACTACAAAGTAACAGAAGGTCCACCTCCAATAACTCACAAAAAACGTTTCTTCGTTTTCAAAACATTTGTTCCTTTCTTACGTAACGTAAAACAAGAAACCGACAACATTATCAACCAAATATTTATGTTTTATTTATTTTTTCAAAATTGATAATAAAATCTCTAGAATAATTTTTAATCCAAACTGCAGGAGCTACTTGGAGATGGAAAACCACCTCAAAGTATTTGTCTATGAAGAGGGAGACCCTCCAGTCTTCCACTATGGTCCCTGCAAGCACACATATGCAATTGAGGGACTTTTCATTCAGGGCATGGAGATTAGCAAGTTTAGGACCAGAGATCCAGAGAGAGCCCATCTTTATTTCCTTCCATTCAGTGTGACAATGATAACTCAAGTTGTTTATGTTGTTGATTCTCATGATTGGGGTCCCATGAAAAACACAGCCAAGGACTATGTTGATGTCATTGCCAACAAATATCCTTACTGGAATCGAAGCCTTGGTGCTGATCATAAATTCATGCTTGCTTGCCATGATTGGGTAAGTCATCACTTCTTAATTTGCTTCTATTTAATCTTCTCTTGCAACCAAAATCAACTAGTTATCCTAATTGTGCACAAAAAATTATAAAAATATGAGGCCAAAATGAATTTGGGTTATGTATTGATTTTCTTATGCACGGAACATTATAGGTGGAGAGAGTATAAAATAGGTTTGTAGACTTGTCTTTAACTAGTACTGTTGGTTTGGCCGAACTTGATATGAGATTAATTGTGGATATCATGAGAATATATCAAATTAAACATCTCATAAATAGGTGGAGAGTCAAACTTTTAACTTGATTGATTGAATTTGTTCGCTACGCTAAGGAGAGTATGATTTTATTCACACTTGACTCAACTAATCAAATATGTGAATAAAATACATTCCTTCACTTTAAATGAGATCCAATTACTCAGTGGATATGGGCAAAGCTACACATGGAAGGGATTGATTACTCAATGCATGATTTAGTATCCAATTTGAAACAGATCAGGTGTGTAATGTAGTTTAGTGGTGCATTGGTCCTTTTGGGTTGGTGTTGCTGTCAGTTTTGTTTCTATTGTTACTGTCTTGTTGGTAGCTCACAAACTTATGAGGATTACTACTTGCAAATGATAGGGTATGCTTCCTGGTACCAACCTAACTGGGATGGAGTTGCTTTATTGTAATGCATTTGCACTTTCTTCCCCCTTTATTGATGTATCTCATTACTTTGTAGTTGTTTTTTCATCAATAAAATATCTCTTTTTAGCTAATAACGAAAAAAAAAAAGAAAAAGAGATCTGTTACACTTTAAATAAGATTTATTATACTATTAGCAATGCAATGTATCTATAAAATTTACTAAAAAAATATCAACAAAAAATATAGGTTTTACTGTACAAAATAGAATCTAGAACACACTTCAACATTTTGAGTAAATTTCTT
The DNA here is from genome assembly GCA_030407325.1 of Camellia japonica. Lineage (NCBI taxonomy): Eukaryota > Viridiplantae > Streptophyta > Magnoliopsida > Ericales > Theaceae > Camellia > Camellia japonica. The sequence goes on along the minus strand of JAPPVO010000016.1, from coordinate 26,214,878 downwards.
GTGTTCTCATTTTATAGCTTTTCTCTTACATAGGGGCTATAAATTTGTTAAAATTTATCAAAAAATAACAATCAATAGTTCAAATTCATTTCACAAATCCCATAATTCACCAATTTGATCTCCACCACACAAATAATTCTCGACAAAAATGTAGATATAAATTATAAGTTAATAGAATTTCTTTTCCCTTCACTACAACAAAAACATACTTTAGTGGCACTACACTAGTGGCATATTTTTAGAAAATGCCACAAAAAATGATATTTAGTGGCACGTTTTTGAAAAATGCCACAAAACGACAAACATAAAAGGCTCTAGTGACATTTCAATGAACAAGTGTCACAAAACTACAACAAAAACATACTTTAGTGGCACTGCACTAGTGGCATATTTTTAGAAAATGCCACAAAAATGATATTTAGTGGCACGTTTCTGAAAAATGCCACAAAACGACAAACATAAAAGGCTCTAGTGACATTTCAATGAACAAGTGTCACAACACTACAACAAAAACATATTTTAGTGACACCATACTAGTGGCATGTTCTTAAAAAATGTCACAAAAAGAATATTTGGTGGCATTTTTTAGAAAAATGTCATAGAGCCACAAACATACAAGGCTCTAGTGGCATTTCAATTAAAAAAAGTGTCACTTCACTACAACAAAAATGTCACTACAACAAATTTACACTTTAGTGACACTAAACTAGTGGCATGTTTTTAGAAAATGCCACAAAAATAAAAATTGGCATTAAATGTTTTAGAAAAATGCCACAGAACCACAAAACATATAAGGCTCTAGTGGCATTTCAATAAAGAAATGTCACATCAATTTTATGACATCTTATAAAATAATGACACAAAAAATTATGTTCGTGACATTTACCAACAGATGCCACTAAACTTTAGTTGCAATGACATTTTTTTAAAAATGTCAGGACACTAGGTAGGTGCAAATTACTTTTTATGGCATTTAGGTGAAAAGTGTCATAAACAAATATTTTATAGTATTTTGAGAAATGCCACTAAGCCAAAAACTTTCCAAGCTTATAATGACATTTTTGAAAAAACAAAAAATGCCAATATATTTTCTAAATTTTTAAAATGCAGTAAATGATTAAAAATAAATGAATTAAACTCAATATATACTACAGGAAAAAGCATATTCGGCGACTAAATTTCCTGATCAAAAAAATTTGGTCGCTGAAAGTATAACTTTCAGCGACCAAAACAGCATTAGTTGCCAAAAGTAAAGCTTTTTGGCGACTAAACAATTTTAGTAGCCAAAAGTCTACAATTGGTGACTAAAACTAAGTTTGGTCGCTGATTATATGAGTTTTAGTGACTAAAAAATTTTTAGTAGCCCAAAGTAAAGCTTTTTGGCGACTAAAAAAATTTAGTAGCCAAAAGTCTACAATTGGCGACTAAAAATAAGTTTGGTCGCTGATTATATGAGTTTTACAGACTAAAAAAATTTTAGTAGCCAAAAGTAAAGCTTTTTGGTGCCCAAAAAAATTTTAGTAGCCAAAAGTCTACAATTGGTGACTAAAAAATAAGTTTAGTCGTCAAAAGTGGTCATTTTTAGCACGGGAGAACTAAAATCCTAAGGCGGGAATAAAATTTTTTGGTGACCAAAATTTTGGTAGCTGAAAGTGCATCTTCAAAGACCAAATCCGATTTTGGTCGACAAAAGTTAAGTTTTTTAGCAACTAAAAAATAATTAGTAGCCAAAAGTATAAAATTGGCGACTAAAAAATATTTTTAGTCGCCAAAAGTGGTCTTTTTTTTATTTTGGTAGTAAATAGTTTATTTTACATAAATTATGTTCAATAAAATAATTATGTTTATACATATACTTTTATATTAATATGGATGTATGTACTATATAAATAATATATGTTGCATATATATAATCATGTGGTGCTATAGAGATGTAGTGGGAAGAGTGTGGTGTATAAGGTTTATGGTGCGGAAGGTTGGCGGTTCGAGTCTCTGCAAGAGCGGATCAAATTATTCTACAACGAATTAGCGTCATGAATGGCACTTGATAGCGTCACGAATAGTGTCTACCATGACATTAAAGTGTCACTGAAAGGTTTTAGTCTTGATGGTGCAATGACACTTACAAGTGTCACTAACTCTTTTTTTAATGGCGCTTGATAGTGCCACAAATAATATCTACCATGACATTAAAATGTTATTGAAAGTTTTCAGTCATGATGGTGCAGTGGCACTTGCAAGTATCTACCGTGGCACTCGTATCTACCGTGGCACCGATAGAAGTGGCACTTGTTCAAAATTCCACAAGACCAAAAAAAGTCATTAGAAGAATAGTTTTCTGGCACTTTCAAATGTCACTAAACTAAGAAAATGTTGTAGTGCTTATACTGTCTTAACCAATCAAAGAGTGTGTGTACACATCATCAAGTGCAACAAAATAATTGAATGAGGAGGCAAGTACTTGCTACTTTGTAAGAATAAAGAGACTAATTCTCATAAGTGTTAATTTAACAACTAATAATTGATTTTCGTCGATAAAAAAAAGAAAAAAACGAAAAAAGTGTTACAAAATAATTTCTCTCAAGAAACCTTGGCATGGTAGTTTTGTGAAACATTTGTTCTCATCAAACAGACAACCCAAAAAACAGCACCATGCACCACAAAAAGAGTAAATTCAGTTGATTCTTGTTCACACTTTGGATAACCTTGTTAATTCTTGAGCATTTATTTCACTGTGTTGCATTTGCAGGGTCCGGAAATCTCTTTTGCAGTCCCAAACCTGTACAACAACTCCATTAGAGCCCTCTGCAACGCCAACACCTCCGAAAAATTCAACCCTTCCCGCGACGTCTCCATCCCCGAAATCCACCTCCCATCCGGCACCACCACCGGCATGCTCAGCGGTCCCTTCCCTTCCCACCGCCCCCTCCTCGTCTTCTACGCGGGTGGCGTCCACGGCCCCATCCGGCCCATCCTCCTCCACCACTGGCAACACCACAAAGACCCATCAATCCAAATCCATGAATACCTCCCCAAAAACACATCATATTTTGCCATGATGAGGCAGAGCAAGTTCTGCATTTGCCCCTCGGGCTACGAGGTAGCGAGTCCGAGGACAGTGGAGGCTCTTTACACAGGTTGTGTACCGGTTTTGATTAAGGATCACTATGTGATGCCTTTTAGTGATGTTTTGAATTGAAAGACTTTCGCGGTGGTGGTAGTAGTAGAGGAGATTCCGGACTTGAAGAGGATTTTGGAGGGGATTTCGGGGAGGAGTTATTTGAGAATGGTGAAGAGGGGAAGGGAGGTGAGGAGGCATTTTGAGGTTAGTTCGCCGCCGAGGCGGTATGATGTTTTTCATATGATTTTGCATTCTATTTGGCTTAGGAGGATCAATGTCAGAGTTCGTGATGTCGATGTGCCGTGACAGGCAAGATGTGCATAAATGCTAGAGAGTAAGAAACCAATTTATTTCAGAACTTCTATCGTATGTCTAAAATGAATTTCGGCTATACATTATTTTATTTTTTTGATATTTTTTTGTGATTAATTTCTTAATCTTGGTGAGTGCTGTGGATTTGTTGTAGGGTGGAATGGAGGTGGTTGTGTAGGGGTATTTTGGTAAATTATGAAAATTAGTAGTTTTTACTTTTATTAGTTATAGCTGAAGGATTTTGGGAAATGAAATGAAATTATATGATTTACTTTCTTTTGTTTCAGGATTATTGACCTGAAGTTTGTTTTGGTTGGTTTGTTTGAGCAAATTATATTATCAGTATCTATAGTTTAATTTAGAAAATGATATTAAACACAGAATTGTTAAACACAGTGGCTTGGAAAATCAATGTGGTAAGCCAGGTTGTCAATATTATTTATTTATTAAATATTTTTTAGTAGTAAATTTGTGTGTTTGGTATCTTTGTCTATATTCATTTATTTATACTTATGAATACATAACCAGTGTGTGTTTAGAGCTCGTATGCTAGCAATGTTACAATCATGCAAAATCATATCTGTTTGGGTGTGTAAAAAGTGTGATTGTCTATTTTCTCGATACATACATGTGTCTTGGGTGCATACTCTCACTTTCTTCGAATTTTAAATGAGTGTAATTGTAGCAAATACATAAATGTTATAAATCATAAAAATTATCCTAAAGTCTATTTCAAAACGAGTTGTATAGTGTAAATTTAAAATTAGTAGGATGAAATGTGAGTCACACTTAAAATAATTGTAATCAATAAATAAAAATTTTTGAATATTTTTCTGAGTTGTGTAGCATTGTTTGGACCAAATGTGATTAGGCGGAATTAACTGGCCATGTTTGGCTTCTTCTTCTTTTTTTTTTTTTTTTAAACTTATAAAAAAAATTGGATTTTTTTTTTTTTTTGAAAAATTAGAACTAATTTGATAAAAATAAATTTCAAAAGGATATTTTTAAACTTTTAAAAATTATTTCTAACCTCTTAAAAAAATAAAAATAAAAATGATAATTATTATTATTTTTTACTAAATCAAATTTTAATTTTTTAAAACAATTTTCTGAAATAAGTGTCAAATGTATGCTGTAGTTGGGCCCTGAACAACATTTCAAAAATTGAATGTTGTGGATCCTTGTCCTTGGCCCAAGCCCAAGAGCAACAACCCAATCAGAAAAAAAGATACGCTCTATGGTCGAAAAGCTGGAGGTCTGTTCTCATCATGCTGAACCACCACCGTCTCACCAACGGAAAATTATTTAGTGGTGCGTGCTTGTACTCTTTATTAATTATAATATATTATATCTCTTTGTTATTTTCTAATCATTTAACATCTTTTTCACTAATTAATGCCTTATTTGAAAAATTGACTATTTTAATTAATTTTTTATTTTTTGATTATTTTAGCGTTGACTTTTTTTTTTTTATAATTGATTTAATGATTATGAAAGAAAAAATAAAATGATTATAAATTGAATGTGACATTTTATCTTATTAACTACTTTAACTCCCTTTACGTTTTAGTTGACTATGTCCAGGACCACCAAATAACTTCTCCGGAAAATGAGTGAGAGCACTAATTAGTGCCACCACTAATGATGTGGCAGTGGGTCTCACCACCCACAGCCACAGTGTTATTGTGTCTTTTTTTTTTTTTTTTTTTTTAAAAGTAGATGCCACGTGATTAGTGGTTGTTTTAGAGCACCACTTTTAGTGGTCTCTATCATTGCTGGACTTCTCCTTAGGGGTGTTTTGGAAATGGACCAAAAAGTTAAAAGCTATCTTTTTATCAATTTTGAGTCATATCACCTTTCATATTAAATAGTAAAAAAAATTTAAAAAGTTAAAAAATCAACTTTTTACCATATTCCCAAAACACCACACTAACCTACTACCGAAAGTCCAACAGCTGTGCCACCGCACCCAATTACGTGTCAGTCAAGCATCACAAGCCCACAACATGTGAAACTAGTCTTCAGAATCACAAAACTCAGATCAAACAAACAAGAGGATGAAAAAGATATAAAAGGTGTTTCTGAATCAGTGTTGAAGATATATAGTTATGGCATGAATCCAAGGCAAGGAAGACAGAGCTGAGGAGGCAGTTGTGAGGGTAGCTATTTCTGAGCCTAGTAGTAGTGATGCAAACAGAGAGAGAAAAAGAACATATTACCAAGAATGAGCTAAGATGGAGGAGGAGTCGCCAACATATACAAGAGAGGGCAAGGAGGCGGCGAAGGAGAAGACTAGCAGTGTTGCTGATACTGCAGCCAAGAAAGCTAGAGAGTGTAAGGATTTGGCACTGGGAAAGGCGATTGAATATAAAGATTATGCAGCAGAGAAAGTGAGAGAAGCGAATGACTCGGCATTGGAGAAAGCTGGAGAGTACAAAGATTATGCAGCAGCCGAGAAGGCGAAGGATATGAAGGCGGTGACAATGGAGAAGGCAAGAGAGGGGAAAGACAGTGCTGTTGGGAAGATTTCAGAGTTGAAGGAGTTGGCGATTGATGCAGCGAAAAGGGCCATGGACTTGTTGAGTGTGAAGAGCAAGGAAGAGGCGATGGTTAGTCGTCTCTGATTGATTTCTGTGAGCTTTGAGGTGCGTGTAAGCTAGCCCGAGTAAAAAATAATAATAATGCTGCAGAAGTTTATATGGTTCTTGGTTTTGTTCATTTATGTTTATGATGTTCTAAGCTCTTTTTGTGTGGCTTTAACTTTAATCCAATGAAATTTAACTAAAAATTTCAAGAATCTTCAACATAAATCAAGTACTATTGTATGGAGAAAAATTAAAATTGAAATGTTTAAATCAAACTTTTAAAAATTTCAATTTTAAGTCACCCAAGCAACACTTCACTCATTGCTAATTGATTTTGAATTTTAATAATTTTAAATAATAGTATGGGAATATACAATTGGAAATTTGTGTTATGTTTTGTGGTTTTGTGTTTAAGCTTTGGCATGCTCTTCAACTATTTTCCTTAATATAAAATATTCTCAAATTTTGTATTAAATAAAAACAAAAATAATCACTTTTAAAAAATTTATAACGCCTTCCTTCAATCACATAGCTTAAAGAAAGTAAAAAAGAGACAGAAATTAAATTATCAATCATTTTACTGACTATTCATATGTCTGTGAATAGGAGTGTGAGTATGAGACTCGTATACATACAAGTTAAATAAAATCAAAAAAAATAGAGATATAAATTAAATTACAAATTATTTTATCAACTAATCATGCGTGAACATTTGTGTAGGTTGCACACAGTTGTGAATAATTGATAAAATAATTAACAACAGAATAAACTTTCAAAAGTAGGAAGGAATGTGGTTGGTTGGTTTGTATTGTCGGGTTTATTATATTTACGGTAATATGCTTTTAACAATATCACAATGTTAAATATCACTGCATTCATTATAATTTTATTTCAAGTGGCACGAATAATACACAAGTAGAACCCCTTGTTAGGTGGTAATTATTGAATACTTTCAAAACATCATATGGTATTGTTTATGTGATAGTATAAACCTTCGTTTGGCATATTGGTTCTAAGGATTAAAAGGCTAAAATAATCACAAAAAGATAAAATAGGCTAAAAAATCAATATGATAAAATATCACATTCAAATCATAATTATTTCACATTTTCTCCCATAAAAGTAAAAAAAAATCAAAAAACCTAACCCAAACGAGTTTTTTAGCTGAGGTTAATAACCAAAAAGTCAACCTACTTTCCAAACGAAACCACTAAATCAATAGCGAAAAGTTTTAATTTTTTTTTTTTGTAAAACTATAGAGATGTAAATGTCTATGTTCTTGTTGGCTATTTTTATCTTTTGAATAATAGATTAGTAATTTTGAGTGTGTAAAAAAAGTTAAACAACTTTTACAAATGTAATTCAAGCCAAACAAAATTAGGTGAATGTGTTTAATATTATTATTATTATTTTTTTGTTATTCAAACTTTTTAACAATGCATATCATGGAAGAACCAATTAAGAAAGATTTAAAGGTGACGCAATTAAAGAACAAAAATAACTATAATTAATTAATAAATTCCTTAATTACAAGAATGAACTGAAATAAAAGTATATTACCTTGGTACTCCTACTCTTTGAAGCACATTAATCTTAAAGTACGAGAAATTGAATTTACACCTACTTTAGTTATGACTATTGTTATTCTTATGAAATGAAAAGACAAGACAAAATAAAGGAAATAACAAAAATTTGTTTTGATAAAATTTGATTAAAAATCTCTATTTTCGTTTGCACTTCTATTTATAGATACAATAGCACATTTGATCTTCTAGTGACAAAAATTGCTTCACACAACTTTATGATACTTCTTGTCTTTTACTTTGATGCATGATTTTCTCATTCTCGTGTTAGGATAACTATTCTTTTCTCTAACATGTATCTTTTATTCAGCTATCTTTCCAAGACCAATGGTGGGCTCACGGGATCCTCAAATTTTCTCAATTTGAGATGTGAACTCGAGACATCTATACATATAACAATTTCATCACTTCTATTAAGAGTAAACTTAGTATTCATTCCTATCTTGAAAAAAAAAAAAAGCCCTTAGTATTCACTATTCTGATATCTATTCTATTCATATACCATAAAAATCTTAATATGCAGTATTTATGTTTTTTTTTTTTTTTTTTTTTTTTGAACTGCAGTATTTATGTTGTTCGAATATGAATTTTTGTACAAAAGTCAAATGTTCAGACATAAACTTCTGAATAAAAAAAAATTTCTTTGGAACATAAACAATTGAACCAAATATATATAAACAATTCATTTTTGTTTAAAAGTTTATATCTTAATATTTGACTCTATTCAAAAATTTATATTCAAACGATACAAATTGTGGGGGCATATTTTTTGAATAAACGACACGTGGTCAAGGTGGCACCGAAGTGCTAGCCGAGGTGTCACATGTCTTGGTCACGGCGCCAAGGTGATCTCGGCTAGGCCGAGGTTATTTGCGGAGATACCGGAATCCGAGATGAACGGATAAGGGACAAAAGTCTTAGAATGAGGGAGGACCTCAGACTGAATAAGGATAAAACTCTTAGGGAGTTTATCTTTATCTATTGGGGAGTCCAGGATGAGTATTGGGCCAGAGTCCAAGGGAAGCTAGGCTTCTACAGGGATCAGGTTAGTGCTAACTATAAAAGTAAGGCACCCTCGTGGGTCTAAGGTATGCTTTTTGCATTCTAGCTAGTGAGTTAAGCACTAATTATTATCTTTGAGAGATAATTGAGTATTGATTTGATCGTCGGAGTGCCCCCGGGTAAACGAACCACTGCCGGAGTCTTATCTTTCTGTGACAAGTCGTTCGAGCGTAATCTATTCGGCCGGTGTTCGCCAGCTGAGTACCTGTTTGGCAGTGTGGTCAGAAAACAGCATACACAATTTGGCGCCGTCTGTGGGAAAGAAAAGAGAATAGATGGCCAATGACCGACAGAAAGAGAAGATCGGGGACGACATCCCTACTGGAAGTGGTAAACACTTTGATCCTAACGTAGAGAAGGATAACTGCAACAAAGAAACTCGGGATCAGAACCCTGGAGAAAAGCACGTCGGCTAGGAAGGAGACGTACCAAAGAAGGCAGACCGAAGCGGGTATGGAAAGATAAATGCCTGCGGAGGGACGAAGAGATGAAGGGAATGGTGAATAAATTGGCGGACCTACAATTAGTTTTCAATTTCATGATGCAGAACAACGTCATGCAGCCACCGTTTTCGTTACAAGACACGTCGATTCCAGCAGCCAAGAACAATGCCCAGAAAGGGGGGCAGAAAACAGTCCCTACAATCCCCCAGCACACCAAGACCAAGGAACACTCTCACCAGCCTTCAAGGGAGGTCGGGCGAGGAGAGTTAATGAAGGGAGATTCTCGGAGGACGCATCGTACCAAAGAAGCTGACCTCAAAGAACATCGGCATGTTCATGGGAAGGAACTTTATTTCGACGCAACTAATGGAGAGAGATCCAAGAGGACTCATAATGACATCGGGAGTAGCGCACCAAAAAGGCTGAAATCTGTTGATAGCCGAGCTCTTGGACGGACCAAGGAGGATCTGAGGGATTACCTCCAGAGGAAGCGACAAGATGCCGAGGTAACCTCTCCGGTCAAGCCGAGAACGCCGTTCTCGATGGAGTTGGACAAATTTGAGGCCCCGAAAAGGTTCCATATGCCGAGGTTCCAGATATACGATGGTAAATCTGACCCTAACTTTCATGTCGGCTTGCACCTGAACTCAATGGCACTGTACACCGAGAACAAGTTGTTGCTCTGCAAAGTGTTCCCCTCATCCTTTGGGGAAATAGCATCAGACTGGTTTCACAAGTTGCCGAAAGAAACTGTGAAAAACTAGGAAAGCCTAGCCGAGATGTTCGTGGCTAGATTTGTGACAAACAAGCTACAGCCATTGAGGGTGGATTCCCTGATGGCTCTAAGAATTGGCGAGGATGAAAGCCTTAGGGCCTATGCCAAAAGGTATTATGAGGTGTTCAACCGAATACCAGGATGCAACCAAGAGGTGGCGGTTGTGTCTTTTAAGAACGGCCTGAAAGATGATTGTCTGCTTCGAAAGTCACTGGCAAAGACACTACCAAAAAGTATGGAGGAACTTATGGCCAGGATAGAAAACTATGCCAAGGTTGAGGAGGACACGCCGAGGACAAAGGCGTCAAAACAAGAGAAGAGAAACAGCTCGCCGAAGCGAGACTGAGGTAATGGTGGATATAATAAACAAGAGACAGGATTGAGGGCCACACAGGCAGTCACAATCGTATTCTGAATTTCGGTCTACAAAGTCTTGAAGAGAATCCAGAATCAGCCCTATTATAGAGCACCAGAGAGGATTCCTGGTGAATTTATGGAAATAAGTCTAGGGAAACGCTGTGCCTACCATAATGAGGATGGACATCTAACTCAAGGGTACAGAGCCCTAAAGGCACATCTGGAAGACCTAGTAAGACAAGGTCATCTAAGGGACCTGGTAGATGAGACCAGGACAAGGGAAGAGCAAGCGAGACTGTCTCAGGCACTGACAACACCACCTCTTCCAGCACCACAACCGCAAGCAGGCGGACCTCGAGTGATCAATGTGATCCACTCAAAGGTCAATGAGAATGAGATACGTGGGGAAACTCAGAAGGTAAAACACTTGCAACATGTGTATCAAGTCCGGCAGAAGAGACCTAGGGCAGACGAGTGCCAAGGACTAGTGGTGTCCTTTATTGAAGACGACCTAGAGATGGTGCAACATCCACACAACGATGCCTTGGTAATATCCCTCCAGATTGGAGAGTGCCAAGTAAAGCAAATTCTGATCGACCAGGGCAGCTCTCGTGACATCATGTATGTCAGGTGTTACAAGGAGCTTGGCCTTTATTAAGACAATCTGGAACAATCCAATGGTCAAATGGTTGGGTTCAATGGAATGTCGACGTGGCCCCTGGGAGCAGTAAATTTAGAGGTGCAGGCTGGCACCAAGAAGGTAAAAAATGAGTTCACCATAATTGACACCCCCTCCCCTTACAATGCTATCCTGGAAAGGCCATGATTGCATGCAATGAGGGCTGTTCCCTCAACTTTGCACCAGCTGTTGCGGTTCCCAACAGAACATGAAATTGAGGAGGTCAGAGGAGATCAGGTGCAAGCAAAGAATTACTCCATGGCAGTAATGAAATCCACCTGCAACATACGAGAAGCAGAAGCAGGAGAGATTGAGGATGAGAACATGGAAGTCCTTGAGGACATCGGCAAAGAACCAGCCGAGAAAAGTGAGGAAACCCTGAAGAAGATCTTAGTCCAGCAAGGGGATGAAGAGCTCTTCTTCCTTCTCGCTCAGGATTGGCCGAGGAAGAGGAAATGAATTAGAAGCATTTTTTAGAGCAAACCTTGAGGTGTTTGCTTGGACACCATATGAGATGCCTGGCATTGACCCCGAGATCACTTGCCATAAAATGAATGTGGACAAGTCAGCAAAACCTGTCATCCAGCGAGCAAGGAGGCCGACGTTGATACATGTTGAGGTAGTAGAAGAGGAAGTGGATAAACTTCTTGAGGCCAGAGCCATTCGAGAGGTAAATTACCCGACATGGTTATCAAACACGGTTGTTGTGAAGAAAAAGAATGGGAAGTGAAGGGTCTACGTGGACTTTACCAGCCTGAACAAGGCTTATCCCAAAGACAATTTCCCACTACCCAAGATTGACCAATTGGTGGATGCCACTTCAGGGCATGGAAGGATAAGCTTCCTAGACGCTTATAGGGGGTACCATTAGATAGCCATGTACCTCCCCCCCCCCCCCCCCCTCCGATGAGGAGAAGACTGCATTTATCACCCCAAAAGGGCTATACTGCTACAGAGTGATGCCTTTTGGGTTGAAAAATACAGGAGCAACCTACCAGAGATTAGTGACAAAGATGTTCAGACATCTAATAGGCAAAACAGTGGAGGTATATATTGATGACATGGTCATGAAGACCAAGGAACCTGAGGATCATCTGACCAACATAAAGACAGTCTTTGATATCCTAAGGACATTTCAGCTCCGACTCAATGCATCGAAGTGTGCATTTGGAGTTAGGTCAGGGAAATTCCTAGGATACTTGGTCACCAAAAAAGGCATTGAGGCAAGCCCGGATCAAATCAAGGCCATCTTGGAGTTAAAGAGCCCAACGTCGGCAAAGCAAGTGCAAATGTTGACTGGAAGGGCTGCAGCCCTAAATAGATTCATAAGCAGAAGTTCTGACAAATGCAAACATTTCTTCAGTTTAGTGAAGAAAGACACAGACTTCTTATGGACAGAAGAGTGCGAAGCCGCCTTGGCCGACTTGAAGAAATACTTGACCACAGCTCCAGTTCTCCCAAATCCAGTACTTGGAGATGAGCTGTTCCTATACTTAGCGATTTTAGAACATGTAGTAAGTGCAGTAGCAGTCAGAGAAGAAAAAGGAGAACAGAGGGCAGTTTACTATGTGAGTAAAACCCTAGCAGATACAGAGACCAGATACCTGCCCTTGGAGAAGTTGACACTAGCTTTAGAAATGGCCTCCAAGAAGCTAAATCATTACTTTCAAGCCCACAAGATTGTGGTGTTAACTGAGCATCCTTTGAAGTCCCTGTTGCAGCAAGGAGATCTGATAGGTAGGATAGCCAGATGGGCAGTGATGTTGGGCCAATATGACCTGGAATTCAGACCCAGAACAGCAATCAAAGGCGAAGTTTTGGCCGACTTCGTGGCCGAGTTCACACCAAGTGCCATCATACATCAGGCTCCGTTGAGCTGAGGTATACAATGTCCAGGTGAACAAGGAGAAACCCAGTTGGAGATAACCGAACAGACGAAAGAAGAGAAACTCAGGCCCTGCAGTATTTATGTCGGCAACTCCTTCCGCCTGTTTGTTGACGGAAGTTCAAACCGACAAGGAGCGGGGGCAGGAGTAGTGCTAGTATCGCCGGATGGACAGATGCTGGAACAATCCATTCATTTGGGGTTTAAGGCCTCAAACAACGAAGTAGAGTTTGAAGCACTGATAGCAGGATTAAAGTTGGCAACAACAATGGAAGCCAATGAGGTAATGGTCTTTTGTGACTCCCAGCTTATCGTCAACCAGGCAACAGACGAATACGCTGCCCGAAATGAAATGATGGTGGCCTATGTAAAGGAAGTGGGCAAACTGATAGCATTGTTCCAAAATTGCCAACACAGCAAGTTAGTCGAGATGACAATAGCCATGCTGATGCCTTCGCCAACCTGGCTAGTGCAATGAAACCAAGAGAGACAAGGACAATAATGGTTGACTACTTATCATGTCCAAGTGTAGAACCACTGAACACAGAGCATGAAGCAATGTGTGTGGAGATGAGACCAAGCTGGATGGATGCGATAATAGTATTCCTTAGAGATGGAAAACTGCCAGATAATCATAAAGAAGCACACAAGATTAGACCGAAGTCGGTAAGATTCAGTCTGACAACAGAAGGACATCTCTACAGAAGATCTTTTACTGGTCCTCTTTTGAGGTGTGTGCATCCTTCACAAGTTGAAGACTTCTTGTATGAAATACATGAAGGAGTATGTGGAAGCTACACTGGAGGCAGGTCACTTGCTCATAGGGCCATTACTCAGGGGTACTGATGGCCTTATATACAGAAAGATGTTGAAGCTTATGTAAGAAAATGTGAGAAGTATCAGAGGTTTGCACCTTTGATACACCAACCAGCAGCAGATTTGAACCTAGTGTCCAGCCCTTAGCCATTTGCCCAATGGGGTATGGATCTTGTTGGGCAGTTGCCTCAAGCGACTGGACAAAGGAAGTTCCTGCTAGTAGCAACAGATTACTTCACCAAGTGGGTGGAAGTTGAACCCCTTGCAAAAATACGAGTTGTTGATATGAAGAGCTTCATATGGAAGAACATCATCACCAGGTTTGGGATCCCAAGGGCAATAATAGCAGACAATGGAACACAGTTTGACAACAAGCTGATCAAAAACTTCTGTGCAAAGTACAAAATCAATAATTATTACTCTACTCCAAGCGTCCCTCAAAGCAATGGACAAGTAGAAGTATCCAACAAAACTATTTTGGATGGGATTAAGAAGAGGTTGGAAGCAGCAAAGGGCAAGTGGGTGGATGAGTTGTTCAGTGTACTCTGGGCATATCGAACTACACCGAGAAGATCAACTGGGGAATCCCCATTTGCTATAGCTTATGGCACAGAGGCAGTAATCCCATTAGAGGTTGGCATCCCAGGGATCAGAACCCAAAGAATAGAGAATGGGACTAATGATGCATTTTTAACCCGAGATCTGGACTTATTGGAAGAAAAAAGGGAGAAAGTAGCAATTCAGCTGGGGGCATACCAGCAGCAGTTTGCTAGGGCTTACAATAAGAAGGTCAACCCACGAGAGTTCCAAGTTGGGGACCTCGTCCTGAGAAAGGTCATCAGCAACAAGAAGGATCCCAGAGAAGACAAGTTTGGCCCAAATTAGGAGGGACCTTATAGAATCATCTTGGTCCTGGGCAATGGTGCATATCGGCTTGAAAACAATGAAGGCAAAGAGTTGCCAAGACCCTGGAATGCTTGCAACCTGAAGTTTTTCTATCATTAGATTTTTTGTTTTCTAAAAGTTTTCTGTTATTAGCGAGTAATTAATAAAATTTTAGCTCGATTTTTTATTTCAAACTTATGTGAAACGATTAACCAGTCACTTGGCGATGTTTCTGATTGAAACATGACGAATAACTTAGACTTATTATATGGCAGAGTTGAATTATACTTGCATATAATAGAGTTGAACTAAGTTGGCGATGTTTCTGATTGAAACATGACGAATAATTTGGACTTATTATATGGCAGAGTTGAATTATACTTGCATATAATAGAGTTGAACTAAGTTGGTGATGTTTCTGATTGAAACATGACGAATAACTTAGACTTATTATATGGCAGAGTTGAATTATACTTGCATATAATAAAGTTGAACTAAGTTGGCGATGTTTCTGATTGAAACATGACGAATAACTTGGACTTATTATATGGCAGAGTTAAATTATACTTGCATATAATACAGTTGAACTAAGTTGGCGATGTTTCTGATTGAAACATGACGAATAATTTGGACTTATTATATGGCAGAGTTAAATTATACTTGCATATAATAGAATTTAACTAAGTTGACGATGTTTCTGATTGAAACATGACGAATAACTTATACTCATTATATGGCAGAATTGAAATTATACTTGCATATAATCGAATTGAACTAAGTTGAATTAACCTAGATTTGTTGTGTCAACAGAATGAAAACTTTGAATGACACTAAGTACATATCAGTTAACAGAGAGACCGAGGTTGATAACCTCGGCCAGTCTCTGTTTGAATCTGATCTCGGCGACAAGATCATAGGTACATGCTTAATGTAAACATGAGTGAAACTTAAGTTCACATTAGGGGGCAGAGAGCTGGAGAATAATGCTTGGGAGTTGGAATTTACAAGCTAAAGTTGGTTTAACACTTGTTGAAATTTTAAAAAAAATTTACAAGTTGAAGTTAAGCCAAGGTTATGTTGAAAGAAGTATCTACGTACTTGCCGAGATTACCATGTTGCCAAGACTTGGAAAATAATGGAAGACAAAAGTCTTGATAACTGAAAGTGAAGTGGCAAGTTTGAGATAAACACTTGTGAAAACTTTCTTACAATATTTTTTAAGTGTTAAGACAAGGACGAGATAAACATTTAGTAGGTATATCCGAAGTATTTTTACCCCGAGAAAATTGCACAGTTAACGTGTACTTTGAAGACATGCAAATTATTCTAAATATGGAATCATACAAAGACAGTAAAGAAGACAAACATTCAAACATTTTGAAAGGAGGAGTTGTACTTGCATTCAAAAGAAGTAAAAGGACACTTCGGCTTACAAGAGGGATTACTTGTTCAGATTACAAAAGGGCACATCGGCCAAATACAAAGCTAACATTTTTTTAAAGACAAAGTCTTATAGCTAAGAGGAAAACAGAAAACGAATACAAGAAAAAACAGAAATATCCTAAATGTTAGGATTGGCTTCATCAGCTGGGGTTGTTACACTTTTGTCGGCTTCAATCTCAGCATCTATTTCTTCTAAAGTCTTATCCAGACTCTTCTCAGTGCACTGGACCTCGGCCTCGGAAATGGTTGTCTTGGGGGAGACGCCCTTGGAGGCCAAGTCATCCTCCTCGTCCTAAGTTAAATTAATTTGGTCATTGAGGGTGGGAGACTTGGCATCAGCGGCAACCTCCTTCTCTACTTTGTCGGCTTCATCATCTTCGGCATCTTCCTCGGGCTCTAGAGGGAAAGGCACCTCGAGTTGGTAGATGTCTCGAAGGTCGGAGTCCAGAGGAACAGCCAATTTGTTGAGGGCCGCCATCCAACCAAGGTAGTAACCTCGGTTACAAGCCAAGTTGACTTGTTTCTTGTATTGGTCACAGACGGCGGCCTGTCCTTCTTCAAAGGCCTTTTCATTGGCTGCCTTCACCTCGGCCTCTTTATTAGTAAAAGCTTCACGAAGCTTGGCCTCCATATCAGCCACTTTTACATTGGCAGCTTCGGGTTGGCCCTTGCAACCTCGGCTTCATTTTGCCTCCTTGGCCTTTTCCTCAGCCAGACTTTGAGCAGTCTTGGCGTCCTTGGCCTGGTCCATAAGGGCGCAGTTGCTGGCCTCGGCTTTGTTAAGGGAGGACAGGAGCTTGGCTGCTTCTTTTGTCTTTTTCGCCAAATCATTCCTCATCATCTCGGTCTTTGTGGCATAGGAGTGAGCGTGCTGGATGGCCTGCAAAAAAGTAGCACAAGTTAGCAAAATTTCACTAAGTGTGGAAAGATTGTCAAAGTGGAAGAAAGAATACTTACCAAGACCGAATGCTGCATCATGAAGGCAAAGTCTTCATATTCATGAAGTTCGGCCATTCGATTCATGTCCTCGGGCAGAAGAACTGCCGTGGACAGGGCCGCGCCGACCTCAAGATTAGCAGCACTGTCACCGGTGGTAAGAGGCCTGTCGTCGAGCATGATCTTGGGTGCCCAAACCATACCTCGGGGGTAGCTGTTGCCCTTTTGGTGGTCTGACCTTGGCTTTTTAGCAGGTGGGGCCTTGGAAGATGGGTCCTCGGCAAGACGGTTCTCGGTGGAGGGGCGCTCTTCTCGGCTTCGGCCAACTTTGAGATAGGCACAGTGTCCTCAGAATCAATCTGGGTCACTATGGCCTTTGCCTTGGCCTTCTTCACTCGTTTTGGCTTAGGGGTTAGCTGAGAAGAGGATGAAGACTGGACGTTGACAACGCCAGGAAGGTTGGCGAGCAAATCTTCGACTACTGTAGGTTTTTGGCCCATCTAGTCAGTAGTGGCGGCGATTGTGACCCATGTACCAAAATGAATTACTAGTAGAGCTGTTAGTGGATTTGCTGGGTCATAAGCCGACGTCTCAGTACTTCGACGTCTTCAGCTTCGAGTCCTGCCTACTAATGCGAGCAGTGGAGCTCGACGTCGGCGTTGGCGTTGAGAAGGTGGAATCAGTTGTGGAGCAAAGGTTGATGGCTGTTCTGCTGGGGCAGAGGTTGATCCCTGATCTGGCCGAGGTGATGAAGTTGTAGCAGGAGTGGTAGCAGAAGGGAAGGGACTTGCTCTTCTTCGGGACGTCGGGCAAAATGGACTTGTAGGTTAGGATATAGTTGAGCAGCAAAGGGGCTTTCCGCTGGTCAACGGGCAAACCCAACAACTTCTTGAAATCCTTGCTGGGATAAAAGGATTTGCGAAAGTCCTTGGGTGGTTGAGGAAGAACTACAAAGTAAAACAAATTGACGTTATAGAGCATACAAAAATATCAAAGTAAAAAAGACTTGAAAGCAAGTAGAGGTGACACTTGGCTCTTACTATCTCCCTCTCTGAAAACTGTTTGGCTTAGGGGATAGTGGTGAAGGTCATCATCTGGTGGGAACTCCCAGTTGCCCGAGACGATAAAGTAATCATCTCCAGCACCCTTGTTGGAGGCTGGAAGGTCAGCAACAAGTTTGTGTTCCATGGATCTCAACTTAAGGTAATAGATATAGCCCTTTTCTGACTTCAGGCCGCACATGGTGTAACAGTATTGGATGTCGACAAGAGTAATCCTAGCGTTCTCTTTTTTGGCTAAGGCAATTATACCATTGATAACTCGGTAAGAGTTAATGGCAAGTTGCATTGGGTTTAGTTTGTAATAGTAAAGGACTTTTTGAAAGAGGATGTCAAGAGGGAACCTAAGTCCACACTCTATGAAGGCTACCACTGGAAAGGGCATGGAGTCGTCTTTGGACATGATGATGTCCTCCTCCCCAGCCAACCTAAGATGAACGTCAGTAGGGATGGCAAACTCGTGCCTAAAGTATTCTAACTTAGTTAGGGTGTTTACCCTCCACCTGAACATGTCGGCTAAAGTGGGGAAGGTGTTGGATTTCAAAAGGAAGTGGTTTGTTAAGGTTTAAAGGACCTCGGCAAAACGTAAACGTATGCTGGGGCAAAAGTTTTTGAGGATCTAAAAGGAATTTGTTTCAATTTTTCCTAAAATTTGTGAGTTCTACAATAAATCCCAAAACCTAAGACTATGCAAACAAGAATTGAAGGCCAAAATCTGGAGAACACAACGAAAAAACAGAGAAGATTAGTGATTCAGACTCAAGAAAACCAGAAGGGGTTCAAGAACATTACATAAAATGTAAATGTGCACAAATTGAAGACAGCGACAATTTATAAAGAACATCAAGTGTATGAACAGTGTGTGAGTACGTGTATATACCCAGAAACAAATTGCAAGCAAAGCAAAATTTACAACACAAATGAAGATTCAAGAACATGAATGAAATCACAATAGCAATATACAAGCATAACAAATGTTGAAGTAAGTCAAGAATTGAAACAAGGGGGAATACTGACTTACCAAAGAAAAGGAGGCCGGTGTAAAGAACGCCGGAGTCAGACGGTGACAGTGAGCGGAGAAAAGCAGCAAAAGCTTCACCGGAGGAGGTGAACAAAGTGGTTGCAGAGCTTGAAGAGCTTGAAACAATGGAGGATTTGGGAGATAAGTGTTAGAGAGAGAGAGTTTGGAGAAAACGACGATACAAAGATGAAAAGACGGAAAGAGAGCGGTGTTTTGATCAAAACACGAAAAAGACGGCAAAATGGTATTGAATGTGCCTAAGACGACGTGCCTGTTAGGCAACGCATGCAAAAACGAAGCGACCTGATGGCGCATGTCAGGTATGGTTCAATAGGGAAAGGACGCATGGCGAAAACGGTTGAGTTACTGTGCGTGACAGCTCATACTCGTGTTGAAACTCTTGGAGTTCTTGATTTAATGAAACAAAGACCTCGGCTATGGGTATGATCTCAGCTAAATAACTTGAAAAAACTTGGTTTTTGATTCTAAGGCATTGACAAAACAGACTACTAGTCTTGGACATGTAGAGCCGATGAATGATGACCTCAGTAATGAAGGATAGAGCAAACTTAGCCGACGTGCTATATGGTCGAAAGGTATAGGTTCCATCACCTCAGAATGCCGAGATAATAGAACCTAGGGGGCAGTTGTGAGGGCATATTTTTTGAATAAACGACATGTAGCCAAGGTGGCACCGAAGTGCCAGCCGATGTGCCATGTGTCCTGGTCATGGCGCTGAGGTGATCTCGGCTAGGCCGAGGTTATTTGCGGAGATACCGAAATCCGAGATGAACGGATAAGGAACAAGAGTCCTAGAATGGGGGAGGACCTTAGCCTGGATAAGGATAAAGCTCTTAGGGAGTTTATCTTTATCTATTGGGGAGTCCAAGATGAGCATTGAGTCAGAGTCCAAGGGAAGCTAGGCTTCTACAGAGATCAGGTTAGTGCTGACTATAAAAGTAAGGCACCCTCGTGGGTTTAAGGTACGCTTTTTGCATTCTGGCTAGTGAGTTAAGCACTAATTATTATCTTTGAGAGATAACTGAGTATTGACTTGATCGTCGGAGTGCCCCCAGGTGGACGAACCACCGCCGGAGTCTTATCTTTCTGTGACAGGTCATTCGGGCGCAATCTATTCTGCCGATGTTCTCCAGTTGAGTACCTGTTTGGCAGTGTGGTCAGAAAACATCACACACACAAATAATATTTATTCAAAAGATACACAAATTTATACAAATAATATTTACTGTAATTTTTTAGAGGGTGCGAATAGAATTTTCTTAATTGAAGTTACTAAAACTGTAATAAAAGTCAATGTAACTTCAATTAAACTACAGAGTTAAAATTGTAATTTTTAATTCTCGAAGGAGGTAAGTGTAATTTACTCATTTTATCAATTTTTCAATCCGACCCCTGTTGAAGTCTATCCCTTGTCACTTCAAACTCTCAAATCACAAAATCCTCTCTTTCTCTCTCTCTCCCTCATCCCTCCTTAGAGAAGATGACAATGGAGACATTGACAGCAAAGTAGTTTATCATCTATGCAAAACGAGGTACTTTTGTCCTTTGACTTGCTCGAAAACTCCATAAACTCCATAATACTATTTGTTGTGGATATATATATATATATATATAATGTCCATCTAATCAATCACAAAATTGGGGACACTTGTTTATGTTTTTTTTTTTTTTTTTTTTGATGAATAAAGAAATTGAGGGTAAACAAATGATAAAGTACCAATGGGAAAATTGTTACATGATTTAACAATCGTAGCTCATGGAGACAAAGCTTTTGGGTTCAATAATTAAGGAAAAATCTACTTGCTAAAGAGGTAGACCCACAAGACTATGGAGCCTACACCCTTCACTTTATTCTGTGTATATTTCTGAATAAATAGTGTTGTGGGAGTCCAAAATGAGTTTGTCTTACATTAATAAGTTGACTAACTCCTCCTAATTAGCATGAGGTCTTTTTTAAAGAAGAACAAAACCGTGAGGCTCCGGCCAAAGCGGACAATATTGTGCTAGTGGGGTTAGATTGGCAGTTTCATTTGGCGCCGTCTGTGGGAAGTCCCTCCAATGTAAGTCCCTTGGCGTTCAGAGCCAATCAATTGGGAACTTATGTGGGAGTTCGAAATGGGTTTGTTCCACATCAGTCTGAGAGGTATCCACAACCCACCTAATAAGTTGTCTAACTTCTCCTAACTAGTGTGAGGCCTTTTCTAAAAAAAAACAAAACCATGAGGCTCCGATCAAAACGGACAATATTGTGATAATGGGGTTGGGTTGGCAGTTTTATTTGGCGCCGTCTATGGGAACTCCCTCTGATGTGAGTCCCTTGGCGTTCGGAACCAATCAACTGGGGACTTATGTGGGAGCCCGAAATGGGTTTGTTCCACATTGGTTTGAGAGGTATCCACAACCGACTTAATAAGTTGACTAACTTCTCCTAACTAGCATGAGACCTTTTCTAAAGAAGAAAAAAAAACCGTGAGACTCTGGCCAAAGCGGACAATATTATGCTAGTGGGGTTGGGTTAGCAGCTTCAAGTGCAATTGTATAATTCAAGCAAATTTGTAAGTTAAGTTGTTACAGTCATGTGTTTTGACTTTTGAGAAGGAATGTGTTTTGCACTATTGGCTATTGTAAGAGGTGGTTTTATAATACTCCTTTACTCCAAACAAGTTCTGGAAAGATTCTTGTGTTGATGCTTGAAACAGAAAAAAAAAAAAAAACTCTAGTTGGAAACGTCAGAATTAGCACTCCAACGAGCAAATTAGACTCTTTAGAAAGAATTAGCATGCAAGTTGTTAGAACATACCTTCTCTTTTCACCTTGCTTTCCTTTTATAGAGTCTCTCTCCTCAGATACTATCTCATGTAGCTTAGGCTTTCATCATTGCTACGTGAGAGCTCATTTCCCTAATATTTCTTAGAAAAAGACAGTCTGGGCCCACTTAAAGTGGGGGGCCATGTTGACCTACCTAACATACACTACAAAAATTTCGATTTTTTGCGACGGCACGGTGTCATTGCTAATACTCTTAATGCCGTCTCAAAAAAAATTTAGCAACGACAAATGGGGGGTTACAACAGAGGGCGTTGCAAAAACCTTTTAGCGACGGCATTATGCCATCGCCTTTTTTTAGCGACGGCAATTTTTACCTTTTGCGATGGCAATTTACTGTCACATATAATATGTTAAAAAGTCAGACCTTTTGTGACGGCACCATTTTTCTGTCACTAAATTTTTTATTTGAGACGGCAAAAAATGTTGTCGAGAATGGTTTTGTTTTTTTGCAACGACATGTCCACTGTCGCCAATGGTTCTAATATTTTTTGCAACGATATGGTGCCGTCGCAAAAAAAAAAAAAAATGTTTAATCTTCTAAAAGTTGAATGCAAAAAGTTTCACGCTTGAGATATACCAAGACTTCTATTTACAACGAATTTTTCTAATATTTATATTTTTTAATGTCTGACTTATATTTACGACATACATTGATATGTCAAACTCATGCATGCATAACCTAAATATATCCTTCGAATGATTTCATATATGGAAGCTTATAAATAATGATGCTTTCTATTTTGAGGTCTTACTTAAGTATTAGGAAATTTAAAACAAACCTGGAACATGGATATAGGACCGCAGCGGAAAATCTTTCGTAACCTTCCGTAGACTGAAAGTTCCTCATATGTCATTCCCATGTCCACTTCATCCAGCTGTTCCATACCCCCAAAGAAAAATGTAGCTCAAATTTTGACCTACATAACTCTAGGAACTTCTTTTGATTCCTGATGATAACCAACAAAAATGTAAACTTGAAAGAAGCTTTGCATGCCCTCAACATCAAGAACATCAATGCATTAATGAAATAAAATTTGACAGCAAAAGAAATACATATACAAGAAGAACAAAATATCAAGGACAAGAATATAGAAATGTGCTTAATTCAATACCTGGCTGTAGTTGGACCGTGTAGGCTCCAATTCAGCAGTGGGGGTAGCAGCTTCGATTTTTGCTAAAGATGCATATCCAAGATGGGTGGCAGCCCATCGCAGAAATCTACGAAGATCCTGCTTACTAATACTTCCAATTGGATTTATATCTATTGAACTGCAATCATATTGAAAAAAAAAAAAAGAGTAAATAATAATAATAATGTAGTTCTCATAAGGAAAACAAGTAAATTACAGATAAAGGCTACTAACAAAAGAAAGATGGAACCAGATGCAGTGGAAAAACATAAAACCACGTTATTTATCGACACCCTTTATGAGTTAAACAAACATAATGGAAAAATGAATTGAGTAAACCATTGAAGAATATCCCCAAATTATTCCCATATGTAACCCAACTGCATGGAGTCATATATAAACTATTCTTTTTTATACATTAAATAACTGGTGTAATCAAGGTCAGCAATACAAAAACGTAGTTTGCTCAAGAACCAAAAATCTGCTATATCAAATACCTTTGTTAGGTAACCACGCAATGCTTCATCCACATTGGAGCTACCTAGTACCAGATTAAAACCTGGCTTGTTATGAACCCAAGGCATGAGGGATGCCAACATAAATGCTAGCACCATTCTTATTCGAGCTTGAATGTTTTGCAACCACAAGTTTTCAATGTTTGATCCCCCATCTACCTGTGGAAACACAATCAGCTCAAAACATTTACTCGAAAAGCTATCATTCTGATCAATATGATACTGGTTGCACCCAGTTGGCCATTGAATTACAATGCATTCAATCCTCATCAACAAAATGGGAAATATAACTAATCTTAAATTTATTAGAAAAGATAGATAGTAGATACATGCCAATGCCTAGATTCTAGTCAAAATCTACAATCTAGCGCATCATATGAGAAAACAAATTAGGTACAATTTGAAAACATTAACAATATTTTTACCCCTTTTACCTTATAACGCGGTTGCTTCCCTGTTTACAATGCATTCAATCCTCATCAACAAAATGGGAAATAGAACTAATCTTAAATGTATTAGAAAAGATAGATAGTAGATACATACCAATGCCTAGATTCTAGTCAAAATCTACAATCTAGTGCATCATATGAGAAAACAAATTAGGTACAATTTGAAAACATTAACAATATTTATACCCCTTTTACCTTATAACGCGGTTGCTTCCCTGTAAGTCTTTGAAACAGAGAGAGCAGAGCAGAAACAACACCATCTATGTTAACATCAAGATGCCATGAGCCAATTTCATCTGCCAACACCTTTGCCCGTGTTCTTATGGCTTCAGAACTGTAATGAACAGACTCTGTTAGTGATCAATGATATATAGAAAGACTCTTGAATTTGCAAAATGTCCATGAAGAAAAATTCACAGAAACAAAGTTCTTCAGTAATATTTATTACTAAAAATCATAGATGACATTATTCTGTTAAAAATGGATGAATTACAATGGAAATTGAGGGAAGTCAAAAGTTCCTCTGCATGAAGCAGTTTCCCTTACTATTCTCCTCCTCTTAATTGTGTAAAAACTAAAATAAAACAAACACTGCATAAGGTAAATAGACAAATTCATTTGCACCTAAAGAATTCAACTATGAACGTGCAGCCATCAACTCGAACTAAAGTCCAGCTTTTGGATCACCTGAGCCTGCTGCCATAACTCTCATACCACCAAGAGATGTAACACCCACTTTTTCCTGGTCGGTTGATTTTGTAAGAGCAGCTTTTTCACTATCAAACTTACGTACAAGTTCATCGATCTTTCAAAATTGATACGGCCATCTCGCATTGTATAGAAATTGGAGAAGATCAAACCGGTTGTCCTCTAGTGAATAACTCTACATACCGAAGTTCACAAGGGGCCAAAAAAAAAAACCTTCACACCAAATAATTTGAATTTTGCATCAAACAAAACATTATCTACAAAACTAAAATATCTGTAAAACTTGTTACAATTATATAAAAAATAAAAACCCATATCTATTTCATAGATTTGTAATAGACCAAACCCAAAGAATAAAATTTGAACTCAATTCTGAACCCCACAGAAATTCCTATTTCAGTCAAAGAATTTCCACAAGAAAAACTTGAAAATTAACAAAAGTTCACAAGAATAAATAAATAAATATGAAAATGAAAATAACTCTTCACTCCAAATAACATAAATTTTACATCAAACAAAACATTATCTAGAAAATTAAAATCTCACTAAACCCTAAACCAATATATATATATATATATATATATTTCATAGATAGACAAAAATGTAAATTCATACCTCAACCATCTCCACATTTCCAGCTCGTTCGAACAACCCAGCAAGAGTAACACTGTCGACATTGAAAGGTAAGTTTCCAATGAAGAGTTTGAGAGCAGGAGAGAAACTGGTTTCCTCTGCATCACTCAATAGGTCCTCTTGCTCGTACTCGGATGAAACCGTGATGTTTTGTACGAACTTGGAAGGCGAGGAGGTTGCTCAATGCTGCTGCTACTCGATGCCATCGTTTGCCGCTCGCCGTCGTCTGCTGCCGTTCGCCAGAGAGAGAAAGAGAGAGAGAGAGAGCCATAAGAAGAGATTAGGGATTTTTGGTTAAAGGGGATTTTTGGTTTTTGAGATTGGGGATTTTGGTTCAAGAGATTAGGGAGGGGGGAAACCTGAGCGGGAATGGAAAAAAAGTGAGGGGGGTGGAAAATCGAGCGGGAATATATATATATATATATTGGTTTCCGTCACAAATGAATATTTAAACAACACAAAATGGCTCTTTTTTAAACAACACAAATGAATAGTTAATGAAATTTTTTTTTTGATTTTTCATTTTTTTTTTAGTTACCAAGGTTGAAAATTTATTTGTTTCATTTTTATTTTAATGAATAAAAAATTATTATTATTTTTTTCAATTTGGTAGAAGTAGGGGTAATATTTTAATGAAAAATATTTTCCATTAAAATAAAGTTAATTTTTTGTGGTTAATGAAAAATATTTTTCTCCGACCCATTTTTTTTTGTTACTTAAAATCAAGAACTAATTTTTTGTGGTAGAGAAGAGGGAGCGGCAGTAGTGGTGAAGGTGGTAGATAAGAGGTGATAGTGGTGGTGGTGGTGATGGCAAAGGAGATTAGTGGTGAAGTTGTGGTAATGGTAGAGGAGATAGAGTAGCGGTGGTGGAGAAGAGGTAATGGTAGTAGTAGTGGTGGTAGTGGAGTGGTGGCAATGGTGGTAGTAATGATAGTCGTGGAGGTGGAGTGGCAATAGTGGTAGTAGTGGTGGTAGTGGAATGACATTTGTAGTAGTGGTGAAGATGGTAGAGGAGATGGGTGGTGTGAGAGAGATAAATGAGAGACAGATAGAGAAGAGAGATAGAGAGATAGAGACAGAAATAGAGTGATAAGCGAGAAAGAGACAAAGTGGTCGCTAAAAGTGCATTTTCTTGTAGTGTCTTAATAAATCGAGAGGGAGCTTGGTATATAGAAAAGAGAGGAGAGGGAGAGTGAGCAAGGCGAACTCAATAAGGGAGAGAGAGACAAACAGACAAATAGACAGGCAGACAAAGAGAGAAAAAGAGAGAGAAGAGTGATGAGAGAGAGAGACCGAAAAAGAGAGAAAAACAAGAGATAAGCGAAAGATAGACAAAAAGATAGAGAAAGATAGCGAAAAGAGATGAGCAAGAGAGAGACATAGAAAAAGATAGAGATAGAAAGAGATGAGAGATGAGCGAGAAAGACAGATAGAGAAGAGAGATGAGTGAGAGAGACAGAGAGATAGAGATAAAGAGATGGGCGAGAGAGACAAAGAGAGAAAAGAGATGAGAGAGATAAAGAGAAGAGAGATGAGCGAAAGACACACACACACATACACACACAGAGAAAGAAAAGTGACGAGTGAAAGAGAGAAAGAGAAGAGACAGAGACAGAGAGACAGGAAGATGAAAAAATGGATGAAAAGAGAATGTTATATCAAAAGAGTAAGACGACGTCGTTTTTTTTTAATTTTTTTGTGACAGAAAAATACCGTTGCATTTATTCAAACTATTTTGTGACTGTATATTTATGAAGCTATCTCAAAGCAATAATATATTTTTTTTTTTACTTTTTTTTTTTGCAACAGTACCTATTACAGTCGCAAAAAACTCTTTTTTTTTTGTTTTTTTTTTTTTTTGGCGACGGCAGTTGGTGCCGTCGCAAAAACTCTATTTTTTCACGACACAATATCTGTCGTCGCAAATACTCTCCTTTTTCGCGACAGCATTTTCTGCCGTCACAAATACTCTATTTTTCTACGACAGTAAATAGTGCCATCGCAAAAACTTACCTTTTTCACTACGGCAAGTTGTGCCGTCGCAAAAACTCACTTTTTTTGCATTTTTTGCGACGGCAAGTGTGCCGTCGCAAATGCTTCCGTCTTTTAAGCCCACTTTTCTTGTAGTGATACTTAGCTCAAACACACGACCTAGATATCCTTAACTCAACATACTCTTCAGTCCATTTGTGTTTTACTCGGCAATGACTTGTTGGAGCCCAGTGGGCTTTGGCTGAATTTGGCCCACCAAAGATGGGCTTGGATGTGGCCTGTTTGCCGATTAGCAATTTATTTTACTCAGCTCCCACAGCTATTATATCCATAAGAGTGACTTTGGAAGTACATTGAGGATGTTTATGATATTAGGCATAGTTGGGAATTTTTAAATCCTTGAGATAGAGTATGGAGTTGGTTCCAAACAGAGCATTTTGGGCAAAACAAAATTTGTAGATATCTGTTTTAAGGGAGTTGGGATGAAGTTTTGTTAATGCAAGTTGATTTTTGAAATGGGCTGGCATGTGTTTGATGAATGGTCTTGGTTTTATTTGGGAAAGTGGAATAATTCAAGAATGTTATTCTTTGGTAGTAGGGTTAGTGTTAAACACAGAGAGAATCGTAGAGAGGTTATCATTTAGACAAGTCAAATTTATAGTTAGTTAAAAATTTATACGAAAATAAGGATTTTTTTACGAATGACTTGTTGGTTTGTTGGTCTTCCCTAAAATCTGAAGACACAATTCATATAGTTTGGGATTTTAAAAACCCTTAGAATGGAGTAACTAAAAAGTCCCAGAAACCAAATGGGTCTTAAAAATTCCACCACCATAAGACTAGGGAAATTCTTAAATTCTAATTAGAAAACTCAACAATGAAATAAGTGTTTTGAAATTGTGTTTTGCTTTGCTACATTTGGGCTGGTAGGAGTTTACCAACACCAGAAGAATTGATGTTTGATTGCATAATGAATGACAATATAACTAGGCCATACCTTACCTTTAAATCTTCTCTCTTTTTCCTTGGCATCTAGATTGATAATTTAGATTAGGTTTCAAACCATATATGCCAGGCACAAATCAAGCCTGAGTGGCACTCAATTTGATTCAAAATGAAATAGTTTGCTTGGAATGGTCAATTAATTGAAAATGCCTCATTTAGCTCCGTAGCACAGGTCTCTCTTGTGATTTAGGTAGAAATAATTGCATGTATGAAAATATCTGAAGTCAATTCAAAAGTTTCTACCCTGAAGATTGAACCTGGATTGCTCATAATTATATAAGTTTCCCAACTATGCTGCTCATGTGCTCATCCCCCTCTTTATGTTGATTCCAATTAGATATAACACTAAAGTGAACACAACATGGTCACCACTGTCAGAAAAACTTAGCCTGCCTTTTTTTTAATCATAATTTTTCTGTGAAAAATACTAAGCGTACAGAAATTTTGTACAGAAGCCTCATTCAGAATGATTCTAAATATATATATATATATATATGTATGTATATATTTTTAACAACATCCTGCAAGAAATTTATGTCTGTACAACATTATTCTACAGTTTACTTTTGGGCAAAAGATAGAGTTCTAGTCTCTTCCTTTTCCTTGAATATAAATAAATAAACTCCTTTTGGCATCTTGTGGTTGTTTTAACCTTGAAACACCCCTTTATGAATCCCTACCCTGCATTTATATGTAACCATAATCAATTCATTGGTCAAACAATTTAACCATAAGATTTAGACAATTATTAGCATGACATTGTTTTTTAAGTATTGAAAGTTAACAATGGAGGACTAATTTAACTACCAAGGGGAAGAATTAATTATAGTCAAAAACTGAAGGAATTAATTCCTCTCATACCTGATGTACTCTAGTGCTATAAACTCTACCAACTATGGTGAGACGCAGACAGTGCTTTAACTTTGCAGTTGTTTCATCTTGTGTTGATGAGATTAAGGACATTGGACTATTTCTTCAATGTCAGTCCTGGAGCTTAAAAATAGTGGAGGACAGATACTGAAACACAATACATAAAATTTACATATATATCCTTTACATTAAAGAATCTATCATGGTTGATAGTGACATTACGACATACCACCTCTACCTCGACCCATCTGACAAGGTCATTAAAATAGTTATATATTTTGACAATCATTTTTGTTTGTGACTAATAACTAGATCAAATGGATTGTGTGTTTTGAGAAGAATCGATCACCAAACATGGCATTGCATAGGGAGGGAGGGCTCTAAATTGAGACCCATAAATTTAGAGCATGGTAGAACATTTTAAGCACAGCTTTTACTCTAAAGATTGAACCTGCATTGCTCATAGTAATAACTTGAGTAATTGTTTTGTGGTTTCAAAACGCAGTGTCAGCTTTCAAACCACTCATCCAGTCACATAAGACTATTCCGTTGAGATGGCTCTCGATAAGGTGACACTTTGAGTGTGTTTGTTTGGACGGACTGGGTAAAGGATAGGACAGTTAGTCATAGGATAGATTATCGCCGGACTATTTGGTTGGATTGCATTTGTATCCTGTTTGTTTGGTCATGGGATTAGATGTCTGGATTGGACTATTCTATTAAATCCTATATTTGTTTGGGATATTATGGAGAATGATAAATGTTCAAAAAACTATTTTGCCCTTTTAAGTTATTTTTTAAATAATAGGAATATTAAATCTGAATTATAAATTTTATTTTATTTTTTTACTAGAACTTTTAAAAAATTAAATAAATAGAATATTAATAAAAATTACATAAATTTATTTTAATTTGTAGTTGAGATTTTTAAATTTTACTTTACTTTACTAAGTATAATTAATACCATATTATTAAAATAAATAATTTAATAAAGCATGAATAATTTAATAAATAAATTTTATTAAGTAAAAATAATTTAATAAATAAATTTAGTATAAATAATTTAATAAATAAATTTTATTTTTAAAAAGATATTAAATAGTATAGGGTCAAAAATGTAATTTCACTACTTAATCCATGAGATGAGTTATCCTATGAATTGTATTCCACCCCCCATGGGATAGAATAATTCCATAGATTTGAGATTCATAATGCGATGTAAAAAATTTCAATCAAACAACGGATTATTAGTCCGGATGGACTATTAATCCTATCTCATGCTTGAATCTTTCCAAACAAATGTCACCTTTATGTTACACTTTTTTCTATATAACTTGAGTGGCTAGAACCAAAACTAACATGGTAGGCCAAATGAATAATTTTTCACAAGAATATACATTGATGAGATTGTATGCAGAGACTTCATGCCAGATCATGTGAACAATGTGGGGTTCGATTGGAAAGAAAAAGCCCGGAGCTTTTTGGTTATTTTAGTCAAAATAAAATAAAATAAACTTTTTAACTTAATAAGATAAAATATCACATTTAACCCATAATTATTACATTTTTTTTTCACAAAAATCAAAAAATCCATCTCAAAACGAAACTTTTTAACCCTAAATTAAAATAATTAAAAAATCAAAAAATTAACTCACGTCCCAAACCAACCCGTAGTAGAAAATGTCTTCCTATATGTTGCTGTCATATCAGACACATGCATTCAAAGCCAACCGACCATGGTAAATTTAATCAGAAATTGAAGAGCAAAAAGACAGGTGGTGGTGTGGTCTGAAGCAAGAGTTAGGACCACTGAGCTTGACTTGCAAAAATTATCTGACCACTTGAATTTCACATAATTCAATAAATTTTATGGATCCAACAAAACATACTTGCCTTCAAACATTAAAGTTGTGTTTTCCTATGTTTCAGACATCTTTTCTTCAAAATAGAAACCTCATGTTTTTCATTGTCTTGTTCTCGTGTGTCATTCCCTTGCAGGGCATGATCCATGTGGATCTAAAAACATGATAGAAGGCATGGAGAAGCATATTCCATGAAGCCGAGTCATTCCAAATTATCGCCGGGGTAAGCGTGATATTCTTTTCCATTTTCTCACATGCCAAAATTATTTTCGCATGCAAAATTTGACATTGACATCTCACCAACTATAGGCATCCATGGAAGAGATTAGGTACATAATCACCATGTTTAATTTATAAGATTAATAGTGAAAGTATTAATAATTCCATCAAATTAGTGTGATATTCACTATCCAATTGGATTAGTAAAACAAATAATCCCCTTATTCATTGTTTGATTTGCATTAGATAAGAAAACATATGAATGTAAGATTACAACTATATTTATCTTCTTTTTCAATCTTACCCTCCATTAATGTTTCTTCACAATCTTTACTTTATCAAAATTTCTTCATAAACGTGGTTTTGAAAAACAATTATAAATAAATAAATAAAAGCAAAATAAAAATACAAAATACAAAAGGTATGTTTGGTTTGTTTTTTAATTTTTTTTTAATATAAACTAATTTGATAAAATAAATATCAAAAAATATTTTTAAATTTTAAAAAATTATTTTTGGCCTTCTAAAATATAAAATTATATAAAAATAATAAGTTTTTTAATTTTTAGTAAACGATAAAAGAGTCTCTTTATTTTATTTCTTAGCTCAAGATATATAATCTCATCTCTACCCCATTACTAATAATTTTACAAATTTATTGGATTAATTATCCATTGGATTAAGTTTCAAAATAAATATAGAATTATTGAGTCCACGAATTAATAATCTCAATCTGATACTCTAATCCTGTTAATCAAACATGCCCAATGGGTACAATACTAGGGTTGGCATGGTTGATTATCTCCAATAATGGATTAGTTATAGTAAATTTCCCCGGTTATGGCATATGATATTGAAAGCACATCCTATTTTGTTTCACTTTTATCTTGTTCTTGATACAACCAAACAAGTCACATCCGTGCACCTTAATTGTCATAATAATTTGAGTTTGTAAGTATTCATAAGATGAAAGCTAGATTTGTACTTATCAAAAAAAGATGAAAGCTAGGCTTGCAAATTTGTTCTACTTGATTCTCCCTTTATCTTCCCACCTAGGTGTGTTGTTTTTTGTGTGCTGCGGTAGTTGTTTTTTGTTGGGGTTTTGGGGCCATTCTAGCTGATTCTTCACTCGAGCGCTCTTTGGCAAATAGAAGCTTGAGGGGTGAACTTTGGTTTTCATTCGAGCGCTTCTCTACGTGTGAGAGTTTGAGGGGTGAAAGAAGAAGAACTGGAGTAGGTAGAAGAACTGTTGGTTGTTTGGATCTGTAGTGGGTGGTTGGTCGGGTTTTGGTCGGTGTTTGGCTCTGCAGTGGGGTTGAGAAAGAAGACGAATCGGGGTGGGTTCCGGAGCTGCATAGGCGTTGGATTAGCAGCATGGATGTGGATTCGGGAGCTGCAGCATTGGTGTGGGTTTTTTCAGCAGCTGTGGCGTGGTGATGATCTACAAGGTAGTGGGTGATGACTGCAGTGGGTGTCTTCGGCAAATTTTGTTGGAGCTGCAATGACGTGGTTGGTGAATGCAGTGGGTGTCTCCGGTGTTGGCTGTGGAGTCTTCTCGGCAGGGCTAGCAGATTAGGGGTGGTTGTTGGGCGTTGTAACAGCATAGGTGTGGTGTGGTCAGTAGCATAGGTGTGATTGGTGTGGGCTCTGTGGTGTTGCAGCAGCTCTGGCGTGGTTGGTGTGGGCATTAGAAGTTGGGTGTTGCAGTAGATTAGGAGTGGCGTGGGCAGCATAGGCATGGGTGGGGAGGGCCTCGGAAGGTGTAGCAGCAGAGGCTTGGGTTGTTCATTAGATTTTAGTTGATTTGGTGTACAGCGTACACAGGATCGGTGAAGGGGGGAGGATTGGTCACGGGTGGTTATTTGAAGGAGGGAGGAGGGAGCAAACGAGGGATCGGTGAAGGAGGGAGGACGGAGCAAAGGAGGATCGATGAAGGTGGTTGGGTTTCGAAGAAGAGGAGGCTGCAGCGAGAAGGAGGCATCAGAGCTGTGTACCACGGCAACGGAGCTGTATCAGTGTATTTTATATCTGCACTGGAGCTATGTTCCACGGCAACGGAGTCTGGAGTGGGAGTGTAGCACAGGTGAAGGAGGGAGTGTAGCACATGTGGTTGAGTGTACCAGTGTAGCTGTGTGTAGTAGGTAGGCATTGGGAGTTGAGGCAGCACAGGTGGTAAGCTTTAGTTTGAAAAATAGCAAGTGGGCGGGAATTCTTTGGTGTTTGGTGCTGGGTTTTGTTTTGGCTTGGTTTTGTGGGAAGATTTTGTGGGGTTTCTTGTCTTTTATTTTGTCTTTTATTTTATAGTTAAGTTCTTCTTAACTTTTTATTTTTATTTTTTGTATAAAAATCGTGAGGCCGAGGGGTTGGTTGTATGGATGCGAGTAGTAGTAGTAGGGGTAATTTGTACTTTCCGAATCTCTCTCGATGCATCCCATCTTCCTGTACCTTTAATTTCATGTTGTTAATGAAATTTTTACTTTGCTGATCAAAAAAAAATTTTGTTCTACCTGAAGCAAGTTAACGCTAAACTAACTATGTAGTTTTGAGATAGCACCAAACTTATTTTGTCTAAATTTATTAGGGGTCATTGTAGTGCGTAAGAAATGATTTACAAAACAAGGCTCCCCCTAAAATAGATAGACAATGACGTGGTATTATTGTCATGAGAAAAGTTAAGCACTCACCTTGTGAGAGCACGTAGAATTGCCCTATTGTCATCATTTTTACTCAAGGATGAGGATCATCAACTTGATTATGTTAAAAGAAGCAAAAAGATTAAATCATTAAATCAACATTTTTTACATTCGTTCCCTGCACTAGATAAATAAATACAATACAATTTAAACCCCTTACATAGCCTAAATTTATGTAGGCTAGCTGTATTTGTTCAATCTGTCATATCTATAAAGCATGGACACTTCAAAAATGGGTACTGTGTCTGTATCTGTGCCTGACATATATTGGATACCGACATGCAGGGGACACGCATGTCCACGTGTCAAATACACCACATGGTGTGTCAATTTTTTAATTATTATTTTGGTGCAAGACACTTAGCGAACACTTCATAGACATGCATTGTGTTTGGACACACTTCGGGACACCATTGTAGAGGTCTTTTTTAAGATATAATTTTAGAGACCTGATGTGAGGTCAAAATAAAATATATGGAAATGAAGAGGGTGAAAAAGATAAACAAAATACTCCCACATTTACATTAATGCCTCTTATATCTTTCTGTCCTGAATTTATATTCATTATACATAGCAAATAAAAATATATAAAGATATATTATTTTTTTTTCCTTTTTCCTGCCTTGTCCATATCCTATTTTCATTATGTGTCCTATATCCATGCTAATGGAAAAAATTCACAACCCATGATCCAAGTGTTATCATTTGATTACATCCTTAGATTGAGTTTTATCAACCAAAAATGCTACAACACTTTTTTCTTTTCCCAGCTATGAATGCATTGCTCTGCATTCTGGAAACTTTTCTAGAAAAAAATTATGGATGCGCATGAGGATTAGGTATGCTTCTTTGAATGTTCCATAGAAGAACCACAATGTTTTAGGTTGCTTATTATGTTTGCATCCCCATCATAACACATAACATAAGCAAAAGAGTTGACTTGGCTTAACAATTTGACATAGTATTTAGCTTCTTATATAGTCCTTCGATGTGGCTCCTTTTGCTTTACTTAAAAGCATACAAATTTGTACATATATGTGCATTTCTGGAGGTTTTCTTAGCGCTAGGATAGTATTGTGTTTGTAACCCTTGGAAGGCTTACATGTGTTGTAATTCAATTTACAACCATTGATCATCTATTATATTATACTTTAGCCAATCCCAACTTGTTAGCCATGTTCAGTTCTTGTTATACAAAAGTGTAAACATGACTGTCAGAGAAATAAAATAAAGGAAGAAAATGAACGACTAAATTATTTAATGGATTGGTTCTACTAGATTCCCTACAAGCGGACCTGCTTGGTATCATTTTCATTTTTTATTTGTGTTTTCAGAAACAAAAACAATAAAATGTTTGATTAAATCATTTTTTGTATTGTTTTTATTTTTGTAGAAAATGTTAGGACTATGGGACATCAGAAATCAATCATACACAATAACATAAGAGATTTACGTGGTTCGGCAATTGCCTACGTCCACGGAGAGATATCCACTATAAAATTATCCCGGAGGGAGATTACAGAACTCACAACTCTCTATAGAACTCTCTCACTCACAGATTGTACTCTCCTCTGTGTATTCTCAGTGTGCTCACTGCATTATACAACCCCTCCTCACTCATCTCAATTTATACACAAGAGAGGAGGAGGAGTAGGCGAAGAGACAGACATAATTGGCCAAGGTGGTGCCACCCTCACTATCTTCCTTTAGTGAGTTGGTGTTGCCCCACCACCTTTCTTTAGCACATGGTGCCACCTACACCATGTGGAGTGTGGGCTGGAAGCTAACAGAACAGCTGTTGTTAAAAATTTAGACAACACTTGGAATTATTTCCTAAATAACTGTATGTTTTCAAAAACCATTTTCAGAACTGTTTGCTAAACAAGATTTTTGTGTAAGTTTTCTCTTTTAATGTATATGTATGTGTGTGTATTTGAGAACATAATAAAATAGGAAAATGTTACCAAGCATGTTGGATCTGTTCAAGCAAAGCCAAAAGGTGTTAGATCTCAAATCATTTTATATAAAGAAACAATTTCAGAAAAAATAAATAATTGTCCACATTAGCTATTCTCAAGTCACGACATTGAATTTGAAGTCTTTTGAAAAGTACGACAATTCCTCTCCAATCAAACCAACCACATCAAACAAAGGCATCAAAAATCAAATTTGTCGGCGATGACGGCCAACCCGAGCATCTCGCCAGTTCCACAACATCTCCATCACCCCTAACCTATACAAGAAGCTAAACATGTCCCCTAATTGCTCAACTTCCCAATCTTGGACTTGTCGTCACAATTGAATATTCCAAACCACCCCATTCTCATTCCTCAAACAATCAGCAACAGAAGCCTCCTAATCCAAAGCAATACCAAAGATCAAAGGGAAACGCACCTCCAATACAACCTTCTCACACCACCTATCTTTCCAAATTGAACCCTCTCTCCAATCCCCAACAGAAAACTCACCCTATCCCAGAACTCTCCCCTCCCTAACCAAAACCCTTTTCACAAACCCCGAACATGAGAACCAATCATATCCCTCGTCCGCCAATCCCCCATATCCACTCCAAACTTGGAAGCACTCACCCTCCACCATGGACGGTCCCGCTCCTAAGCAAATCGCCATGCCCACTTCATTAACAAAGCCATATTAAAAGTCACCAAATTCTGCACCCCCAAGCCACCGTCCTGCTTTGAACAACAAACCCAGGTCCAAGCAACCAAGTGATATATGAACTCCTCCCTTCTAATCCCTCACAAAAAATCCCTCTGAAGTTTCTCCAACCACCATGCCACCAAGGCAAGAATAACATGCAATGACATGAAGTAGGTCGGAATACTACCTAGCATACTTGATCAAAGTCAACCGCCCTCCTTTCGACAAATATTGCCTCTTCCATCCTACCAAATAATGCCGCACCCGTTCCATCACACTATCTCATACCCTTTTAGCCTTGAAAAAAGCACCCAAAGAAAACCCAAATAAGACATTGGCAAAACTGACACCTTGCACCCCAAAATAGCTGCCAGCACTGGAACCCTATCAACCGCATCCCACTGGAATCAACTCCGACTTACTCAAATTCACCCGCAAACCCGAGACCACCTCAAAGCAAAGCAAGACACAGCACAAGTACCCCAACCGCTTCACTTCCGCATCACAGAAAACCAAAGCATCATCCACGTATAATAAGTGCGACACAGTAACAACACTCTGAGCCTACTGAAAATCCCTCCAACAAACCTTCATTAACTGCTCTCAATAGCAACCAACTTAAAGCCTCCATCACCAGGATGAACAACAACGGCGACATCCGATCCCTCTGTCCCAAATCCCGAAAAGTTGAGAAAACCCATCGGCGTACCATTCACCAACAGAAATATCATCACCGTAGATATACAAAACTTCATCCACAAGTGCCATTTCTTCTTAAAACCTATCCGACCCATGACATAAAGCAAAAACTCCCAGTTTACATTATTGTAGGCCTTCTCAATATCTAATTTGCATATCACACTAAGTTGCCCTTGACGAAGTTGGGAATCAATATACTCATTGGCCACTAGCACTGCATCCAAAATTCGTCAGCCCTTACAAATGCATCAGTGTTTTAAAAGGCTCCAGGCGCACCGAGGTGATAATGTCTCCTGTAGCCTAAGCGCGAGGCGCGACGCGAGGCGCATGCCTCACCAAAGCGAGGTGCACATAATAAAAGCAATGCAAAATTATAAAATAGGCAAAATTTTTAACATAACAAATATATGTAGTATATTAAAAAGTATAATATCCAACAAAAGGTATAAAGTATGACATTCACATCCACCAAAAACCTTATGTACTAAAATCATCATCCACATAATTCAATGCAACTAAGCTTCTAACTTGTGGTTCAAAAAGGAAATTAAAAAATATATAAGTCCTATAGTTGCATAATTGTACTCAAAACTTAATAGGCATCATCATCAGCATGAAGAACTTCATCTCCTCCATCATCATCATTGGATTTGTATCCATCCACATCCTCCTCTTCAGCCTCATCTTCATCTTCCCATTCATCTTCTTCATCTACAAGTTGTTGGTTTGTTGTCCTAGTTGTACTTGATCTAGTTCTTTGGTTACTCTCCTCAACTCCAGCAACTACAGCAACATCATCCCACCCCAAAGAATCATCATCAAACACAAGCTCATTCTCCATCCTCCCAATCAACCATTCATTGCTCTCATCAATATCTTTCAAAGAGATGGGATCAATATTGGCACGTTTCATGTATCAACGCTTTAATGCTCTATTATACTTCACAAACACCAAATCATTGAGACGTTTTTTAGCCAGCCTATTTCTTTCTTTTTTTGCTGTGAAGCTGCAACAATAAATAAAAAAGTATTTAAATTTGTATATAACTGAATTTGTTTTTGGAATTCACTACTAGATTTGACAACGGGTACTCACATGTTCAAATACACTCCAATTTCTCTCACAGCCAGATGAACTACAAGTAAGACTAAGTACTTTGATGGCAAATTTTTGCAAATCAGGAGTTTCATGACCAAAAGAACTCCACCAATCAGCTGATCATGATAATTAGTTAGCACTTAGCAAACATTTTGAAGTAAAAGGTATTGACTACTAGAATAAACATTGTAAATGATTACCTGGTACCCTTGTACTTCTTTGTCTAATTGCCATAGGAATCTGAAAAAGTCCTTCAGCCTTCTCATACTTAGCTAATTCTGCACAAACTTTATCTTGGACCTCTAGTGTTGGGATCAACCTTGATATACATTGATATAGGCCTGACATGATTTCTTTGTCCTTTGCAGCATTTGGATCTTTGTAAAACAAACTAGGATTTAAATAAAACCTAGCAGCATGCAAAGGGCGATGCAATTGAATGTCCCACCTTTGATCAATGATTTCAAAGATCTCTTTATACTTCTCTTCCTTTCCATCGAATGCATTTGCAATAGCTTCTTTAGCCCTATCCATAGCCTCGTAAATATATCCCATTGGAGGCTTTTCTTCACCATCAACCATTCTTAGTACATGAACAAGAGGACATGAAAACTGAAGGGCAAGGTGAACATGATTCCAAAATGAAGGCATTAGCATTATTTGAGCTGTCTTCTTACCCTGCAGCTCCTTCGCCCATTTGCTTTTGGTCCATTCCTTCGAAGTAAACATCTTCCTCAAGTTGTTCCTTTGATGATAAAGTCTTTGCAAAGTTAAAAAAGCTGTTGCAAATCGAGTTTTAGCGGGCTTCACTAACTCCTTCAATTGAGTGAAACTCCTCATCATATTCAACAAAGATGGACGATTATAAATATAACCGTGTACCCCAATTGCCCTTTCAAATGTCTTCTTAAAATTGGATAATTTGAAAATGTCTTCTAACATTAAATCCAAGCAATAGGCTGCACAAGGTGTCCAATACAAGTGGGGTCTCTTTGCCTCCAAAAACTTCCCTATAAGATTACAAGTTGCAAGTTTATAACATACTAGTTTAAACAATTAGAACCAAAACAAAAGCACACTATTTGCAATAGAGCTAGAGGATTTTACCTGCCAATACATTTGCTGCAGCACTGTCGGTGACAATTTGGACCACATTAGCTTCTCCAATTTTGTCAACAAACTTGTCAAGCAAGTTAAAAATCTTGTTTGCATCCTTTGAGTAACTAGATGCATCAATAGACTCAAGAAACATGGTTCCTCTAAGACAATTCACCAAGAAATTAATCAAAGTTCTATGCTTCTTATCCGTCCACCCATCACACATTATAGAACATCCATACTTTGCCCAATCCTTTTTGTGCTCCTTCATCAACTTATGGACATGATTCACTTCTTTCTTGAGATAAGGAATCCGTATCATGTGGTAACTTGGTGGTTTCAAACCTGGACCAAATTGTCCTATGGCTTCAATCATTGGTGCAAAACTTTTATTATTGACTACATTAAATTGAATTCCAGTATCATATATCCATCTTGCAATTCTGACATAGGCCCTCTTCATTAACTCTTTTCTATAAGGATCATTTTCATCAATTTTAATTTGCTTTCCCTTGCCTTTTTTTTTTTTTTTTTGCACCATTAACTCTGGCTCAGGTGTGAAGAAACAATCCATGGGCCTTATCTTCCTAGGCTTTTTAGGTTTCAATTGAATAGAAGCAGAGGTAGTTTTTTGAGTAGAACCTTGAATAGGAACAGGCTGTTTACCATGTGGAGAGATTTCTACAATATCATCCTCATCCTCAAAATCTTCTTCGTTGACCATTTCATCAAAGTCAGGCATCAAGTTCAATTGATCCTTCAGTTGCTTTTTTTTTTTTGCCATATAATCAGCCACCTCAGTACTAACCTCAGTTGGGCATCTAGGACATTTAATTACATTCCTATACCCTCCAACAAGATGTTGTTTAATTCGGAAAACACCCCCATTCATCTCTTTTCCACAAAAATTACACTTGAACTTGCTTAGATTTTCAAGATTTACCATTGTTGCATACTTCCATGCCAGATCTTTTTTTCCACCCTTGGGTGTTGTCATTTATTATGTATGTACCTATTGAGACTATAAGCACTGATTCAGTGTTCATTTTATTATTATTATTTTTTTGACAGGGAAAAAAAACATAGTAGAACAAAGGAGGAAAAAAAAAGAGAGCAAGAGAAGAAGAACAAATTAGAGCAGAGCAGAGAAGATGAGAAGAAGACGAGAAGGGAAGAAGACCAGAACAGTAAAGCAAAAAAAAAAAAGAGAGAGAAAGAGAGTAGAACAGAGGCAGAGAAAAGAACCAGAGAAGAGAAGAAGAGGAGAAGAGAAGAAAAACAGTCAAACCAAAAGACAAGAATGAAGCCAAAAAAAGAAAAGAAAAAAGAGTATAACAGAGGTAGAGAAGAGAAGAATGAAGCCAAAAAAAAAAAACAGAGTATAACAGAGGCAGAGAAGAGAGAGAAGAGAGAGAGAAGAAGATGAGAAGAATCGAACCAGAGGAGAAGAATCGAACCAGAAAAAAAGAATGAAGCAAAAAAAGGTATAACAGAGGCAGAGAGAAGAACCAGAGAAAAGAAGAAGAGGAGAAGAGAAGAATAGTCGAACCAGAAGAGAAGAGAATCAGAGAAGAGAGAAGAGGAGAAGAGAGAGATGAGAAGAGAACCTGTGTATTTGGCGTGTCGTATACTCTTCTTCACGTTGCTTCTTCTTCTTCTTCTTCTCCACTAGGGCTTTTTTAAATGTTTTTGCTCTTTTGACCCACGTTTGTATCATTTTATAATGTAAATGAGATGGCATCCCATGTGAGTATCTACACAGTAAACAAATGGGGCTGTTGGAGTGAAATAAATTCGAAGCGCATGAAACGCACGCCTCGAGCTTCATAATAAAGCGCGCGCTTCATCGCCTCATCTGCGCCTCGCCTCGCCATGCTTGAGGCGCAATGTTGCACTTCATCTCGCCTTGGGCTTAGGCGCGCGCCTAAGCGCGCTTTTCAAAATGCTGAAATGCATTATGAGATTTAGCCACCATGTCTTGCAATACATCTCAAAGCCTATTTGCTAGAACTTTTGCCAACAACTTATACATACTCCCAAGCAAACTAATAGGCCTATAATTTCGGATATCCTCCACCCCCATTTTCTTT
Source organism: Camellia japonica (assembly GCA_030407325.1). Taxonomy (NCBI): domain Eukaryota; kingdom Viridiplantae; phylum Streptophyta; class Magnoliopsida; order Ericales; family Theaceae; genus Camellia; species Camellia japonica. Next base: position 26,173,346 of record JAPPVO010000016.1, on the reverse strand, counting down.
GGAATCAAAGCCAAGAAGGTCGCATTGAAGCTCCTCTCAAACTATCTAATACTGAAAAAACCTTGAACAATGCCATAATATCTTGCTTCACTACACTCTTGCAATGTTGGAAAAAAGCCATTGTGAAACTATCCGATCTCGAGGCCTTATCCTTGCTCATCACCTTAAAATCCCCCAAAACCTCCTCATCTGTGAAAGGCCTCTCCAAATTCTCCATATCTGCCTCCACAATAGCATCAAAGTAAACCCCATCCAGCTTGGTATCCACTCCTCTTTATGCACCAAAGTAGATGCTGATAGAAGTCCACAACGCCCCTTCTAATGTCCTTATCAGTATTCAAATCCCTGTCATCTACCCGTATCCTAACAATATGGTTGACCTGCCAATGCCCGTTTGCCATCCGATGAAAGAACTTTGTATTCCGGTCCCTATTCTTTAACCACAAGCATCTACATTTCTATCTGAAGCACACCTCTACCATATAGACCAAACGAACATAATACTACCTAGCCGCCTCCTTCCTAGCCGCATTCTCCTCTGAAAGCCCCCTTCAGAAACTTCCTAATCATTATATTAGCCTTATTGTTTCCATTGTGTACTCAATAATCACCAATTTAGATGTGATGAACAGTTAAGCTCTTTTTTGTTGAACCATTATTATTTATCCCAAAAAAAATAAAAATAAAAAATTGAACCATTATTAAATTGATGGTTACATAGATCTATAATTTAAGAGTAATTTTTAAAAAATAGTGAATAAGAATAATGTCGTGTCATGTATTCGGTGATTGCTTCCTGTCGTCGTCACCGTGCCACTACCTGTCACCGCTCGTGTATAGTTTGTTTGGGCTTTTTCAAAATAAATTGAACTAACAAAGAACTTTTATGTTGAATAACTTTTGTTTGTAAATTTGTAAAAACAAAGTTGTTTTAACTTCAACTTAAATATTTCTCTATTGGAAACTTATACCAGGGGTTGGTGGTTGTTTGGACTCTTTTCAAATCAAATAGAACTAAGTGATTTCTTTGTTTAGTAAAGAGAGAAATTTGAGACAATGTGGTATTAGTAATTTTTAAAATTACAAGGGGCAATTCAGATTTTAAGTAAATTTCAAGGGATATATTTGTAATTTATTCTAAATTTTATGATTGAAATTTCCATGGTTCAGTGTTGGTGGTGGTGCTAGTGGATATTTTGGCTTTTTTATAATAACTTAAATTAATAGAGCAATAAATTTTGAAAATTTTGTGCTCTATTTGACAAGCAATTTTTTCTGTTGAAAATGAGAAATTTTGCGGAATAACTCAATTCAACAGAGAAATTTGAAGTTCAATACAGAAATTAGAATTTCTGTTGAAAATTTTTGTAGCGGTGGTGGCCACTTCGGTTTTTCCAAAACAAAATCAACTAACAAAGAAATTTCTCTGTTCAATAACAGATGAATTGTTCAAAATTTTGGGTTTTTCATTTTTATTTTATCAACATATTGATAATTCAAAAGCAGTTTCATATGAATATTGAATGTTTAATTAAGAACATCCATAATAGATTTCTTGGTTTTTGGAGCATCTTTAATTTTTTTTTAAGGGATAATAACATATCAGTAGTAGAAGGGGCTTTTAATTACAATTTAGAGGTGAAAATCTCAATATTACATTATACATGGCAACAAGAACTTTTATTACAAAGTAAGAGTCTGGAAATTTTGAGACAAAACTACCCTTGTCACTCTCTTTAGAGTAGTGTTATGAAGAAAGAGGGAGAAAATTACAAAATTAAAAATAAAATGAAGAGGGAATGAGAGAGAAAGGGAAAAGAGGGAGACAAATGTGAGAGAGGGTTAGGTAAATGAGAAAAAAGAAGTCAAGAAGAAATTGAAAACATGGGGAAGTGTACAGATAAAAAAAGAAAAAAGTAGGACAGTGAGGAAAGCGACAACGACAATAATAGTTTTGTCTTAAATTTCGATCTTTTTTGTATTATTTCATGGTATTATATGCATTTATTGATTTCATTGTGTTATGTTTAGAAGAGAGAAAATAAGATAAGAAGAAAAATTAGATATAACATTTACAATTTTAAAAAAAAAAGTATTGGACAAGAGTTATTTGGGTTAGTCATGGTATAAATAAAAAACCATAGTATAAATTTATTAAAAAATTTAATTTCGCTATATTAAACATAACCGTCTTAGAATAGGAATTAACTTGTGAGAGTATTTTTGTCACCAATTATGCTGCAGACCCCCAGTGGGGGTCGCACCTCCAGTGAGGTGGCGAGTTCCCACTGGCTGAAACTCAAAAAAAAAAAAAATAAAATAAAATAAAATAATTTTTTTTTTTTGTCCAATCACGGTGCGCCACCTCACTGGGGGTCGACCCCCAGTGGGGTCCGAAGCATTTTTCTTTTGTCACTTATAAGAAAATCATCTTTTTTTCCTAATAATATAATGTTCTTGAGTAATTGTGAGGGGTCCTAACATTTGAAGACGAACATGCCTAGATGGCTAAACTTATCTTTCAATAATTTTATATTCAAGGACTACCCAATTAATAATTATTTTTGGTTTTCTCCCTAGAATTGAAAGAATATAACCCACATGTTACTCATGTGGTTGCTATAATTTGTCCACATTTTTAAAAGGTATGAAGAGTCAAACAAATCAAATTTTACTTGCACAAGAATTCAAATTGAGTAAAAAATTTATAGAAAATATCTATCCACATATAATCTTATATTGACATTTTTTTTGACCTATGGAAATGAAATAACATAGCCAAAAGAGTCAAATAAATCAAATTTTACTTGCACAATAATTCAAATTGAGTAAAAAATTTATGGAAAATATCTATCCACCTATAATCTTATATGAACATTTTTTTTTTCACCTATGGAAATGAAATAATATAGCCGACACGACATGGTTACTATATTTTGGCCAAATTTAAAGGGCATGAATAGTCAAAGAAATCAAATTATATCCATAAGAAATCAAAATCAAAATAAAAGGTTTATAACATATAAATTAAAATTAAAAGTATGTACATCGCTCATATGGAAATGTTTTGTGATATATATAGAAACGAATTCAAATCAAATCAAAATTGACTAGAAATACGTATCCAAATAAAATTGCACTACCTCTATCATCCACATGTCTATTTTTGGCATTATATCAAAATTATATATATATATATATATATATTAATTTTCTTGAATGTATGGAATTTATTATTTTTTATTTTAGATAAATTACATTGATCTTTCTTAAGATTTGACAAAATTACAGTAAATCCTATAATTTTGATATAATTACACTGGCTTTTTTCTTCTTTTGTAAGGCTAAATGGATTGAAACTAATACAGATAGTATGAAAATATAAAGATAAATAAAGTAAAATATATATTTTTTGTATAAAAGAAATGATAATATTATTTTTTCATTTATATGACTTAATAAATTATTAACGAAAGCAAACTAAATATTATATGAATTAAAATTATAAAAAAGTTAAATATAATTATGTTAAAATTATTATTTATTTATTTTTTTGAGTGTCATATTCAAAGAAGATAAGTATAATTTATCCATTTATTTATTATTTTGTGCATTTTACCATCGCATGGCTGCGCCACAAGTTACAAATCAGTGGGTTCCCACTGGGTTTGTTTAGTTTGTACTTATCAACTTGTCACACTTTTGTGGCATCACAATGATGAATTCAAAAAATAAAATAATTGAATTATATTTAGATTTAGTTTGTGTATAATTTTCTAAATATTGTGTGGATATCTGTTTCTCTTGAGCTTTTTTTCTTCTGTTCTATAGAGGTTTGGATTCTTCATTTTTTGAAAATTTCTTATACTTTTTTAAAATTTTGTGATACTGTTGTACCAAATTGATCTAATATTTTATTGATTTTGAAACGAAAATTTCCTTTCCGATCTTAAAAAAAAGAAAAGAAGAAGAAAGAAACTCTCTAAATATTAAATTTGAATGTTCATCAAATTAATTCTAATTATTTTTTAGTTAGTTTGTCTAAAAACTGGCCAAACAAATAAAACAAATGAATCAATAAGATTTTTTTAATGTTCTACTAACAAATTCTATAATATTTTCTATTCGTGTATTATATATTTATTTTTATATTTAATTTTTATGTTCGTTGTAAAACTGTTTCTTTGTAATTTTTGTAATTTTTTGTTTTATAATTTTCTGGGCGTTTTTGGTTATTCTTTATTTTCTATTTTTATTTCCATGTGAAATAATACAACAAATTTTCTGGAAGAAACTTTATAACAACAACTCACTTTTTAAAAACATTAAAAAATATTTTCGTATAAAATGAAAGGATAGCTATGTTTGAATATTTTTCTAAAAATATTACTCCATTCGTCTCAAAATATTAGTTCCTTATTTTATTTTTCATTGTCCCAAAATATTAGTCCATTTTCAAAAATCAAATACAAAAATAATATAAATTTCTTATTTTGCCCTTCTTTTAAATTCATTAACAACATATAAAGTACAATTATGACATTGATATTTTCCAAAAAATATACTATCAAAGGATAATTTTTAAAAATAAATTTTTTTATAGTGCAATAATTGTACTACTAAAAAAAATTAAATTTCTCAAAAAGAACCATTATTTTGGAACGGAAAGAGTATAATCTTAGGAAAGTCAAAAATAAAGTGTGTGTTTGGTTTGAATTTTTGAATTAAGTTTTTTGATAATTGAGTTTTTTGGTTTTCGTATTTTTTTTGTTTTTAGTGAATATTTTTAAAATTTTAAATATTTTTTAAACTTTTTTAGATGTATCTTATTTAGATGTATCTAACAAGTAAAAAATTTGTGAAACAATATTTTAAAAAATTAGTAAATACATAAAAATACAAAAAATGTACTGAATTTTCATATTTTTTTATATTTTTAGTATTTAGTAAATTTTGAAAATGTTTTTTTTGACAAATTTTTAACTTTTTATGTATATTTATGTTATGTATGTCTAAAAATTAAAAAAAAATCAATAAAAATAAATAAATATGAAAAATAAATAAATATAATTTTCTAAAAAATATTTTTAAAAAACTCTAATATATTTTTAATTTTTTTAACTTTTTGATAAAACACCGAAAAAAACGAAAAGACGCATAGCTACCACAATTGGAAAGGTCGCTTTCTCTGACCCGTACAGTCAACACCCAGCTTGAACTACCGTTCTCATATTCTCTCTCTGTGCATAATAAGTTATTTTAGTTAATTTTTTTGTTATTTTAATTTAATTAATAAATTATATTTAGCTTGGAAATACAGTATTTTAGTTGATTTTTTTTATTATTTTAGACCTTGTTTGGAAATAAGTTACTTTAATAATATTTTAATTTTTAAATTAAAATATAAGTTTAAAAAATTAGTAGGTTTAGAATGAATTTTTAATTTTTTACGAAAAAATGTGTAAAAAATAAAAAGAAAATAAATTTTTTGACTTTTTGATATAAATTGGTGGTTTTTTTAGTTTTTGTAATGATTTTTTATCTCTAAACTAAAATAGTGACACTACAAGATATAAGGGTTTTAGAGACTAAAAGTGAAAATTTTATTACAAAAGACAATTAAGGACTAATTTCTATCGTCGTGAGGATAGTCGTTAAAAAGTCATCCCAAAAAGTCAAAAATAAGGCTTTTAATGACAAAATTTTGAAAATGTCACTAATAAATAAACTTTTAAGGACAAAAAATTTGGTTCAAAAATGATAATAATTTATCACTAATGTTCAATTTTCATTGCAAAAAATATAATAACGATACTTTTCGCAACAAAAATATTTGATCTCTAAAAAATAATTTTGTCCCTAAATTTTAGTCTTTAAACTTTAATTTTTTGTAGTATGAATTGCCAAATTGGCCTTAGTATAGTTTAAAAAAATTGTATTTGAGATGATAGTTAAATTTTTTTATAATTGAATTGATGGTTGAAAAAAAAATTATTATAATTTAAATGTAACATTTTATCTTATTAACTTTTTTAATCTATTTATTTTTGTCGTCTATTTTAACCTAAACCCAATTTGTCAAATATCCCTTATATATACTTACTGGGTAATGTTATAGTACATATACACCCTTGTTATATGTAATATTATCATAAAAATGAGTAATATTATTACAAAATATATAATTTTATTTCTGAATCATAAATTATCGTAATTTTACAATATATATATATATATATATATATGACACAAATACGTAATAAATAACAGATACATATGGTACACACTTATATACTATACAATAGTCATTTTAATAAAAATTTTAAGGAATAGTTAGATTTGCAGAATCTCTCAATGCTCTTTAAACCGTTTTTATGTATAAATAAGTAAAATGAAGAATAACATTGGAGTACATAGATAAAAAAAAAAAAAAAAAAGAATTATGCAAAATAAAGAAGTACATTTTTTATATTTTAACTAATAAAAAAATGAAGAGTATGATTAAAATTACTCTTAATTATAAAATTCGATTTATTTTTGCAAATAATATGGTAGTAAATAAAAATAAAAGCTAAAAGCAGTAACTACGTAACCTTTCAATTCATTCATCTCTAAAATGAATATAAATCAATCTAAAAGATATGTTCTGAATTTTATTTATTTATTTTTCTAGTTTGGATGTAATTACAGATCCAATACTAGGATTATATATTATTATCAACAAAAATCGAAATGATTGGATTGTGACTCAAGTTAGATCCATAAATCTATGAAGTTGCATCTTTTTAGATTAAAGGGTAAAATAAAATTTTCTTCAAATTTTATGATTTAAAAATTTATATAATATTAATAAATATCTTTACAATATATGTTAAAATTAAAAATAAAAATAATTTTATAATCTATAAATTTATAAAATATTAATATATCATTGCCATATGTATGTGCGTAGCACAAGTTGAATGATGGTATATAATCACCAAACTTACAATCGTAAATTTGGATTAAAAATAGAATGTATGGTATAGATTAAAAGTGTGATTGTAAAATTTTTTTAGTTTGTAGTATTAATAGATATATAAATGGGATAATTACACCTATAAGAATTTTGAAAAAATAATTATGTAATAATAAAAAAACATTGGTATAATTTTAATTATTAATATTTATAGAAAAATTATATACAAATTACTTGATATGGTTGACTGATAATTACAGAAGATATGGGAAAAAAATGAATTTAATTTTTAAACTTGAATAGTAATATATATATTAATAATTTTTTTTACTAATTTATAATTATTTTCCAAAACTTCATTGATTTGATATTTCTCAATATAATCTACCCAATTGTTTTCCTTTTTGGGTTTGTGTCTGTCTTTGTATTTATCAACCAGAAGGTAACGTAGCAAAAGAGTTGTGGAGAGAGAGAGAGAGAGAGAGAGAGAGGGGTGGTGTTTGGACTCTGAAGCAGTTACAGGAGCCATGGCGGCGACTAGAGGGATGGTTTTGTACCTATTGTCTGGCTTCTCTATTGCTGTTCTATCAGTTCTCTATATCAGCGACTACCCAAGTCATACCAACGCTTACTCACCTCATCTTTCTTCTCTAAACAATACTCTTTTGCATTACCCATATGGATCTGAATCCAAAGTTTGGCCTGTAAGTCCTCTCCCTCCCTCTCTCCCTCTCTCTCTCTCTCATACATATACTAATACATTTACATATGAACGCATATATATGAGTGTATGTGTGTTGTCTGTTCTTGTGAGAGTGTTTTGCTTAATGGGTTTTTGTTTTTATTGCAGGAATTGAAATTTAGTTGGAGAATTGTGCTGGCGACAGTGATAGGGTTCTTGGGGTCGGCATGTGGAACAGTGGGTGGTGTTGGTGGGGGTGGCATTTTTGTCCCAATGCTTACTTTGATTGTTGGATTTGATACCAAGTCTGCTGCTGCTCTTTCCAAATGTATCTCCTTCTCTCTCTCTTCCCCAATCTCTCTCATACTTGTGTATGTGTGTGTTATGAAAATCAAAATGTAGAAGGAAAAAAAAAAAAATTCAAGTTATCAAATTTTGAAATTCAAAGTTAAATTTTGAGGTAGTTATATTGAGGCAATTTGGGAATGAAAACAGGTGTGACAATCCACACCAATTGAGTTGGATAGAAAAATCACGTCTAGAGAGAATTGCTACGCACTAATCGGGCCTTTCTTTTCTTTATGTAATAGTTTTTGCTTTATATTTCTCTAAAGAGCCTTCCGAGATGGACCTCTTTGATAAGGGTTCGAATCTTGTCCTGTTTGCCCAATTCATTGACTTTGGGGTGGCTTTTAAACTTCGAGTTTACTTTCCTGGGGTGGGTCTAAAGGGGCCTAGGATAAATTCTTGATTATCAAAAAAAGAAAAAAAATGTTGATTAAGATTGGATTTGTGTGGTATGGTTTGCAGGTATGATAATGGGGGCTTCAGCATCATCAGTTTGGTACAATTTAAGGGTGCCTCATCCATGCAGAGAAGTGCCCATTCTAGACTATGATTTGGCACTTCTGTTCCAGCCCATGCTAATGCTGGGCATCACCATTGGTGTGGCTCTCAGTGTTGTCTTCCCTTATTGGCTCATCACTGTGCTCATCATTATTCTATTCTTGGGTATGCAATGCATTATTAAGCAATTATTGGTTACACCCCCCCCTGTAGATCTTTATTTTCCAAACCCAAGATCATTGGTTCTTAACATATGCTAATCTATTGTATTTGCCACTTGCATCTCTGTTCTTATTCTTAATTTTGTTTTGCAAGCTTAGTTTATTTATTATTTTAATGAACATCAATTATTAGTTATTAATAATTATTTATGTGCCCCTGTTGAGACTCTGTTTATATCTAATATTTTTTTCTCCTTTTTTCCTTTTAATTATTTTATTAATAGGGACATCATCAAGGTCTTTTTTCAAGGGTATCGAGATGTGGAAGGAAGAGACTATTTTGAAGGTTAGTTGTTGGACCTTATCAGATTTGCTTATCTTAAATAATCCACTGAGCATCTCCAACGGTAGTAGGCATTTTACCTATTTAAATATTACTATAAAGTATATATTTTATTTTGCCTATCAACTGTTTTATGTTTTTACTCCAACCATGCTCTTTATTTTAGCTATTTATTCAAATACTATTAATTTTATAGAATGTCACGTCAACAACAAAGATGGAGGGAAATGATCCTAATAATTGAATACATTTTGCCTAGCGTTGAAGGCTAGCTACATGTAGCTAGTGAATATGAATTGAGCCAAAATGCCTAATCATATGCCTAGTGCATTGGAATTGAAAAAAATGAATCACACTAGGCATTTTACCTAATAAGTATTATATGCCTAGTGCATTGGAGATGCTAGTTAATAATAGACAGCTAAACCTACTTATTAGAAAAGATTGCAATTTACTTATCCTTAAAAAATAGCAAAAACAAACAGTAAATCTTGGTTTTATAATAGAAAAATAGTATTAGATACAATACAATTAAATTTAGTTGATTCCTTATTGTTACTTTTCTTTTCTGGGAAAAAAATGCAGAAAGAATTGGTGCAGCAACAAGACACTGTAGTTAACTCTCGCGGTGAATGTAAGTCATTCTGGAATGTTCATGAATTTTGTAAAGAGTAAGAGCTAAATCTCTTTCGGTATTCATTTCTAATGACTTTCGTGCTCTTGTGCTATTTTCTTCTGTCTTCAGTACTAATTGATACAGAGTATGAGCCATTGATTCCTAGAGAGGAGAAAACAGCAATGGTGAGCAAAGCCGACTTCTACATCTTCTGTGTTTCCAATTTTATAATTAGCGATGCTAAATGTTCCTTTTTCTCCAGCAAATTTTACGTTTTAACCTGAGGTGGAAAAGGATTCTGGTGCTTCTCCTTTTATGGGCTTTTTTTCTTCTTCTTCAGATCATTAAGGCAAGTCCATTCTCTTTCTAGATAAACATGTATAATCCTGGCTTTCAATTGCTGTTTTGGAGGGCTTAGCTTTTTGTACTTAAACTTATGTTCGTGCCAGTCTGTCCATTGTCCATTGTCAACTGTCAGTCCACAGAGCTTACCAGGATGGATTGCTTCACCACAAAACCTAACAAATCTCCTCAAGGAAACCACCCTTGGTGACTCGAACCTGGACTTGGGCTCACATACCACTTGTACCTTCTGTCTTGATATTTGCAAGCCTTGTTGATGAAGAGCTTTTAATTCTAATACTAACTCATCAAGCTCAATGACTCAATGGTCAACTAAAAATAAAATTACAACTCAATTAGGACTCGTTTTTCCAGCAGTATTGCCAATCCTAGTCTAAAGACACTAAGGCCATATTTGTTTGGGCTTATTAATTTTATAATTTATCCAATTAACCTCTCCTTAGTCCCCTTTTGGTGTCTCACCCCCTCTTGGGATTCAATAGTCTCCATATGGGCCATGTCTGGGTGAACTAATAGTCCTGACCTCAATTTTCGTAGTCAAACGTGTGATATGTATTTTGATGAATTATTAATCCAATCCCAAGGCATGCCCGCCCTAATAAACATGGCCAGTATTTTCATTTGTGTATTATGTGTCTTGATTGGAATTTTTGATATCGTTGATACTGGATGTGCAGAATGATGTGGCAGTTTGCAGTACATGGTATTGGTTAATTTTCTTATTACAGGTATTTGAATTGTAGTTAATGACTGTCATGGTATTTTTTTTCTCTTCTTTGTTTTCTCCTTGAATTTGGAGGTCAATCTCAGAGCCTTTAGTTCTGCTTTTCAGTTCCCTTTAGCATTTGGAGTGTTTGGGTTTGAATGTATTAAATTGTACAAAGAAAGCAAGCAGAGGAGGATAGAGGGGAACACAGAATCAGTATGTGAAGCTACGCTTGAATGGACCCTAATCCAACTAGCATTCTGTGGACTCTGTGGTATCTTGGGAGGCACTGTTGGGGGCCTACTGGGATCTGGCGGTGGATTCATTCTTGGTCCGCTCCTCCTCGAGATCAGTGTCATCCCCCAGGTATGATCATCATATCTCGAATGTATCATAATGCCATTTTCAAAGGAAACTGAAATAGAAAACTTAAATTGCATGAAGCTGTTTAGCAGTGAAATTTCGCATTCCTTCAAAATCCTTTTTCGTCCATCTTCTCCCGAATTATTTCCAAATTTCTCAATCAACTTTTGGGGGGAATCAAAGGGACCACAAGAATGTTGCAACTTTCATTTTGAACCACACGGTGGTGTAACTCTCACTATAATTGGATGGAGATTTGCATCCGATATTATGGTTGTGAAGTTGACAATTTTCTTTTCCATTCCCCTATTTCATGAATGTTTTTGGAATATTCAGAATTATGAGTTACATAACTCCAACATTATTTGCCAATTGACACAATGAGTTGTGAAGTTCAGCAGTATTGTAACTGTCACTATAGTTGGATGGAGATTGGCATCTATAATATTATGGTTGTAAAATTTCCTATTTTCTTTTCCATTCCTCTATTTCATGATTTTTTTTTTTTTTGGAATATTCAGAATTATGAGTAAGAACTCCACTATTTTGTTTTTTTCTTCAATGAATTGATACGATGAATAACCCCTTTTTCATTTTCCTTTCACAGGTTGCCAGCGCGACAGCAACGTTTGTGATGCTGTTCTCATCATCCTTATCTGTGGTGGAGTTCTACCTCCTCAAAAGGTTCCCTATTCCATACGGTATATTCTCAGTCTCATCTCTTTGCATTAATTTTCATATATAACAAAAATAATTTTTAAATCAAATAATTTCTCTTTATCTAACACAACTTGCTTAAAAATTTAATCAGCATACCATCATTTGAATAATTATTATTATTATGCAGCTTTGTACCTCATATCAGTTTCAGTTTTGGCCGGCTTCTGGGGACAATTCTTTATAAGAAAACTCGTTGCTTTTCTAAAAAGAGCTTCATTAATTGTGTTCATTCTCTCAGCTGTTATCTTTGCCAGTGCTCTAACAATGGGTAAGTACAACGAACAATTCTCTGACCTGAGACTTCTTTGAAACGTCCACCAACGATGAAAGCCTAACACGGGTTGTTTCTTTTCTGGAAATTTTGTTCACAGGGGTGGTCGGCATTGATAAAAGTATCAAAATGATTCACAATCACGAGTTCATGGGATTCTTAGGATTTTGTAGCAGTCAATGATCTTAGGTAATTGAACAACATTTCAGTGATGATATACAAAATGTGAAGGTAAGGAATATTCATATATATGCATAGAAATAAGTGTTCGAGTGTTGGTCAATGCCTAATTGACCATTCTCAACAATGCTATGATAAAATAGATGTTTCTTCGTGTTTGATTATAAGGGTGGCTGTGCGGAGTGTTAGCTAGTCGTTACCACCACCACTGTCACCACCATTGCTGCCTCATTTGTTTTCCATTCATTGCAGCATTTGATTCTTCCCATGTATTGGATATTCATTCAAGATTCTTAATAAGAGAGAATGTTTTGAGTTTTCTTTTTTGTGTTTTTGTACCAATGCTTTTCTTAACCTTCTCCCTATAACGTTATTTTTCACAATTTTGATATAATTATACCGTACTTTTAAATATAACATTCATAACATTTTGGCCAATACTATTAGTTATTCTTTAGTGAAAAAGGATAATAAATTAAAGTAATTTCATTAACATGGTTAAAGTTGCTATTACTTGCTATGACTTTTCTATAATTCTAGAGAGATTGGTGTAATTTATTCTAAACTAAAATTGTGTGATAATTATATAACTCTTAGTTGGTCTAATCTGGGATTTGGGTCTGTTGATTGTGATTTTGCTTTCTTTGTTTTCAGTTTTTGTGTTTTGCAAAATAGAACCATGAAAATTTCAAAAACAATAAAAAAAATATTGTGTAAAAATAGCTTTTGAAAAATTGAATACAATTTTTGATAATTCTTAAAAATTGAGTTGCTTTAAAAAAAAATTTGAAAATCATTTGCCAAATAATTTTTATGTATTAAAAAAAAGAATATTATAGAACAAAAAACATAAAAACAACCAAATATGTCGTTGATTTTGCACTACTAAGATAAGTGTATGTCACACTCAAAGTTGGTATATATATAAATCAAGGTATCAATTAGCTTTTTTGGTTTTATAACTCATGATTCACTTTACAGAAAATTAAAAAAATTTATTTTCTGTGTTTTTTTTACTGAATGTTTTAATATTTTAAGTAATTTTTTTAATTTTTAGATATACTTAACATAAATACACTTAAAAAGTATAATATTTGTGAAAAATTTTAAAAAAAATTTACTAAATACCAAAAAAATAAAAAATAAAAACACACTAAAATTTAGTACATTTTTTGTATTCTTGTGTATTTATTAATTTTTAAAAATATTTTGTTACAAATATTTTAGTTTTTAGATACATTTAAGTAAGGTGTATCTAGAAAAGTTATAAATAAAAAAAATTTGTTTAAAATTTTAAAAATATTCACTAAAAAAATACAAAAAATAAAAATACTTAATTTTCAGATAATTGAATTTAGAAAATTGAAACCAAATATAGTGAATAATTGTCATAATCATAGCTGACATAGGTAAGCACATAAAGGGTATAACCCACCACTTAGGGCCCAATACATAATTCAAATACTAAAACCCAACGTTGTTGGAGTTCAACATGGCATTAAGAACCAATGACATCTAAACACGTGGCAAGAGAAAGACAAGTCACATAAGCAGACAAAGATCCTGCAAAGTTATTGCACTACACATCAGTAATTAATGAAGTCTTTTCCAGCATTTATTGCGATAACCCCTCCCTGTCGAGACAGAACGGCCTCACCATGAACAAGGTAAGTTAGAACATAGACTTTCGGCCAAAATGACAGGTCGGAAGGGACAACGAAATGATTACCAGAGGATATAAGCAGGCATCGAAGAGAAGAAGAAAGTTAAACTTTCTATCTCTAATCTATCTCTACATTCCATCTCTCTTTCTAACTTGCTCGTCGGAGGGTTCGCTGGGAGACTTCCCGTTCCCCGTTGAACTCTTGTGCAGGTTCCTCTGTAGGCTTGGTACCTCGGACACTGGTTTGGGAACCGTGGATCAATCCGACCCGTTTCATCTAGAACACACTATATCATTAGTTGGCGCCATCTGTGGAAAACTTTTTGCTCCGCTGGCCAATTGTGCTCATTGTTGCCGGAGACCCTTTCCCAATAACCCCTTTCTGCCACCCACCAAGGTGGATGGTCACAACTAGATCCATGGCTTCTCACCACAATGTTGCCGACCACCAAGTCGACCCTCCCAATCCAAACAACCAGCCGCAGTATTTCACCGAGCTCACCAACAGCATTAACCGCCTGACCGAGCAAAACCAAGCCCTGATTAATGCTCTACTCCAAAGAAACCTTCCTATGCCTCCTCCACCACCTCTAGATATCCCACCCAACCAAGAACGAGCCCTGAGCCATACCATCCAGCAGCCCCATCCACCCAACTTGGAAGGCTTGCGACCCCCTCTCCCAGATATAAACCCGCCACCCCGGGTCCCACCTCCATTGGTCCAGGCACCCACACCCGAGGGAGAGGCCAGTAGTGTCTAGCCCCCGCTGCATTCCGGCGGTGACAACGTTCCACTCTGGGACGCGGAACTCCGAGCCATGAAGCTCCAACTCCAAGTAGTCATGCAGAACATACAACATAAACCATCTACCACAGCCAACTCACCATTCGTTGCCTCCATCAGGGACAAACCTCTACCTCCTAAGTTTAAAATGCCCTCGATTGACTCTTTCAACGGTAAAACGGACCCAGTCGATCACTTGGAGACCTACAGGACTCTCATGATCCTCCATGCATTCCCTGATGAAATTATGTGTCGGGCTTTCCCCGTAACACTTAAGGGGTCAGCCCGACTGTGGTTTAGTCAGCTACCGACGGACTCTGTCTCTACCTTTCAGCACCTGAGTGACTCATTCCTCAGCCACTTTATTGGTGCCCAGCGCCAACGGCGTCCGGCAACTCAACTCCTTAACATCCGTCAGACGGAGGGAGAGTTGCTGCACAATTTCGTCACCCGCTTCAACACCGAGGCCTTGCAGGTGGCAGAAAATGATAACAATGTCATTCTCACGGCTTTTATGGTCGGTCTACGATCATCTTATTTCCTTTTTTCCCTCTCCAAAAACCCCCCGACCTCCATGGCAACCCTACTTTCCAAAGCCCAAAAATACATGAACGCCGAAGATTCCCTAGCCGCCCGACAAGATCCTACAGCCAAAAACCCGACCCCTAGAGAGAAGAGAAAGGACTCAAAAACCAAAAACACCCAGTACACTCACCAAACACCTCAGTATACCGACCGACCACCCCGAGCCGACCGGTTGGCACCAACCCAACCGCCCGGCCGTTTCGAACGATACACCCCCCTCAACTCCCCCATGGAACAAGTCTTGAACCAGATTCAATGAGATTATCCCCTAAAATGGCCCCAACCGTCACGGTCTCCTTCCAACCGGCAAGACCAGTCCAAATACTGTCGCTTTCATCAAGATCACGGCCACAATACGGAGGAGTGTGTTAACCTCAAAGACCAGGTCGAGGGCTTGATACGTCAGGGACGCCTCAGTCAGTTCACAGAAGCCCGCTCTCAGCAGAGGCAAAGGACCGAACCCATCAGAAACAACCGCCGGTGCACCCCTCCTCGACAACTCACACAACCTAACCAAGCTCATGATCGCCCTCCACAGCAACCCTGGGCACAAGGTAACCCCGCCCCCTGTTGGAGAGATCCGAGTTATTGTTGGCGGGCTTGCTTGTGGAGGACCATCCCGCTCGGCTCAACGGGCAGAACTCAGAAAAATAAGGCAGTGATCAGACAAAGAAGTTGCCACGTTGGACTGCCATTCCAAACAGCCCAAGCAGTGGATGGAGCCCATCACCTTTACAGAGGCCGACTGCACAGGCATCCGTTACCCCCATGACGACCCCATCGTCATCTCTGCCCTCCTCTCCAATTACAAAGTCAGACGGGTTCTCGTCGATAACGGCAGTTCTTCAGACATCATCTTCCTAAATGCCTTTCGCCAGCTCAAGGTCGGGGAAGAAAGTTTGTCCCCTCTTCAAACCTCATTGGTCGGTTTTACTGGAGATCGGGTGACCTCCATCGACTCCATCGATCTTCCCATCACAATCAGAGAATACCCGCGGCAGACCACAAAGTTGCTCACCTTCCTCGTCGTCGACTGTCCCTTTGCTTACAACATCATCCTCGGCCGCACCGCCCTAAATGCTTTCCAAGCTATCAGATCCACTTTCCATCTTGCCGTCAAATTCCCCACCGACCTTGGGGTCGGCACGGTGAAAGGAGAGCAGACCATGGCCAGAGAATGTTACGTCGTTTCACTTAAAGAGGTCAAGCTAAAGGAGGCTATGATCATTGAAGGGCTCGACGTCAGGGACGAGGATGAGCTGGTCAGAGGGGAACCAGTGGAAGAGCTTATCGAGGTCCTCATCGATCCCACCAACCCAACAAAAATTGCCAAGATCGGCAACCAACTATCCTCCCAGGCCAAAGCCGACCTTACTGCCCTCCTGATTGAGCACAACGACATATTTGCCTGGACCCACTCCGACATGTCGGGTATTGACCCCTCCTTCATCACCCATCGTCTCAGCATTGAGTCCCATTTCTGACCCTTCCGCCAAAAGCAGCACATCTTTCACCCGGAGCGTAATACTCTTATCGCTTCTGAAGTAGATAAGCACCTTGAGGCACAGTTTATCAAAAACATGGACTACCCAGATGGCTGTCAAATGTGGTCCTGGTCCGTAAAAACAATGGTAAATAATGACTCTATGTCGACTACTCCGACCTTAACCGAGCTTGCCCCAAAGACAGTTATCCCCTTCCTCGCATAGATCTGCTTGTTGACGCCACAGCCGGTCATCAAATGCTCAGCTTCATGGATGCCTTCTCTGGGTACAACCAAATTCTGATCCACCCGTCTGACCGGGAACACACCTCCTTCATTACCGACCGGGGAACCTACCATTATTGTGTCATGCCATTTGGGTTGAAAAATGCCGAGGCCACTTAGCAACGGTTGGTCAACGCTGTCTTTCATCATCAGATAGACCGGAACATGGAAGTATACGTCAATGACATGCTAGTCAAAAGCAAACTCTCCACTGATCATCTGGCCGACTTGCGAGAGACCTTTGGCACCCTACGAAAGTATCAAATGAAGCTCAATCCGGAGAAATGCGCCTTCGGCGTAGGATCAGGGAAATTCTTGGGTTTCATGGTCAGTCAGCGGGGCATCGAAGCTAACCCCGAAAAGATCAAGGCCTTAATAGAAATGCAGTCGCCCAGAACGGTTAAGAAGGTTTAGAGGCTTACTGGCAGAGTCGCCGCCCTCAACCGCTTCATTTCCCGCGCAACAGACAAGTGCCTCCCCTTCTTCAAAGTTCTTCGGCAAACTTTCGAGTGGACGACCAAATCCGAAGAGGCTTTCCAGCAATTGAAACAATACATGGCCAACCCCCCCTTACTCTCCCAGGCACTCTCAGGTGAACCCTTTTTTCTCTATTTAGTCATCTCCAGCACCGCAGTCAGTGCGGCCCTCATTAGGGAGGACGGTTCAGTACAGCGCCCGGTTTATTACATTAGCCGGGCTCTCAGAGGTGCAGAACAGAACTACCCATTGCTAGAAAAAATGTCATTGGCCTTGGTCACCGCCTCAAGACGACTCCGTCCTTACTTCCAAGCCCATTCCATAGTGGTCATCACTGACCAATCCTTGAAGAAGATAATGCAACAACCAGAGCTGTCCGGCAGACTTAAGCAATGGTTGGTCGAGCTCAGCCAATTTGACATCTCCTACCGACCTCGAACGGCGATCAAAGGGCAAGCTGTTGCCGATTTATCCTGGAATTCACTAATCCCACTCCAACCACAGCCCCCCCAGCCCCCGCAACCCCACACTGAGACAGTAGACACCCACTCTTGGACCCTTAACGTCGACGGATCATCCCGCAAAGAAGGCAGTGGGGCTGGTCTCATCCTCATCGCCCCTGAGGGTGGTTATTTCAAGTGTGCTCTCCGCTTTTTGTTCGACGCAAGCAATAATGAGACTGAATATGAGGCATTGATCGCAGGTCTCCGCCTCGCTAGAGACATTGGTGTCAGCCATATCCAAGTGTTCAGCGATTCCCAGCTCATTGTCGGACAAATTACGGGGGAATTTGATGCCAAGGAAGACACAATGCGAGCTTACAGAGATATTGCACTCCCCCTTGCTCGTATCTTCAACACTTTCCACATCAAACACATCCCTCGGACGGAAAACTCCAAGGCAGATGAGATGGCTCAATTAGCTTTTGCAAACCAGTTAGACCTCAACCATGGTGTTCGCCTCGAGTACCTGACCCATCCTGCCATTTCCCCAAACCAGCAGCAAGTCCACTTCCTCCAAAACGAACCTATTCCATGGGCGGCCGACATCTTTCTATTTTTGACAAAGGGGGAACTGCCAGACGACAAACAGCAGGCCGCCAAAGTCAGGGCCTGGTCGTCCAACTACATTCTCCTCCGCGGCCTCTTGTACAAACGTGGCTTTTCACGCCCATACCTACGATGCCTCAATCCTGTTCAAGCGACCTACGTGATGGAGGAAGTCCATGAGGGTATATGTGGTAATCATTTGGGTGCCAGGTCACTAGCCCACAAAATACTTCGCACCGGTTACTTCTGGCCTACTCTCAATCAAGATGCCACTGAATTCGTGCTTAAATGTGATAAGTGCCAACGCTTTGTCAACATCCGTCATGCTCTTCCTATAGAACTGATCACACTCTGCAGTCCTTACCCATTCACCAAATGAGGGATTGACTTAGTTGGCCCATTGCCCACCGGCCTAGGCCAAACCAAATTCGCAATCGTCGCCATTGATTACTTCACTAAATGGGTGGAGACGGAACCCCTCGCCACAATCATCGAGCGGAACACAACCAGATTCATCTGGCAGTCGATCGTGTGCCGATTTGGCATCCCTCAAGCCATCGTCTCCGACAAAGGCAAACAATTCGACAATGCCAAGTTCAGGAAATTCTGTGCAGAGCTTCAAATCCAGTCCTGCTTCTCTTCCCCAGGTCATCCCCAGGCCAATGGCCAAGTTGAGGTTACCAACCGTTCTCTTCTGAAGATCATCAAAACTAAGTTGGAAGCTGCTAAAGGACTCTGGGCTGAGGAATTACCAAATATACTCTGGGCCTACCGCACTACCGCTCGAACCCCCACTGGGGAGACCCCCTTCCGCTTAACATACGACGCTAAGGCGGTCATCCCAGTGGAAATCGGTCTGCCCACCCCAAGGGTTCTGCACCCGAATCCGGAACTAACTGAAGAGCTGCGTCGGGCAGACCTAGACCTGATTGAAGAGCTCCGAGAGACCACTGCTGTCAGGCGGGCCTCATACCAACAGAAAATGAGAATACACTACAACCGCAAAGTTCAACCGAGGGAGTTTGCCGTGGGGGACCTTGTTTTGCGTGAAGCACCTCTTGCTACTAAAAATCCGGCTGAGGGCAACCTGGCAGCCAAGTGGGAAGGACCTTACGTTGTTAAGGCCAGACCTCGTCCGGGTACTTACTGACTTCAGGACATGGAAGGCCGAGACCTCCCCCATCCATGGAACGCCGAGCACTTGAAGCGTTATTTTCAATAAAAGCCCTATTTTTGTATTAATCCATTGCTATATTTTCTTTTTGATAATCTACACACTTGGATGTTTTCGTCTTTTTCTCACATGGTGTAAATTTGTGATCAATGGGCTACGCTTTAAATAACAACAATCTTATATCTCAGTTATCTGCGTGGAATTTCAATAACACCTTGCTTGCAGCCTCAGCTCGACTGAGTAATTTAAAGCCTCAGCCAGAATGAGCACGAAGGGCTCAGCCAGACTGAGTTACTTAAAGCCTCAGTCAGACTAAGCACGAAGGGCTCAGCCAGACTGAGTTACTTAAAGCCTCAGCCAGACTGAGCACGAAGGGCTCAGCCAGATTGAGTTACTTAAAGCCTCAATTAGACTGAGCACGAAGGGCTCAGCCAGACTGAGTTACTTAAAGCCTCAACCAGACTGTGCGTGAAAGGCTCAACCAGACTGAGTTACTTAAAGCCTCAGTCAGACTGAGCGTGAAGGGCTCAACCAGACTGAGTTACTTAAAGCCTCAACTAGACTAAGCGTGAAGGGCTCAACCAGACTGAGTTGCTTGAAGCCTAAGCTAGACTGAGTTAATTATGGCTCAGGCCAAACTGAACACAAATGAAGAGCTCGGCCAAGGCCATTCTTGCAACTTCATGATTGTGGCATAGTTGCCATACTTAGTCAAATTCCAGGTCCATGCTTTTACGTCTCTTAACATTCTTTACATTTTTTAACTTTCATTTCCCAACCCAATCCTTCATTTCTCAACACTCTCACCACATGATTTAACATTTCAAGACTCTCACATCTTAAGACCTTTACACTCTCACATTTTAAGGCCTTTACATTTCAACGTTTGTATTGTTAACATTCTTTGCATCATAGTTTTCTCACAAGTTAGATTGGCTCCCTACTTCTCAACTTTTACTATGATTTATACACAAGCCTTATTTGAATGAGCATTCTCATTCTTTTCAGATCTACAAGAAATAAAGACAACAGTATGAAAAACAAAATTCATAATTTTATTTACAAACTTATACATCAATTCACTACAGAACTTACACGCCCAACAAAAAAAAACAAAACAAAACAAACAAAAACAACAAAAATTTTATTTACACATCTTATTTGCATCAATCATTCATCCTCGCTCGAAGCAAGGTCTTCTTCGTCAACACCTTCGTCTAGGGGGGTCTGGGCCACATAGTCTTCATCTATCCTCACAGTGTCAAAGTCCAAGTCTGGGAACAGCTCTTCTGCTTTACGCTTAAAAGTCTTCCAGCCGCTATCCCAGAACTCAGCCATCTCATGCTTGTAGAAGTCCGACCGCTGGAAGCTCTGGATCACTTCCTCTTCACTCCTCCTTCCAGCGGTCGCTCCCGACGGGCCAGCCTCCCTATCTCCCTCTCTCGCCAAGCTGCTGGCGATAGCGGCATCAATGGCCATCTGGAAGTCGGCGGACCCCTTGAACTACTCTACCGCTGCAACACATAGGTCAAGGTACGCCGCCCTCTCAGATGCCAACTTGGCCCTTTCCTCCTCCAAGGCCTTCTCCAACCCTGCCTTCTCAGCCACTGACTTGGCCTGCTCGTCCGCCAGCGCCCTCTCCAACTCAGCGATCTTCATATCTGCTTCTTCTTTTTCTTTGATCGACTGAGCGCACAGATCTTCATTGCAGACCATGGCCTCATCCCACTTTTCGTTGGCGACGGTGCAGGCTTTCTGGGCCTTTTCCAGTTTCTTCTGCTCGCCAGCCAACTAGAACTCGAGCGACACCACCTTGCGGCGTTCCGTCTCTAGCTCTAACTTGGTGGCGAGCAGCTCAACATTGGCACGATCGGCTGAATAGCCCTGCACCATCGCCAACACCTCCATTTTCTTGGCGTTTTGGGCATACTCCAGCCCCTTAACGCACGCGCTCCGCGCGGCCTTCCTCCAACCCCCGGTCTCCCTCCTTAAACTTTCCAGCTGGGCCTTCATCTCCTCCAGCTTTGCCTTCAGTAGCTGAACCTCGCCTTTTGCGCGCGCCGTTTTGTTTAGTAGGGCTCCTGCCAAGGCAATCGCCTCCATCTGGGCAGAGCACAAGCCCCTTAGCAGTTCGACCTCAGTGAAACTTGCCATCGAACACACGGCCGCGTCCTCCACTACTCCCAACAGCCGATCGGCAGCAGTCCTAGCTTCACTCCCTTAGGGCGAGGTCGAATCCTCTCCTTCATTACCAATTTCAGAGCAGGCCCCAACTTTGCCTCTTTATATTTGTCCGCCCGGGCGAACAATCTCCTCTCCTCCTCCTCCTCCTCCTCCTCCGCCTTCCTCTGCACCTCTAGCTCTTCCCTTGCCGGATCTTCCCCCAACGGTTGTAGTCCCAAGTTCAGGGCAAACAACGTCGAAGAAAGGACCAGCTCGTCCCACCTCACTCCCTTCTCTTCCCTCCATTCCCTCACATTCTTCACTCGGTCTTTAGCCACCCCATCCAACTTGGGCTCTATTGATTTAGTGGGGACCTTCCATGTTGTCCGAACCTCCATTCCACCGTTTGCCGACACAAAAAACCATCTCGGTCTCCATCCCTTCATCGAAGACGGCAGCCCTGCCACTACACCTCGCCTTGCTACTGCCTGCAACGTCACCCACGTCTCCTGTTGACTGGAGGCCTTATAACAGGAGAAAAATTCCTCTACAGTCATGGCTACTCCTCCGGTTGCTTGCTGCCAAGAACTCGCACAGGCCATCAGTATTTTCTAGGCATTTGGCATCAACTGCCCTGGCGCCACTTCTAGCTTATTTAGCATGTCCACCACTACTTGAGGGAGAGGTAGCCTCAAACCTCCTCGCAACGCTTCCTCGTAGAGACTAAATTTGTCTGGCCGCACATCCGACGCCCTCTCCGTAGATGTCGGCAGCCTCAGTCCTATTTCTAAGGGAATTTGGTACTTCCTCCTTATTCCCTCCAACTCCTCTGCCGTAAGTATAGATCTGTCCGGTTTGGTGTGCCAGTGGTTCGGCTCTACTTAACTAATAGGTCTCGCAGCTGCAATCATTATCCTAAGGCAAGCCCGCACCGCCTGACTCACTACCCCCTTCCTTCGCTCCACATGATACTGTTTCACCAACTCCACCGTATCGTCGTCGCCTAACGAATCAAGCCTTGCGGTTGCTACTTCCTCTTGGGCCATTTCTCTTGTGTATCGGCGAATGGCTTCGGACGCGGGCACAAGAAAGTTCACAAAATGTTGCAGAGGTGTATCACTCGATACAAAAGAGTTTACTTCTGGAACGTTTTGGTTTTTTGCAAAAAAATAGGTAAAGCGGATGGCACCAAAAGCCCAAGGCTTGCCTGTATTCCAAGGGTCACAATTAAATTTTGCCAGTTTGAAAATTTTCAAAAAATTTTCAAAACCGCCTTTTCAAACACCTTCTATTGACCTATCGCTTCATTTCTTGCTCAACGCATAACCTCCCCCATTACAGGATTCCGCCACGTGTACGACCACAATCCATTGCCCCCTTCCCCTACCCTGTCTTTTCCACTTCAAATCACCACGTGTCCTGCCACTCCTCGAGCCCCGCGCACCGCCACTTCTCTCTCCACTCGTTCACCTTTCGAGGTCGGCCCTCCTCACGGTTGGTCCCTCCACTCAGTCACCCTTCGCGGTCGGCCCTCCTCACGGTCGGTCCCTCCACTCGGTCACCCTTTGCAGTTGGCCCTCCGCACGATCGGTCCCTCCACTCGGTCACCCTTCGCGGTCGGCCCTCCTCACGGTCAGTCTTTCCACTAGGTCACCCTTCGCGGTCGGCCCTCCTCACGGTCGATTCCTCCGCTCAGTCACCCCTTACCGTCAGCCCACCTCTCGGTCGGTCTTCGCCCCCCCAGTCTATCACAACCCTCGTTTTCTTCATTATTCCCTTCGTTGGACTAAAACTGCACTTGGGAATGAGGGACTACTGACATGGGTAAGCCCATAAAGGGTATAGCCCACCACTGAGGGCCCAATACATAATTCAAATACTAAAGCCCAACGTTGCTGGAGTTCAACATGGCATTAAGAACCAATGACGTCTAAACACGTGGCAAGAGAAGAACAAACCACATAAGCAGACAAAGATCCTGCAAAGTTATTGCACTGCACATCAGTCATTAATGAAGTCCTTTACAGCATTTATTGCGATAACCCCTCCCCGTCGAGACAGAACGGCCTCACCATGAACAAGGCAAGCTAGAGCATAGACTTTCGGCCAAGATGACAGGTCGGAAGGGACAACGAAATGATTACCAGAGGATATAAGCAGGCATCGAAAAGAAGAAGAAGGTTAAGCTTTCTATCTCTAATCTATCTCTACATTCCATCTCTCTTTCTAACTTGCTCGTCGGAGGGTTCACTGGGGGACTCCCTATTCCCCGTTGAACTCTTGTGCAGGTTCCTCTGTGGGCTTGGTACCTCGGACACTGGTTTGGGAAGCATGGATCGGTCCGACCCGTTCCATCTGGAACACGCTGTATCATCAATAGCCATGGATACAAATAAAGTCGGGATGTGGATATGATTTAATGTTGTCTATAGTTTGTTAGAAAAATTGCTAATAAATCCCTCTTCAAGTTGGTTGGTATGAAATGTCCTTTTTCTTCTTCCCCTCCAACCCCTCTTGAATTGAAGGAACTTGCAAATTCACTCACTCTTTTTAAAGGTTTCTTCGCATAACAGTTATTCAGTATCATTGATGATAATAACATTCACAAATACATTTTCACCTTCAATTTTTGTGGGACTGAGATGTGTTTGTGGTATTATAATTACAACTGACACTGAATAATTTTCACTCTTTAAAAACATTTTTGGGGTTAGACTTTAATTCTAATTATTTCTTCTTTTTTAACAAATAGATGTATTGTGCTCTAATAAAATTTTGATATATATATAGATGTATAGTATTACTTTTTTACAAAAAAAAAAAAAAAAAGTTACCAAGAATCAGCTAAAGAAGGAGGTCCATTTGATTTAGGTTCGAAAAAATGCTTTCATAGAAATATCGGCCTGGTATTTTATTTTGTTATGTTTTTTATTATTTTGTATGCTGAAATGTGTTAATTTTTTGAATTAATTAATTGTTCAACAGTTGAAATTGTTTTATGTTTTTTGTTGCTAAAAGTGGATTAAATTTTTGAATATTGAAAAAATCGCTCCTTTTGTTTTTCTTTGTTTCCCTGAAATTCACTTATTCAAATTGAAAGACTCGAGTTGAGTTGGTTGGAGAAAGTCAACATTAGAACAATATCATTGGTTTAAAATAGATATTACAAATCTAAATTATTGCCAAGACGTTATGTTACATCATAAGTATGGGCCAAATTGATATTTGTACCACGTGGTTGATTAAGGAATTAAAAGTGATATTGATGTGGAGGAGATACGTGGGGCTCACCATAATTGTTAATTTTGGTGCTCGATTGAGATATAAGAAGGAAGGTATTGAAAGTGGAGAATATGTGGGTTTACCGAATAATTCATTTCGGAGTGTGCTTTGCAGGAGTTGGAGCGCCTGTTGTGCACCTAACATAGAAGGTACTGTTGTGCGGTCTTATGAATTTATTTTAGAGTCTGTTTTAATAATTTGAACCGTTCACATTTTAGAATACATTGAGTAAAACATACCTGTAAAAAATTAAGTTAATCGGATATCGTTAACCCTTTCATCTACTCGCATTTGTATTTATTTTAATACTTTAAATTACAATGTCATTTATTTTTGAAGATATAAATGTAAGTAGATGAAAGAGTTAACGATATCCGATTAACTTAATTTTTTATTAGTATGTTCTACTCGATGTACTCTAAAATGTAAACGGTTCAGATTATCAAAACGGATCCCGATATAAGCCCATAGGGCCGCACAGCAGTGCCTGGTGTGCTGGGTGTACAGCAGGCACCCCAACTCCTATTTTGCATAACTTATCTCCTATAATTTTATTATAATCTTATCATATATCGAACCCTCATAATATCCTAAATTTTACGAATCATCTAATCAATTTTGTTAGTAAAAATTATACTAACTCCCAACCAGCAGGAATTAAACAACAATTTAAACTAAATAATTAAACAAAAGCAATCAAGTAATTGTGTTTTTTATTTAAAGGCCTCAAAAGAATGAGAATTGTTTTGAAACAAAGTTACAATCGACAAGAATGATGAAAGTAAACAAAGGATGATTTCAAGATGAAACAATTGAAGTTCACAAAAGTTATAAATTACAGAAATAACTACTCCTGAATTGATGAACTACTCCTAACATAAAAGTTAATCTAAAAGCTAAATGTTGTTGTTGATTCCTCCCTCTTTGCAAATCCTTTGGTTTTTATATCTTTATTATTTTTCTTTGGCTCACGATCGCATGATTTCTTTAAACTTGCAACTGCCACTCTTTAACTGTCATTGTAACTGCCTCCACACTTCCAAGCCTTCAAACCTCACCAAACGTTCAAGTCTCCCTGTCAAACCAACTTTTTTCCATGCTGCTACGTGTCCCTCATCACTCTGAGCACCACATCGACAGAGAACAAACCCCCAATTGCAAGCATCATCTCCTACAAATCAATTCACCAAGTCACAAACTGGTTTGTAACTGCTCCAAGGTTATTTCTACTACTTCATCCATACGATCACTTTCTCCATGCCATCTGTTCCTCTAATCAATGGAAGACCTTTACTCTAACTTCATTGTCATGTGTCACTGTCTGATTGATCCTTGTTGGCAAAATTTTACAAAAATAGGCACAAAGACAATCCCATAAAAAATAATTCACATCTAGATTCTTATGGAAACATGTTTAATATTTATTTATTTGTATGCATGACAAGATTCTTCACTATAGAGGTCTCACTTGCACATGGAGATTTATTAATCACTTTATTTTTCTTCAGTCAATACTCAATCTTGTTAACATCAAATGATAGAAAGATAGTATTATAATTTAATTTAAAGTGTAAAGTTAATTGCTCAATTAAATGTGAAAAGGTCCAAATAAAATTTTAGTAAAAATATATAAATACTAAGTATAATTAACCCTTTCAATTTTAATTTTAAATTCTTTTTTATAAAATTTTTAATTTTTAAGTTTTGATAAAATCTAAACCACATGATTTTTTAACGTTCCTTGTGAAATCTCACACCGTAAACTTGTCAAAGCTCTGTATTAAATCTAAAAACAAATTGTATTTGATATTTAACGACTTATATTTGTAATCTTCATGAAATTGTATGAAAGTTCATAAATCTTGTCCACTTTATATTATGAGTAAAACTTGAGCAATTTTTATGAGTATGTATGTAGCACAAAAAAGGAAGCATCTAACCCTTTTGTCACAAATTCCTCAATCTATCTACTATTATTATAAAAGTATGAAAAGTCTATTATATTTTTTACTTTTTTTAAATTCCTGTTTTATCTTCTCAAATGTATTATATTTTTTAAAAGTCATAAAAAGTCTTATATAAATCAATTATCTCTTTATTTTTAAAGTTGAATACTCAAAAACGATATATCTGTTTCCAAGAGTCCTATATAAATATAAAAATAGTCTCCCTTCTTATAAAAATTTTTAAAAAAAATCTTTTTATTTTTTACATTGATGATGATTAAAAAACAAAAAAGAAATATTCTTTTTTAGGGATGGCCATTTTGGTTCGATCTACAGAGGTCTGCCCATACCCGCCTGAATGAGATGGATTTTACCCTACTCGACACTTAGGTGGGGCGGAGGTAGATTATATTTTAATCACCCGCAACAGGGATGGGACGGGTATTGCCTCCCCCAAAAGGAATACTAAAAGTCTGTAATTTTGTTTAAATATAAATAAATGATAATTCCAAAAATCTCACTATTTATATATATATACATATATATATGGAAACAAAAGAAATTTGGTGTATTAATGATTTAAATGGTTATAAATTTTTTTGGTTATTTGAAATGTGGTTCGGTATCTTCGGGAACAGGGATGTGATTAAAAAATTCCACCCATAGAGGGGGCTGGGACAGGGGCGGGGGATGACAAATCCGCCCCAAACTCGTCCCATGGCCATCCCTACTCTTTTTTATTTCCTGCATTTGCTTCTATACTGATATATATATATATATATATATATATAATATTTACAATTGTCCATAATGGATGAAATCACTGTCTTATCATTTAAATTCTTCAGTTGAGTATTTATTTATTTATTGCTTAGTTCTATTTTGGATACATATCAATTTACCCATAAAATTTCTATACTCTTTTGGCAATTGAGTTAAAAGCTACTTTATGCACTTTTTGACTTTTTTGAGTCACATCACCTCTTTATTTTTTCGCACATTTTTTTCAAAACAAAAATCAAAAAAGGCCAAAAAGTTCAACTTTTAACCTACTTTCAAAATAGGCTCACATATCAATTTAAAATACACACATAATTATAGTACTAACTATTAATAAAAAATCAACGAACGTGCCCAATCACTAGTAATATTAAAGGCACAAAAAAAGTATAAAGAAATGTGCACAAAAATTTAAATGTAACCTAGATTCATTCTAGGTGTTAGGTCCCTAAGTCTTGTCAAACCCGCGAACAAACTTGTGTGTTTGAGTTGTAATTTTCTGTGCTGTTTTGTGTTGCTCGCTCGAGCGATAAAGTCCTCGCTCGAGCGAAAGACTGCGTCTGGCAAAAACTTGAAAGAGATAAATGTGCGCTCAAGCGAAGCCTGCGTGGCTCGAGCGAAGAACTGCGTCTACATCAAAACCTGAAAGAGTTGATTGCTCGCTCGAGCGAAGGTTTCATGGCTCGAGCGAAGGCACTTATGGAAATCACGTGAGATAAGGTTCTCGCTCACGCGAGAGAAGCCTTGCTCGAGCGAGCTTCAGAATTCAGGATTTCTATAAGTAGTTAGTTTTCTCCAAAAACTAGGATTACTTTTTAGATCTACTTTGAGGTTTTCTAAGGTTTTCTTCTGGAGGGTTTTTGTGAGTTTTCCTTGATAAAATTGAATGAGTATTAAACTCATGAATTGAGAAGCATACATCAAGGAGGTTGATCGAATACACATACAAGAGTGTTATTCTTCGGTGGATTTCGAAGATTCAAACGTAGAGTTTCAAAGGCGTTTGATTCTGTACGTAATCGTTAATTCGACAAGTGAAGTTATGGATTCAACTTCAGGTAGATCAGTTCCGAGACGAAGGCTTGGTGAAAGAGTTACAGAAGATTTGAAGGCAAATTGACTGAGTTGGGTAATTTGTATATTATCTTTGTAATCTTTCTTTCTTCA
The DNA here is from genome assembly GCA_030407325.1 of Camellia japonica. NCBI lineage: Eukaryota > Viridiplantae > Streptophyta > Magnoliopsida > Ericales > Theaceae > Camellia > Camellia japonica. The sequence continues at coordinate 26,144,299 of JAPPVO010000016.1, read as the reverse complement.
GTAGTGGATTGATTAGTGGAGTTTCGCCCATGATTTTTTATTACAATTGAAGGTTCTTCAATTGTGATTTTTCCACGTAAAAATCGTTTGTGTCGATTTATTGTTTATTCCTAAAACAACAATCTAAATCACTTTCATAAGTGCTTGATGATTTAGATTGAGTGTTTTAAATATTTGGGAATTGGAATATTTTAAATCCTGATCTAATCACGAATCACTTAGGATTTTCAATTGGTATCAGAGCAGGTCACTCTTTGTTTTTATCAAAACTATAGGAGTGTGATTTTGTGTGACTAGTGATATGGATTCTATTCGTGAAGGTAACTCGACCCATAGACCTCCTTTACTCGATGGTACAAACTATTCTTATTGGAAAGCTCGTATGAGAGCGTTTTTAAAATCCATCGATGAGAAAGTTTGGCACTGCGTGATCTATGGGTGGAAAGAACCTATTGTCACCATTGATGGTGTTGATATTCCTAAACCCCTTGATAAATGGGACACAACTGATGACCAAAACTCGAGTTGGAACAGTAAGGCTCTCAATTCCCTGTTTTGCTCCGTCACACATGAAGAGTTTCGTCGTATCTGCACGTGTAAGGTAGCAAAAGAGGCATGGGACATTCTTGAAACGATTCACGAAGGTACTACCTCTGTCAAAAGGTCAAAACTTCAACGTCTCACCTCCGCCTTTGAAACCCTTTTTATGCGCGATGATGAGACGTTTGATGATTTCTATGCAAAACTTAGTGATATCGTGAATTCCTGTTTCACATTTGGTGAAAAAATCCCTGAAGCTAAAGTTGTTGGAAAAATTTTGAGGTCTTTACCCAAGAGGTTCCAATCAAAAGTGACAGTCATTGAGGAGGCTCAGAATGTTGACACCCTCAAGCTTGATCAGTTGGTTGGAAACTTGCAGACTTATGAAGCCCACTAGATTTCAAAGAAAAAACAAAAAGAAAGTGTGGCTTTCACTAGTGCTCATGAGACTGCAAAAACTCCGGAGACTAAATTTGATTTAGAGTCTGAGATGACGGCTATGTTTACTAAACAGTTTAAAAAAATTTTGAAGAAAAAGAAGCCTAATTTCAGAGACCCTACTTCAAAAGATAAGAGTAATGAAAAACCCAAAACTTTTCCACCAAAACTTGCTCCAAAAACTGAAAAGAAGATTGTAAAAGGGCAAGGGGTCAAATGCTATGAATGTCAAGGGTTTAGTCATATTGCCCTTGAATGCCCTTCGAAAAAGAATCGAAAGAAAGTCTACACTGTGACTTGGGATGATAAAAGCGGGTCGGAGCAAGAACCCAAAGAACCTGAATCCAGTGAAGATGGGGATAGTGCTTTCATGGCATTTTGGTCCACTTTCACTCAACCTCTTCCAAAGCCAGCGGAATTAGCTCATGGTCAGAACCTGCATCATGCTTCCACCTTTGATGGGAGTAACTACCTGTATTGGAAGATCAGAATGAGGGCGTTTCTGAGAGCTTTTGACCCAGAAAGCTGGCAAGCCATTGAAGAAGATACAGAAAGTGCTGACAATCCGAGCAATCAGAGAGCCCTGATTACTATTCGTGGAGCAATTTCTGATGAAGAACAACAACGGATTGCTCACTGCACAAAGGCTAAAGATGCATGGGAAATTCTGAGCCAATTCCATGAAAGAGGAGATACACCTTCACCACCATCCAGCAACTTTCCTGCCTTAGTTGCTAGATTGGATGAGGTCAAGGAGAATAAAGAGCAAAAAGAGGATGATGAAACATCAGAAGACAATGATGAAATTAATGGTGATGAACTGCAACAAGCTTACGAAAAGCTTTACGAGGAATCTCTGAATTTGTCCAAAATCAATGACAAACTCTCTCTCAAACTTAAAGCATGTGAAAGTGAGAATGTCAAGCTGAAAGGAGAACTTGTAGCAGCAAAGCAGAATATCATCAAGATCTCAAGTGACAGGCAAGACTTATGTGGAAAACTTCTATCCTGTGAAACTGAAAGGAATGAACTTCTGAAGGTGTATTCCACATATGAAGAAAAGCTTGAAAGCCTTGAGATGTCACAAGCTACATTGGAAGAGATAGTCTGTCAGAAAGATGAAGAACTCCATATTGCTAGAGCCACAATTGCCATGTGGAACAAAGGTTCCAAATCTTTAGAAGACATCCTCGGGTCTCAACAAATGGGTTGTGACAAAAGTGGGCTAGGCTATGGTGCGACAGCTCACAAGGGACAGGCCTCTACTTCACATGACCTGAAGACTCAAGCAAAGGGAAAGCTGAAGGTAGACCAGGGTGATCCCTCTCTTCATCTACCTAAAGGGGGTAAGACCAACAAAAGGGAGGTAAAACCTGTTTTTATTTGTCATCACTGTGGTAGATATGGCCACATTCGTCCTTATTGCTATGAATTGTTTGGTAAGGTGTCTCAAAATGGTAGAAATTTGAATACTTTTTGGGTTAGGAGACAACCTTACATGTCTAGGCGGAATACCAAGATTCATGAGGGTGTTCACAACGCCAAGACATTTACCAAGACCAAAAAGATTTGGGTGAGAAAAGATGATTTGACTTGTTTAGTTGTTCACACTGCCCTAAAAGCACGTGACTCACACATGTGGTATCTTGATAGTGAGTGCTCTCGTCACATGTCCGGTAACAAATCCTACTTCACCTCCCTTGAAAAATATGAAAGAGGAATTGTTACCTTTGGAGATGGCGGCACTTCTAGAGTCATTGGTAAGGGCTCTATAAGTGTTGCTGGTCTTCCCAAGCTTGAAAATGCTCTTCTTGTTGATGGCTTAAAGCAAATCTTTTAAACATTAGTCAAATGTGTGATTCCCACCATAAAGTATTGTTTTCAAAAAATAAATGTGAAATTTTGGATAAAAAGGGAAATACTGTCTTGCATGGGGTTCGCACATCTGATAACTGCTATGAGATTGTTACTACTAATGATCTCATTTGTCACTCTGCCATCATAAGTAACATTGATTTGTGGCATCAAAGATTAGGTCATATGAATTTCAAAGACCTAACTAAGATAGCCAACAAAGAGCTTGTGAAAGGAGTACCTAAACTGGATAAGAATTTGAACCATGTGTGTGGACCATGTCAACTTGGAAAGCAGACCCGTGCCCCTCATAAAAAGGTGAACAGCTTTACAACCAAATGTCCTCTTGAATTGGTTCACATGGATTTAATGGGTCCTACTCGCACTGAAAGCATTGGAGGTAAAAGATATATTTTTTTAACTGTTGATGATTTTACTCGATTTTCGTGGATAAATTTTTTAAGGGAAAAATCTGATACGTTTGATGCTTTCCAGGCCTTAGTCCTTAAAATTCAAAATGAACAGGGTGTTTCCATTGGGCGTATCAAAAATCCGAACTGATCATGGTCGTGAATTTGAAAACAGTTCGTTTTCGGATTTTTCTGATATGCATGGAATTAAGCATGAATTTTCTGTACCTATTACTCCACAACAAAATGGAGTGATTGAGAGGAAGAACAGAGTTGTTCAAGAAATGGCTAGGGTCATGCTCCTTAGTAAGAAACTTCCTTCAAAGTTTTGGGCTAAAATCCTAAATACTGTTGTTTATGTCATAAATCGTGTGTATTTAAGGCCCGGCACTTTACAAACTCCATATGAATTGTGGAAGGGATTGAAACCTAATGTAAAATACTTCAAAACTTTTGGGAGTAAGTGTTACATTTTCAAAGATAGAGAGCCTTTGGGCAAATTTGACTCCCGAAGTGATGAAGGTATTTTTCTAGGGTATTCAACCACTAGTAGGGCTTTTCGAGTCTATAACCTGCGAACTTATGCTTTAATGGAATCTATCAATGTGGTTATAGATGACACAGGTTCCCCTACTCCAGCAACAAATGAGGATGACAATGGTGAGTCTCCAATCTTGGATACTGAACCACAAAGTCAAAGAGAAGCTGAGGTCCAAACACAAGAAGTTGAGACAGCACCATCCTCACAGGTAAGTCAAAGTCCAAAGAGTGCACAAAGAAACATCACTCCTGATGCTTCTGTCACCGCAAGTCCTGAGTTCAAACCATCAGCAAGGGTGAAACTGAATCATCCAGCTCAACAGGTGATTGGAAGTGTATCGGATCGAATGAAAACCCGAAGACAGATTCGGGATGAGGTATCACATATGTGTTATGTTTCATTAATTGAACCTAAGAATTTCAAAGAGGCCTTGCTAGATGATAGTTGGGTCAATGCTATGCATGAAGAATTAGGCCAATTTGAACGTAACAACGTTTGGACTTTAGTTCCTAGACCTAGAGACATGAATGTGATAGGTACCAAGTGGATTTTTAAAAATAAATCTGATGAGAATGGTACTGTGGTTAGGAATAAAGCTAGGTTGGTTGCTCAAGGCTACACACAAGTAAAGGGTGTTGACTATGATGAGACGTTTACCCCAGTTGCACGTCTCGAATCTATTCGTATTTTACTTGGTGTTGCTTGTTATCTTGGTCTCAAATTGTTTCAACTGGATGTGAAAAGTGCCTTTCTGAATGGGTACTTGAAAGAAGAGGCATATGTTGAGCAACCAAAAGGGTTTAAGGACCCTAAATGTCCTAATCATGTCTACAAGTTAGACAAGGCTTTGTATGGATTGAAACAAGCCCCTCGGGCTTGGTATGATAGACTTACTACCTTTCTTCTTGATAATGATTTTCAAAGGGATAGTGTGGATAAGACTTTATTTGTGAAACATACTAAGTCTCATATTCTAGTTGCTCAGATTTATGTTGATGATATTGTGTTTGGATCCACTGCTGAACATCTTGTGAAATATTTTTCGGATTGCATGACACATGAGTTTGAGATGAGCATGATGGGAAAGTTGTCTTATTTCTTGGGTCTTCAGATTAAACAGTCTCCTTCGGGTATGTTTGTTTCTCAGACTAAGTATGCTAAAAGTCTTGTGTCAAAGTTTGGTCTTGAGTCTGCCAAACATGCTCACACTCCCATGAGCACCAGTCTTCACCCTTCCAAAGATTCCTCTGGTATTGATGTTGATCCTACCCTTTATAGGAGTATGATAGGGAGTCTTCTTTACCTCACAGCCAGTCGTCCTGATATTGCCTTCAGTGTAGGTGTTTGTGCCCGTTACCAAGCTAGTCCTAAAGAGTCTCATCTTCTTGCGGTCAAACCCATCATCAAATATGTGAATGGGACATTAGGGTATGGGGTTTGGTTTTCTATTGATACTACAGTTGAAATTACTGGTTTTTCTGATGCCGACTGGGCAGGGTGTGCTGATGATAGGAAAAGTACATCTGGGGGTTGTTTTTACCTTGGGAATAATTTGGTTTCCTGGCATAGTAAAAAGCAAAATGCCATCTCTCTTTCGACTGCTGAGACTGAGTACATTGCTGCAGAGAGTTGTTGTGCACAAATGCTGTGGATGAAGCAAATGCTTCATGATTATTGGATAGAACAGAACACTCTCACTCTTTTCTGTGATAACACAAGTGCCATAAACATTTCAAAAAATCCTGTCCAACACTCTCGAACCAAACTGTAGACGTCCCCGAATGCCCCGGGAGGGTTAAGTCCCGTTCTGTTCATATTGGGTTCACTACAGTTCGGGCTCAAATTGTCACGGTTCTTAATCTGAACCAAAGAGTCCAACTCTGGCAAATCGTTTTGAAGAAAAACAGATTTTTGAAAAGTAGTGCCAAACATGGACTGCTTTGCCAGATTACAGAGTCGCCACCTAAATATTTTTTAATGGGGGAATTTAGGAAACCCTGACTCGGTGCCGAAGGCCACGTGTCCGTCATCACCAAATGTCTTGGCTCGGGAGCTTGGGTACGATCGGGGAAGGTCAGCTATGAGCACCCCCTTTCGCCCGGTCCGAAGGCCGGCCTCTACTAACCGTGATATCCGATTTTGAAAACATTATATGCTCTTATTCCAATTATTAGCCTAGAATTACTATGTTATGCGCGCAGCAAACAAGTATAGACTAGATTGCCTAATTCGGAAATAATCATTGCATATCCGTTTTGTCTCGAAAAACGTGTTGGTTTTTGCTACTCGAAAGTAGGCTAAAATACGGATTTCAATGAGTTGTTCCAACTCACGCAATCCAACCTCCACCCACAGGCATTCAAGCAATTTATCACGTAAGCATTTAGCCGCATAGCAAGCATACTGTCATGGCAAACGTTCACACGCATGCGACATGCTAAAGCATAAAAACTTACATCGTACTCCGTGCCCAAAACAAGAGACTGGTTAGCAAAACATGCATGACCTAGTTCATGTTAAGTGGCTAATGCAACACAGACATAGATGCAATCTAGAGTAGGCTCGGCTAACCCTAAACATGGCATATGAAATGCGCGAGTAGCACGTATTCAATTTGGAAATCGAAAGTACGATGCAGTTTGTATGATGTACCGAGCCCGGTGCATGTTTAACAAATGCATGGGTGCACGCATGCATTGCATAAGGTATGCTAATTTAAATGTGCCCTAATCTACCATCGTAAGCAGGTAAATAAAATGGAAGAAAGAAGTGGGGATTGGAAGACATACACCCACTCACACACACTTATTACAAATTCGCCCTCGCTCGGAGGGACCGAAAGAATAATACAGATAATTAACTACGCAAGCTAATTAAATTTACAAATTAATTAAATTAATTAATCTAAGGAAAAACAGTAAACGCCTCGGGAGGAGAGCCAAATGCAGCACGTGCTCTGGTCCTGCTCGGAACTGCACTGCCATGCACGGATTGCCTCTGTTTCCCCTGCTCTCCTCCTCAGAAAATTGCCAAAGTCCCAGAAGTACCTCTCAGGGCACTGGGGAGTACCACCGGCTGGGGTAGAGTACCACCGGCTGGGGTAGAGCACCACCGGCTGAAGGAGGAGGCCACCGGCACAAGATTCATCCATCGGCTGCCAAATGACTGCCGGTCGACACTAAACAGTGCCGGTCGGCACAAAATGCCTGCAAAACCTGCAACTCACAGCAGCAGAGGACAACAACATGCATGGCAATGTGATTCAAGATATTTATGCACTATACACACCCCTTATCATGTCAGTGACTCAAAGGGGCATGTGTCTCGATTCCCGGACCACCAATCGCGCATTTCCATGCATGATGGCCCAAGGAACCAAGGATGCAACTTCACTTTCAAATGCATGCAAACCAAGTAAACATGAAAGGGCGCCAAACCTCTATCATTTTCATCTCAAGAGGCCAAACATGTATGCTTATGCAATACAACTCTAAGCATGTTATCTAGCATGCAACATGAACAATGCGAGCAAGCTAAACATGTTAGGCATACAACCTAAGCAAAGAGGCATATAAACCAAGCAATGGAGTGGACTAAAACATGAATTAGGCTACTCCTAATTGGCCTAAAATCAGTGGCCAAAGTGCCTAGAAATGGAGACTAAACACACACACACACATGCAAGTGTTATGGTCCAAACCCAAGGCATAAACATGGCAACCCCCAAGCACACTTGGAGATACCAAACAAGGATAATAAACACACATTGTAAAGCTCTGAAAATCATGCAAAACATGATGCCAAATCATGCAACAAAACAAGCCAAACAAAGCATGCAAATGGTCTAAGGTTCAAAGCAAATCAATGAGGCATTGAACCATACTTATGCAAGGCAATTATGGCATGCATTGATCAACCCAAAACAGATTTTTAGCATGTCAAATTAGGCCCAAAGGACCACTTAGATGGCATCTAAGAGGCTTGAAATCAAAGGCATGCATTAAGGCCAAAACATGGAGCATTCAACACATGCTTTTAAAGCATTAAAGAGGCCACTAAGGCAAGCATGCAAGCACACCAAAGGGACTGAAATAGCATGCTAGGTGGTTCCAAACTACCAAAATGATGCAAACAAAGGCATGCTACACACTCATGCTCTTAAGGCCAACAAGCCCAATGCAAAGAGGCTATATTAAACATGCTATGGTTGGCTCAAACAACATGAGACAGACCTAAAACATGGAAATATGAGCACAAAAACTTCACAAATGCAAGCCTAAAACATGCTAGAAGCTAAGGCATACAACCTAGGCATGTTAGAGGATCAAAAGGCATTACAAGGCAACTATGCTAAGCATGCATAGGGGACCAAAACCAACTTATAACAATGTCATATTTGGGCATAATGAACATAAAATGCAGCCAAGACATGCTCAACAAACAACCAAACACGGTGCTCCTTTGGAGGCCAAAACTTGCCCTTTTCAAGGACATTAAGGAGAGGGGGTGGCCCTCCCCTTTTGGAGACTTTATGGCACCATCTCCACCACTGAAATCCCTTAAGATTTCAGTGGTGGAGAGGCCCAAGCACCAAAGTCTCGGATCTCTCACAAAATAGCACAAAAAGGGCCCTTTTCAAGGCCTAAGGGTGGTCAAACTTGCCCAAACCACCTAGCACTCTTAATAAACAATAAGGAGGCTTAAAAAACAGAACTTTTTTGTGTTATACACTAAGCACAAAAACAGTTCTAAGCTAGGCAAAAACAAGGTGCAAAAATGGGGTAAAAAGAGAGTTAGTCTCTCACCCTTGGAGCCTCTTCAACAAAGATGATGTGTTGGCTTCCTTGAGCACCAAACCAGCTTCAAAGCTTCACAACAGACCTCTGGACCTTCAAGAACCCAAGGAAGGTGAAACACTAGGTGTTAGTGAACAAAAGTATGACACAAACACCTAGTGTACAAAACAAGAGGGAAGAAGAGAGATAGGAGGTGTATCTATCCTAACCCTAAAAACCAGAGCTTGGTCTGTCTAAAAATGTCTAAAATTTTGTAACCCTAAGCCAAGAAGAGGAGTGGTCCTCTTATAGGCAAGCAAAGCTTGCAAAGCTTACAAGCTAAGCTAACTAAGAGGGTCATCCTTCCATACACGTGTATGGAGGGGAACCAAAACTATACAGCTGTCTGAAAATATCTCAAAAAGCAACTGCACAGTGTCCGGCCGGCAAAGAGTGTCATTTTGACAAAACTTAGTGCCGGTCGGCACAAAAGAGTGCCGGTCGGCACAATAAAGTGCCGATGGCAACACCAGCCAGCCGGTGGCCTCTAGCCACAGCCGGTGGTATGTGGGGGTGCCTCACAAAGCATTCCCTGCCCTTCCAAGGCAAAACACAAGTGTTTGGTGCAAAACCAGACACAAGACGGTCGAGTTCGGAAGTCCTGAGGCAAGGCGCGCGAGCCGAGAACTCCGGGAACTCCAAACGAACACAAACATGGATAATCACCGAGTGTTCCAACGGTGACGTCCAAGTCTTGAGGACGGTCAAAAATGGGGTGTCTACACAAACACATTGACATTCGTCATCATTTTATTCGAGAGTTAGTGGAAGAAGGCCTTGTTGTTCTTGAGCATGTACCCACTGAGCATCAAAAAGCTGATATTTTTACAAAATCCATTGATCTTCTTCGGTTTGAGTTCCTTAGAAAGACTTTAGGTGTCATGCTCGATCACTAGAGTGTTTCTTGTTCCTTGAGTAGGTGTGAGTGTTTGGCCTTATGTGTGCTTGGATGCTATAATCTCATTGTCATTGATATCTGTTTTTCTTACTTCCAAATTTATATGTACACTACTCATGCTGCTTACAAGATCTCATTGTTCTTTGTTCATAACTCATTTTGAATGCCCATGCTCATTAACCTCATGATCTCATTCTGTACACATCCTTGAGATAAATTGTTGCAGGGGTTTCCGCACAAGTGATCAAAATTCTCTATGGACCACTAATAGTGTTTCTTGTACTTTTACAGTAGAATTGACCGATACTAGTATATCATGGGTGATTTGAGTCTCTTAACCATCTACCATCTGTTTTCACCTCCACGGTTTCTCCCTCAGTTCCTGGAAGTCCGGGCATTAGGAAACGGCTACCTCAGAGGCACCAAGCAGGCCATCCTTTATGATTTCATTCTTCTCTTGTTTGGTTTCCATACTCTTGAGCATGAATGCCACCAGTGAGTGCCCACAAGAAAGAAAAAGTTTGAAAAAAAAAAAAGAACTCATTGATTGAGGGGGAGCCTCCGCATTTCCTCAACAAACACCCCATGATTCCTAGTGGTTTGACTTTTCTCTGTGATGTTCAGTTACTCTTACCAGAGGTCCAGCCATCCGATCACTATGAGGATTAACTCTAGCTCAGTGGACTCTCATGGATTGCACACACACACTTTATTTTGTGAGATCTCATGTTGGATTTTGAGTTGTACATTCTCATGTAGTTTATAATCACTGATTATATTTTATTTGCTTTGCTCATGATTTCCAGTGTCATTTTTTTAAAAAAATTGCAAGTGTGCAAGATTCATGATGTACGGATTATTTCATCTTAGTGTCAATTTTGGCCAAATGTGATCATCTACTTGTGTTCTAGGTCTCACTTCATGATATTGCGTCTCATGGTTTTTTTTGTTTAAAAAAAAAAAAAATTTTGGTTTTGTTTTTTTTCTCTTCTTCACTCGAGCGACGGAGTCCTCGCTCCTGCATTAGACCTGAAAGTGTGTGTTTTTGGCTCGAGCGACAAGTACTTGGCTCAAGCGAACTCTAGCGCATTTTTGACCTTGCTCGAGCGAGAAAGTCTTCGCTCGAGCGACCTGTCGCAGTTCAAATTCTCAATCTGTGTCTTTTCAGGTTCATTGTTTCATCTCTTCGTGTTCTTTCTCTCTCTCTCTCTCTCCCCTAGGGCTTTTGTGTTTTTCATTGCTGGCCTTACCTAAGGTTTCTCTCTTTGTTTTGGGGGCTTCATCCGTTCCTTTTTCTACATTTCAGGTAAGTTGTTTTTGTTTTATTTTTTGATTACTTTTCCTTCCCTTCTTGTTTTCATTATGATTGCTGTGTCTATTGCGTTTTTGTTTTTAGTCTAGGGTGTTTCATTATTGTTCTTAGTTATTTCCTCATGTTTTCGAGTCTCTCTTGCATCTAGGGTTCATGGTCTCGCCTTGTGTCATCTGCATTTTGCTAGGGTTTAGTTTCGGGGTTTTTATTTAGAATTTCACATTGGGGATTTTATTTTTTTTACATTATATTGCCATATGCGACTGTGATATGTTTTCCTTGATTTGCTATTTGAGTCTCTTCCTCTACTGCTCATAGCTTTCATATCTTGATCCATCCATTGATATTTTCATACATTGCTGATTTCTGTTTTTGTTGGACTAATGGGTTTTTTTTGGACTAATGTGTTTTTGTTGGACTCATGGACTAATGGGTTTATGTTGGCTTCTTCTATTCTCTGGTTTTGGGTTCTCTTTGATTTTTCTTTGGGTGTTTTGGTCTGGAGTCAGTGATTGTCTTGCTCTGTTTGCCTTGTTTTAGTCATGGCTGAAAGCTCCAAGCGTCATAAAACAACTGTTTCCCGTCCTTCCTTCAACACTGCCAAATTCGAGTCTAAAGAGAAGTCTAGGTTGTTTAGGGAGTCGTTTGCCACTCGTAAAGTCCATTTAGAGCGCAATGTTCTTCCTAGTTCCTTTGAGGTTCTCACCATTCGTTCCTTATTCGATTCATTAGGCGGTGATCAAGTATTACATTTTTCAGGGCCACAAAATTTGAGTCTCATCCGTGAATTCTATTGCAACATCCATTCTATTCAAAAAGAAGTTTGTTCCTTTAGCACTTGGGTTCGGGGGAAACCTATCGACATCACTTCTGAGGTTTTTAGGGTATTTCTTGATCTTCCCGAGGTTTCGGATTTTAGGTATCCTCTCCTTACCCGTACTAGGATTGACTTTGATCAAGTCGCTTCTGAACTTTGTGGTTGTGACCGAACTTGGATCACCGGGGCACTTATTCAGCAGTATGAGCTTGTTCCTCGATTTCGTCTTCTTAATCTTATTGTATGTGCTAATATTCATGTCACCTCCCATTCTTCACACATTACCCAGGATCAGGGGTATGTGTTGTACTGTATTGCTCATAGGCTACCTATAGATCTCCCGGCCATGATCGTCTCTAAAATGCTTGCTGTTTATGAGGGTCGTAAATCTTTGGGTCTTCCATATGGGTGTTTCCTTACTCGTTTCCTCTCTTCTCTTAATGTTCCCACTCTTGAGAATGATGAGTTTGCCCATCCTGTGAAACCCATCACAAAGCTCAGTTTCACAGAGTCAGGCACATGTGAGGGGAAGTGTGTTAGGGGTTGGGAGTTCTGGTGCAGGTGGTGGAGGTGATGATCCTCTCGCCGAGGAGAAGGAGGTTGAGGCTGCCCATGCAGCTCCAGCAGGTGCACATGATCTTCCTAAGCTGCGTCCTCGCTCATTTCGTGGCCAGCTACAGCACTTGGAGCAATCTATTACTCGTCGCCTTGATCTCTTGGATGCCCGCCTTGATGCCCTTGACAGTAAACTTGATGAGCAGAGTACCTTGCTGGCTCAGATCTTCTCTTTGCTTCAAATGCAGCATCCACCTTCTCCTTCCTAGTTTTTGGACTTTGGTTGTTTTTGAACAGTTTTTCTCTTTTCTGGCACAGTTTTTGGTTTCTTTATTTGCATAGTTTTGCTTATGGTGTATTATGATTTGCAGGGTATATCTTCTTGTGGTACTTATATGTTTTTGCAGGCAGGGGTTTCATTTTTTTGGGTGATGTATATGGGATACTCATACTCATGATGTTTACATGTTTTTGGGATAGATGTTGATAGATGTTTTTGCCTACATGTTGTTTCTTTGCAGATTGCATGGGATTCGTTTTTTTTTTGGAATATATGATGATGTCTTGATGGTTTATTATGTTACATAACAAATTCTCTCCAAGTTTATTTTGTACAGATTTGTTTGTCATCAAGATTGGTTTCATAGTTGGTTTAGCTAGTTCATGTGTTTTAGCTAGATCTTTGAGTTGTAATTGTTTTAGCTAGTGCAATTGTTTAGGAAACTGTGTTAGAAAGTTTTGTCCGGGTATTGACAAAGGGGGAGATTGTTAGGTCCCTAAGTCTTGTCAAACCCGCGAACAAACTTGTGTGTTTGAGTTGTAATTTTCTATGCTGTTTTGTGTTGCTCGCTCGAGCGACGAAGTCCTCGCTCGAGCGAAGGACTGCGTCTGGCAAAAACCTGAAAGAGATAAATGTGCGCTCAAGCGAAGCCTGTGTGGCTCGAGCGAAGAACTGTGTCTGCATCAAAACCTGAAAGAGTTGATTGCTCGCTCGAGCGAAGGTTTCGTGGCTCGAGCGAAGGCACTTATGGAAATCACGCGAGATAAGGTTCTCGCTCGAGCGAGCTTCAGAATTCAAGATTTCTATAAGTAGTTGGTTTTCTCCAAAAACTAGAATTACTTTTTAGATCTACTTTGAGGTTTTCTAAGGTTTTCTTCTGAAGAGTTTTTATGAGTTTTCCTTGATAAAATTGAATGAGTATTAAACTCATGAATTGAGAAGCATACATCAAGGAGGTTGATCGAATACACATACAAGAGTGTTATTCTTCGGTGGATTCCGAAGATTCAAACGTAGAGTTTCAAAGGCGTTTGATTCTGTACGTAGTCGTTAATTCGACAAGTAAAGTTGTGGATTCAACTTCAGGTGGATCAGTTCCGAGATGAAGGCTTGGTGAAAGAGTTACAAAAGATATGAAGGCAAATTGACTGAGTTGGGTAATTTATGTATTATTTTTGTAATCTTTCTTTCTTCAGTAGTGAATTGATTAGTGGCATTTCGCCCGTGATTTTTTATTACAATTGAAGGTTCTTCAATTGTGGTTTTTTCACGTAAAAATCGTTTGGGTCGATTTATTGTTTATTCCTAAAACAACAATCTAAATCACTTTCGTAAGTGCTTGATGATTTAGATTGAGTGTTTTAAATATTTGAGAATTGGAATATTTTAAATCCTGATATAATCACGAATCACTTAAAATTTTCACTAGGTACACCCAAAATGAATCTGAGCTGCATGTTCAATTTTTATTTTTATTTTTTATGTAAGGTAGGGGTGGCCTTAGCCCAATGGCCTGTCAGTTCAACCTGATAGTTTTAAGGTTTAGAAAAAATTATTATGCCCATAAAGTCGGATTGGGTTGAAATTTTGAACTCATTTAAAAATCGGAATGTGCTTGAAATAAAGTATTCTAGCCCAACCCAGTCTAATTTGACCTGTCCATTTATAAAATATTAGTTATAATTTTATATTATTTTATAAAAAAAGTACAAAGAAATATATAACACAAAAAGTATATACTTCTTTTTAAGGCTTAAATTAAAATATTTATTTATTTTATTATTGAATTTTGTTAATAATCTAAATTCAAATATTAAATTAAAAAAACTAAATAATTAAATATCCTTTAAAATTTTAAAAAGTAATAATAAAAATAAAAGCTCGTATCTATTTAATTAAGTGGGTAGCTTAGTTTAGTCTCAAAGAGATCATGGATTCAATTCCCCTTAGGGGAGTTGAATTAAGAGAGTGCAAGCACTTAGGTGCTTTGTCAAGGGTGGGGAGATTTTCTCCCATAAGTGTTAATCTAACAACTAACATTTGCCAATCTAAAAAAAAAAAAGTGTATGAATTTGGGATTTAAAATTTTTTGGGAAAATTACCCACAGGTCCCATGTGGAACATGTGGACACTATTTAATCCTGTAACTTTTTGAGTAGACCCAAAAGTCCTTCTTTCCTCTCTCTCTCTCTCTGGTTTTTGCCTCCCTCTTTACGTTTTCCTATCTCTCTTTTTTTCTGCATTTTTCTCTCATCGTCATTGTCATGGACGACGATCGGTGATCATGTCTTTCTCCATTGATCGGGGTTCACCGATAACCACCAACCATCAAAATCAACTCGTGACTTCACTCTCACCGACGACGAAGATGATATATTTCCGACGAAGAAGATGATATATTTCCGACGAAGAAGATGAGTGGATCTACTTAGATCTGATGTAGATATACTCATATCTACATCAGATCTGAGTAGATCTACATCAGATTTGGCTAGATCTAAACAAAAAATAGTTGCCGGAGTACAATCCTCTCTCTACATCCGCCTTTCTCCTTCGATCTCTTTTTTTTTTTTTCTCTGCTATACACTTCTGTTTTTCTGTTCTAATAGAGAAAATTTTCAAATTCTGAACAAGTAGTTTTCGAGTTTTAGTTACAGGCGGTGAAAACTGTAAAATTTTGCAGTTTCGAATTTTTTTTTGGTGCTGAAATGAATCATGGTTTAAAACTGTAAAATTTTACAGTTTCAAATTTTTTTGATGCTGGAATGAATCATGGTATAAAACTGTAAAATTTTACAGTTTCATAACATGTTTTTCAGTTTGATTAATAAGGATAAATGCTTAATAGATTTTTGTTTTGAAACTGTAACATTTTATAGTTTCAAAACTTACTTTTCAGTTTGATCACTATTTAGATATTATTTGCTTGAACCTTACAAAAATTGAAAAATAACATATGTTTTCCCCATTGTTGCTGTTTTGTCGTTTCATTTTTTTTCCTTTTAGTTTATCAATATTTAGCACATTTTGCTATGTTTTTTTTGCTATAATTTATCCATTTATTCTTTTCTTTTTTTCTGGCAATATTCTAGATATTCCGGTGAGTCTCCAGTGATATTCTTAACGTCCAGTGAACGTTCTGAACATTCCGGCGACTTCTATTAACGTTCTTAACACTCCGGTGAACTTCCAGCGAAACTCCGGCGACTTCCTGGTGATACTCCGGCGACTTCCCGGCGATGTTGAACATTCCGACGAGTCTCCGGCGACTGTTTGACGGAAGTCTGACAGTAGTAAGATGTGAACGGTGTTGTAAATTTAAAAAAAAAAAAAAAAAGATTTTTGATAACAATTAAAAATGTATTGGACTAATTGGTACAAGTATTTTGTTTGAGGATTAGCTGGGTCTTGAACTTGGTACATAGGACTTATCAGTAAGTTCCCTAATTTTTTTTTAAATTGGATTTGGAAGGGATGGATTAGGCCTGATGTCAAGCTCAACCGGGCTTGAAATGATACGTTTCGTACTACATAGTGCAAGCTTGACCCGAACCTCTAATTTTTTACTTTTTTTTGTGTTTATGTGGTTGACACTTTTCTTTTTCTTTTGTTCATGGAGTGGAATTACGTGGGCTTCTTTTGGGGATAGAATGGGTTTGGTTGGGAGACTTGGCTGCTTTTGGTGGTTTTGAAATTGGGCTAATCTATTGCCTAATAAGTTTGGGAGATTCTATTTACACCCAAAAAAAAAATCATTACTGTTTAATTTTTTAATACATTTTATTAAATTATTTAAAATTATAATGTATTTTTAATATACTATATATTTGTTTTTTCAAATTACTTTTTAAGATACACTTAAATAATAAATAAATTAAAAATCTCAAAGCCTTCAATTCTCTTATCAATATGTATGTGTGCAGCAATGGATACGTCAGTCTGCAACACAACAGAAATGTTGTGGACTTCTTGGTTGGTTCCAATGATTGTGTTGGCTAACGTGGATATGTTTGTTGGCATCATGTTTGTCAACAATTGCCCTATATTTTAGACTTGATTCATTGGTATATTTATCATTTTTTTTTGTTGAAATTTCTAATTAAAAGAATCCATTCCAGTCGCAAGTTGAAGTGAGAGATGGTTTGTTGGTTTGTAGAGAGAGAGAGAGAGAGAGAGAGGAGAAAAAATAATGATGATGATAATGGTGAGTTTTTACTGTGGTAAATTGAAGTTTTAGGGTGACGGGAAGATGAAGAGAACAAAATTGAAATTTGCAAAAGAAGATAAACACTTCATTTGGATGGAGGGTAAGGTGAAAAAGAAAAGAAATTGTGAGAATAGAAACTTCTTAACTTGGTTGGATTTTTTTTTTTTTTTTTTTTTTTTTTGAGAATCACGCAAAACAGCATAATATATTGGAGGTGTTTGGTGGAGCTTTTTTGAGTCAACTTATGGTTTCTGGCTTTTAAAAAGTTATTTTGGACTGTTTGGTTAAACTTATTTCAAACAGCTTCTGATTCTAACAACTTATTTTAAGTCAAAAAACTGATTCTGAGAAGTTGCTTACCCCTTGCTTCTGATTATCAGCTTTTGCTATGGACATGTTAATTCACGGTTATACTCTTAGATTTTTTTATTTTTTTATTTTTTTTAAATTAGAAAAAGACTCAAATGGACTATAAAATATTATTATTATTTTTTATGAGAAATGTAGACAAATAGTGAATAATAAAAAATTAAAAATTAAAAAAGCTACTTCACAACTTATTTAACAAACACTATTCAGCAACTTAAATTTATAATCTAACAGTTATACCAAACAGATTAACAACTTCTGATTAAAGTCATAATCTATAATCTATTAAGTTATAATCTATAATCTATTTTAACAATTACACCAAACAAAACCATTATACATGAGGTAGAAGTTTTACATATTTTGCCAGCTGATGTGCTAACTCGACAAGAGCCCTATCCACCTTAGTGACGGACAAAAACATAAAAAACTTACTTAAGACTAGCACATCCTGTACAACCAAATCAACCTCCCACTCAAGATTGTTTTTTTTTTCACAAAACTATCAACCAAAGTTGAGTTTCGCTTCTCACCAAAAGTTATGAAATTTGGTGACCAAAAAAATGGGTTTAATAAAACTTTTTTGAAATACTAAAATTTCTCTATGTTGGGAGAAGCTGAAAAAATAGATTATTAATATAGAAGGTTATTCTGATAAAATAAAATAAAATAAAATAAAGTAAAATACTTTATTTTCTCTTCTCTTATTTACTCTATCCAAACAAAATAGGTGAGAAATCACATTCTGATATTCTTTATTCATTCAAATACAATGGTGAGAAACCATAATCATTTCCTTTCTTTTCTCAGTTAGGTGAGAAATCATTTCTTTTAGTTTCTTACCTCATGATCCAAATGGAGTGAAAAAGACTTAAATATGAAAAATATGTACAAGTGACTATAATGTATCATAAGAAAACAATACATATTTTATTTTAAAATTTAATATGTATTATCCTTATTACATTAGAGTATAATAAAAATTAAAATTTTAGTTGGACTTACTCAATTACTATTTGAGTGCAAATAAAATCACCTAATAAGTTGGGTGATTTTCAATACATCCCAAAATGTTTTCTTAACTCAAAATGTTTTCCAATATCACCGCCCCTCTTTCCACAGTGGGGGGGATCGGAAGACAACTATTTGCCCATGATTAAGTTAATTTTTCAAAAAATATTTAGATGCATTAGCAATACTCCATTGCAACTTGGGCATTGTCGGATCACGAGTTCAAACCACAAAAATAATCTCTTTACATTCAAGATAAAGCTGCATATATCTGACATTTACAGACTGAAAATAGGGGCAAAGAAAATATATCAAATAATGGATGAAATAACAGTGGTCTTGACAAGTTCTAACGAAGAATTACATCTCATTCACATCTCAATTAGATTACAAATTCTTACCCAGAAACTGTTTTGCAAATGTATCTTGGTAACAAAAGCATATTCACTTATTATATTCTGCAATGCTATAAAATTTTAAAACAAAGCTGGGTAGAAAACAGCGCCTAGAAATTACATGAAACAGAGGACACATATCTAATTCAAAAAACACAATTATGACATCCTCCACATTATCAAATGCTTTTGAAAGTAAAAGCAGTTTGATAAAATCCCAAATAAAACCTACTGGGATCACTGACAAAATACTAAACATGTCCTATATGATTATTTCAGAACCCCTATTCTTCTTCGCTCTTTCAAATCACTTGGGATGATGGATACACAATCTACACAAAGCCCACCTTTTGAATGTGTGCAATCGATTTGTTTCATTGAAAATCTCACTTCAGTAGTAGGATCTGACTCCTTGACAATGAACTGACCTACCTTATATTCCATCCAGCAGCCGCGTTTGTGGTTTCCATTTGCATTGTCTTGTTGAGTTGCGTCTAAACAGCACTGAGTTGATGCTTGCTGACCATCTGAAGTTGAGAACTCAAACCGTACAGGCTTTATATCCCAACCATGGGTGTGCTCGAAACTGCAAACACGCCGTCCCAGCCTTTTTGAGAATTTTCCAAGGTGAATCCTAAATGACAGAGTATATATATCAGCAGGAAAAGGAAACTTTATCACCCCGTCTACTTCAAACCACCATATTTGCTGCAAATAGGCCGCTACATGGAACCTGCAATCAGAGAACATAAAATATGCACTTAAATTCCAAAAACACATTATTATTTGCCAACGTAAGGCAGAAATATAATCTCAGTAAACTGGTTTAAATGGCAGGCAGAATTTAACGTCGCTTTTGGATTTATGGATTTGAAATAAATGGGTTTGACATCAATAATTTGAAGAGTATAGCCTTCAATTCAATGTAATGCTTTAGATATGGGAAATTCTATTGTGTACCATATGAATATTTGGTTAGGATCTTTGAGTCAATGGTTATGATCTCTATTGTGCTGTTAGTTATGACATATTGGTTGTTGGTTATAACAAAATTTTAGTTATGATCCAAAAGTTCTTTGGTTATACCTCATGTGATGTTTAGTTATTACTCAATTTTATGACTCATATAGTATTGAGCTATGCCATTTGTGATAATCAAACTCACAAATGACATAACTTGCAAATGGAACACACCCTATTTCCTTTTAGATATACATATTAAGAATGAATTTAAGAATTTTATATTGATGAATATCAAATAACCAGGTGAAAATAGTTGTTCGAAATTCTTCCATAAAATATTCTACGATCTTAACAAATTACATGTACCTCTATTTAATTGTCCACTTTAATGTTATTAATCTACTTTCTATAGGTAATCTTCTTATAATTTTAAATTTAACATCAAATTTCTTCATTTGAAATCCACTCATCCAAAGGGAGCCTAAGTTCAATGGTACAAAGTCCCTGCATAGCACACTGTTTCCAGTTTGCAATTTTATGACAACAAATAAAGCAACTTTCATCTGACATGGGCAAGTTTAAAAATCCTTTACACTATGTTTGGATCTCAGATCTATTGAAGGTGCATATTCATTTTCAAATGTATAAGTAAAAAAAATGGATTTTTTTAGAAGTTATCCTAGCCCAACAACACATAAGGAATCTAGTTTCGCTTTGTTTCTTTCCTTTTTTCCTTAACAAATGCAATAACCAAAACAAAGGTTTAACAAAAAAATGGTAATGCAAACCCTCCTAAAGACACATCTAGCAGTGAGGCTAGCCTCCAATGAGGTCTTAACTCAGTTGACCCATATCATGGAGCAGAGAAACAAAACACATAATTGTTAAGTAGGGGAGTAGAAATGTTTTAGTCCATCAGAACCCCATCCTCCAGTCATAATCTAGCACAGAAACTACTCCAATATAAAGTCTAAATGGTATCCCAGGGAAAGATGAGGAGGCATAATGAAAAGTGCAAATCAATGGTTTGCAGAGAGCAATCCAACACCAGCAATGAAGCAAGAGCTAAATCACAACCTTTTCTTAAAAAATTATAGGGCACTTCATAGATCAACAAAATGATAGTAATTTAATGCAATTAGAATAGTCAAAAACAGTATACCAGATGAAGGGAGGATTAGCAGTCCCAGCATGACACAATTGAGTAGTGAATTCTTGTATCAGAAAGATAAATGGTCATATGAGAAAAATAACAATGAAATCGAGAAACCCAGCAAGATAATGAAGAAAATAATGCTTAACATACCTACTTATTCAGATGAATAAAAAAGGTTTCACACTTTCAGACAAAGAGTTTTCACACTTTCTTTTACAAAACATCACTTGATAGGATGGAGTATTCCAGTTTATTTCTATTGCAATAATGAATGGCCAAGGCAGAGTCCTCACTTAACCTTTTACTTTGCTATCCCCTCCTCAGTTTTGCTGGAAACAAAACCGGGATTGACTAAAATTTTCTGACCTGTTGACTTCTTAAACTTCTCGATTTCCCCATTCCACAAAGGAGGAGCTCAAGGAAGCACTTCCTAAAGCCCCTGCCTAGCAAAAAATGGGGGACCTGTCCACCCATGCAAAATCACGATTACAACGAGACTGTTGCCTTCGAATATGGTGAACTTAACCATAAACACATCAATTCATTATCATCTAACCGTGATCTTTTATGTGATGCAGTGTTAAGTTTTAGCCAAAATCCTAATCCAATGTAGTATTATTGATTTTAGAAGGAACTAGTGCGTTCTACCTATCAAAGAATTGTCAAGCAAAATTTATCACCCAAAAAAAAAAAAAAGAAAGAATTGTCAAGCAAGGCTTGATGATAAAACTGATAGAAGTTCTTCAATAAAGCTCTAAGAGAATACAAGTTTCACTTACCAGACCCTCAAATTCTCCCTATTCAATAAACAATGCAACTCATCCAAAAGCACCCGTTCCCATAGTTCTTCCAATTTCATTCTTTTAGTTTCTGATCACAATGCATGCTATGGTCAGCTAAAAAAAACAAATATAAGAACTTACTGAGCATATTTATTAAAGTTGTGACATCTACCCAAAAGTAAATCAACTTTGTTGACCCAAACTTCTGTATTCCCCTGTAAACCGCATACACACACCATATATCACAGATCATACACAGTTCCTCAAGCGTCTAAAATGGTCTCACTTTAGAAAACAGTTTTACTCTATAGAATCTATCACCCTAGTAATTTCAAATGGGAACTCTCATAAAATTATGTAATTTTCCATCAGAAATAGAACCAAAAGTAAGGGCATTGAACAGATGAAAGGAGAGATCAAAATTGCTTCTGCTAAGTTCCTAAGAGCCACCTCACAGGCAAGAGTAAAAACAACTTTCAAGGATCCTAGACTTTTTGTCCCATTTTATAAAAAAATAAATTTTGTTTTCCCCTCTATCGGTTTTGTTCCTATGTGCCACCTCACAGGCAAGAGTAAAAATGACTTTCAAGGATCCTAGACTTTTTGTCCCCCTTTTAAATATTTTTCTTATTGATTTTGTTCCTAAGTGCCACCTCACAGGCAAGAGTAAAAACAACTTTCGGGATCCTAGACCTTTAGTCCCTCTTTTAAATTTATTATTATATTTTTTTTTCCCTTTTTTTTAATATATATATATATAAGCTGGTTTTGTTTTTCTTTCTTACTTCTTGCAGTGCTGGTTGTTGTTAGTAGACAAAACTGTTTTCCAACCAAGACATAAAACCCAGCACCTCAACTGTTGGAGTGGCAGGGGAAACCACTCAAGCAAACAGCCAGCACCCTCTTTTTTTCTCAGGAAAGTTGTGCTCTAGTCCTCGTACAGGTCCTTAGCCAAAAGCCCAACAAAAGTTTACAAGGGTCTGGCCCAACAACCTAATTGTAGGCTAAAAAAATCCATTGATCACTACTTCAAATTGGAATGGTTGTCTTCAACTACCTCAAAGCTAATTGAAAGATCACCTTGACAATAGTTGGGGCAATAAATGCTTCACTGAACTGCACGTTGAAGTTAATATGTTAGCTGAGAATGAAAAGGAAAGCTACCTTCTACATAGCATATTCATGATTGGGTGATAACAACTCAAGTCTATCCAGCTTAAAGTTAAGACTCATTTTCAGTGAATTTTCATATTTAAGTGGTAAGTGATTATGCATTATCAAACGCAATTGTGCAAACATTAAATGCATTCAGTTTTAAGCATTTAATTATGCTCTTAAACATACTCTAAATCTAGAGAGAGGTAGCACCAGAAGTCAGGTGAGATTTGTTTGATCATGCAAAAACTATGACTAATGCTATATGCATCAATTAGTGCACTAACTAGTGTACCAATTGATGATGTGGCATAATTTAAGATATTTTTGGCATTTAATTATGCTCTTAAACATACTCTAAATCTAGAGAGAGGTAGCACCAGAAGTCAGGTGACATTTGTTTGATCATGCAAAAACTATGACTAATGCTATATGCACTAATTAGTGCACTAACTAGTGTACCAATTGATGAGGTGGCATAATTTAAGATATTTTTGGTATTTGTAATTTGTATAATGAGTGGGGTCAATAATAATGTCATAACTAGCATTAATACACTAATTAATACACTAATTAGTGTATGTAGCACCACTCAAAAACTATAGGACCAATGAGTGAATCAAGAATAACTATAAAGCACACAGATAAATACAAGATAAATATATGATATGACATACACGCAACGGTATGGAAAATCCTAGGATAATAGGTTAAGATCATTGGGAAAATAGTGATAAATGTATTTAAATGCATATCCATACAGATAACTTTTATAAACTTATTCAAGTTTTGAAGTTTTTGAACCCAAAAAAAATTAGTAATCAAGTAAGAAATCCTTATTTAGGTACCAACAAAGTGATGAAAACACATTACAAGATCAGAAAAAGTTAAACAACAATCCAAGCTTCACCATTCAAGTATCCTAAAATGTAAAAAGAACATTACCCTGTTTTGACCCTATACCTTGCTAGCTGTACCAAAATCTAACTTGTCTCAAATAATACAATTTGCTAGGAGCATCAATCCTTTTGTAATGACCACAGCTTGTGATAGCACTTGTTGCGTACCACATTAGAACTCCACATGGGGGTCTTGGGTATATAAGTAGGAGAAATTAACTTAAATGACAACCTTTGGTTTGCCTATTGGGTGAGTTCATGTCTTATAATCTATGAAGCACGGACACGTCTATGGAGGCAGCGTATGGGTGTCGGACACGTGTCGAACACGGACACGCGTCGGACACGCGGTAGACACGTGTCCGACACTCAACCTAACGTGTCCCCTTTTTTTTTTGAATTTTTGCAGGCAGACACTCTTTCGGACACACTTGACACGTCGTGGACACGGTGTAAACAGAAAGAAACCCTAACCAGGACCTAACCCATTGAAGATAGAGAGAGAGAGAGAGAAAGAGAGAGAGAGGAAGAACCTGTTGAAGCCTAGATCGAGGCTAGATCGAGTCCTCTTCATCTCTGATCAAGGTATTTCTTTCGCGTCTCTGTTCGTCTCCTCTCTCTCTGTGTTCGTCTCTCATCGTCTTCATCTCCTCTCTCTCTGTCCATCGCCTCTCGCTCTCTGATCATCGTCGTCGCCTCTCGCTCTCTGTTCTCGCCATCGCCTCTCCCTCTCGCTCTTTGTCTCTCCCTGTTTTTTTTGTTTCTCACTCTCTTCCCTCTTCCTTATTACTGTGTCTAAGTGTCTTTATTCTTTTTTGCTTTTTTATGCCTTTCTTTTGTAAATAAATAATATAAATAAATACAAATAATATATTTATTTTTTAATTTTACATATAATAAATAAAATAAATAAACAAAATTAGTATATATTTTTTAATTCTACATATAATAAATAAAATAAATAAATAAAAATAGAATATATTTTTTAATTTTACATATAATATATAAAAAAAATTATATATATTGAACGTGTCCCCGGCGTGTCGTGTCCCCTATTTTTTGAAAATTTGCGTTTTTGCGTATCCGTGTCGTGTCGCGTGTCCGTGTCCGTGCTTCATAGCTTATAATGGTGTCAAATCCTACTTGCTCGCATGATCGCATGGGCTCATGAGCATTGTGGCATAGGACTAGTGTTCACTGGGCCTCACTATAAAGCCAGTCATAGACATTGTGATTGCGTGGGCCGCTTCTAGTGGACACGACAGGACAAAGCATAACTCTAAAATCTAAATAGTTCAGCTTGGAACCATTAGACAAGACTAAAAAATTTTAGCATCAGACACAAATATACGAGCATTCCTAACAGTTTGTTATATAACTTAACAAATCAACATTAACTGAAATAGTACTTGTGACATGTTTTGAATCTAACCTAGATTCTTCAGTAGGAACCCAATTCCAGTATCTTCGATCTTCAATCCCAGTTATTGCCATCCCTTTTGCCGAGATTGACATACAAACCCTTCCTGTAACCCTGTCCAACCATACTTCCTGTAATATCTCCCACACCAAGAAAAGTATATCAATACATATATATATATATATATATAAATCCTCCAAAACTATAGTTTTCAACCTTTCCACAAAACCAGAGAAAAAAACTACAAAAACACAAAGCCAGCCACATAATAAACTGAATCAAAACCATAAAACACAAATTAAGAGCTTCCCATAAACACTAGTTTTCAAATTTCTCCCCCAAAACTGCAGTTTTCAACCTTTCCCACAAAACAAGAGAAAATTAATACTAGAAAAACAAAGCCAGCCAAATAATAAACTGAATCAAAACCATAAAACACATATTAAGAGCTTCCCATAAACCCAAATTTTCAAATTTCTCACCCAAAACCACACACAAAATAAGACACAAGGAAATTGTCATTTTCAATCTTAACCACCCATGAAGAAACTCAAGCATTCCCAACCAAAACAATAAACTCAACAAAAATCCCAAATTAAAACCGACCGGAAATTCCAATTCCAAGCACTATACAGAAAATTAGCTCATTCCCAAACACCGAAAACCCTAATCCCCAATTCTTTAACCATAAATTTGAGTTAGAATGAGAGAAGAACATGCCTTGTTGCCATCGTCGAAAGGGAAGGGGCGAGAAAGGAGGGCAAAGATGTCTTTCTTGGTGAGGTTTTGGTGCCTCTCCGGAGGCATTAAGTCGAGAATATCATGGTAGTTCGATGGAAGCTTCGATTCCCAGACGGAGTCGGAGGAGGCGGCGCCGCGGAACGCGCGGTTGAGTCGAGCGAGGTTGCAAATCTCCGGCGGTGTGAGGTAGAGGAAGACGCAGGCCACGCAGCTCTCCGGTATGTCCCCGAGCCCTGGACCTCCGCCGTTGGATGAGCCGTTCGATTCGGTCAAGCTCGACAGCGACGCCCCCATCTTCACCACCAGTCTCCTTCAAATCATTTTTGCAGAGGTGGTGTCGCCGCCGTCAACGGTGGTGGTTGTGGAAGCCAAGTTACTGATACACTATGTATGTGTGTGTGTGTGTAGAGAGAGAGAGAGAGAGAGAGAGAGAGAGGGGGGGGGGGGGTGAATGGTTGACAGAAGAGTGATTGATTAATAGGGAGGAAGGACTGAAAACAGTAAGGCCACGTTTGTTTGGCTCTTTGGGAGGGGGATTGGATTAGCAATCCGTGGGACCCACCAAACCCTTGTTTGTTTACACTACAATGTGATAGGATTAGCAGTGAAGGGGGCTTAGTAATCCCCCCTGTAGGGGGATTAGCTTGGGTGAATTTTAGGTGGGATTAGGAAAATAGTGAGGGGATTGAGTCTATTTTATATAAAAAAAATTGTTTTTTAATTTCATTTTTTTTTACCAAGTGCACTTATTTACTTTAATATTTGTTTTAATTTTTTTTAATATAGAAATAATTTATTTATTTATTTTATATAAAAATAATTTAACAATCCCATCACTAATTATCTCCCACACTATCATCAAAACAAACACACTTTTACTTAATCCTCTCACTAACAATCCACACATTAACAATCCCTTCACTAACAATCCCTTCACTAACAATCCCATCCAACCTAATCCGCCAAACAAACGTGGCCTAAGATAGTAGACTGGAGGGACAATTTTCTTTCTATGGTGCTTTTTGTCTATTTTAGTATTTTTGGTAATTTTTTTAGGTCCCTTATATTATTTTTATTTAAATAATTTTAGATAAATTATTATGGTAGTCCCTGTATTTTACTCTTTGTATCGTTTTAGTCTAAATATTTTTAATCAGCTCGATTTTAATCTTAGATTTATGATTTTGTCTCAATTTCTTAGCATTTTTTTTAATGAAAAATACGCACATAAGTGTCACATGATATTTTTAAGGACAAAATTATAAACTTACTCAGTTAGTTAACCTCGACCAGTTTAGTGATAATTTTCTTTAAAAAATACTAACGGTACTATTAATTAGATCAAATTGAAACAAAATCTAAAATTAAAAGTCAAAATTGAATCAGTTGAAAGTACAGGGACCAAAATGACATAATGGGTAAAAAATATGAACCACTGTGTAATTTGCCCTTTATATTTTATGGAGCATTTTTACTGTTATAGTTTGATCTAAATTTTACTTTAGTACCTACACCTTGTTTAGGGGTGGTTTGGGATGATCTAAATAAGTGTACTTTTTGACTTTTTATGAAATATGAATTGGGTATAGGTTAGGTTTTAAGTGATGTGGTAAAGAGGTGATTTGACTTAAATAAGATGATTTGACTTAAATAAGATAGTGACTTTTTGACTTTTTTAAGTTATGACAAATAAGGCCAAAGTTTTAATTCGAACATTTCATTCAAATTTTTCGTTAATTTTTTCTATATGTGCACCTTAAGAAATTCAAATATTATAAAATCGTTAATTTTAACTTCCGACTTAAATGAAAGAATTAAATTGAAACTGGATTTGAAGTATTGGAATGAAATTATTCAATTTAAATAATATAAATTAAAGTAAAATTTGAACTAAACTATAAAAATTAAAAGAATAATTTTTTTATTATTATTTTTGTGTTAATAAATGCCTTAAAATGTTTGTGAATGAACTTCAAATAATTCTATATTAATAAAGCTAGTTATCCAAAGTTTATCAAGAATTTTATTTAGCTAGTGAAAATGTAAGGCCTTTGAAAAAGGAAAGAGATTCAAATTTTTACCTAAACTTATAATTTAAATACAGCCTCAAAAAATAAGGAAGCTTTTGAAACTTACTTAATAACAATCCATTTTCTTTTATTTATAAAAAAAATCCCTAACCAAGTAACATTTTCAAATTATTTATGAACAATTCATTTCTCTACGTGAAATGAATATGAGAATGTGGTCAACATTAGTGGATGATAATATGTGACTTATGTTTTTTTTTTTTTTTAAATAAAAATTTGTTATACATACTCTCATATTATATACATCATTAGTTACGTTATTTTTTTTTTAGTTATAATTAATTTTTTCTTTAATTATGACATTATATTAAAATATTTAGTTATAACTTTTTTTGTATTTAATTATGATTTTTTTTTAATTATGGTGCAAAAAGTATTGATGTGGTCATTTACGCACTAAAATATTTTATTTAAAAACCGGGTAGTAACTATTACTCCGTAGAATAGTGGTCAAGACCAAAAGTCGATCCACAAGAACTAAAGATAAGAAATTTAATTTAGAAATTTAGAATTTTAACGGATTTATTGGGAATTTTTGGAGTGAAAATTAAACTATTAATTAAGTGAAATGAAATGAGAAAAATATCTTAGAGCATCCAATGACAAGCCATTGCAGTTGCTATTGCCATAATTTGATAGTTATTTAGAAAAACCTTGCTATAATGGTTGATTATGGCAACTGCCATAATTGCCAACTCATAAGAAAAATCAACCTCCTTCACTCCCAGCAAAACATCGCTCCCTTCCTCTCGTCCATCATTTTTGCAGAACCAAAGCTAAAAACTGGTGTGTTCAGAACGTCTGGCCATCCCGAACATTAATTTTTGTGCCAAAATGGCAAAAACGACGATCATCCATTGGAGCACTATTTCTATAATTCTACCATTTTCTATTATTCATTGCCATAATTTGGCAATGGCAATGCTATTATAGCATTTGCCATTGGAGATGCTTTTAGGATTTCGAATCCACCACTGACCACATAATTGAGAGTTGTATTAATTTGTAGAAAATCTTTAATTTGGATACTACGATGTATCTTGGCCTAGATACTTTGTAAAAATATTTTTGTATAATAAAATCTGAAAGTACGAATCATCTTCGCTTAGCACGGACCGTCTCCCTAAATTATACTAAACTATTTTGAAGCACGACCCGTTTTACTTGGCATGACTTGTTTAACAATTTTACTACACAAACACTGAAAACCATTTGTATAATGAATATTACATAAAAATATTTCTTCTACAAACAAACCTTCTAACGTTATATAAAATATCCAAATTAAATAAAAATTACAGAATTAAATACAACTCAGCCCAATTACTTGATCAGGGTTTCATCTCAACTCTAAGATGAGGGAGTTAGTTCCACATACTCATGTAACTACCACTCTAAAAAATATACATTCTAAACTCTCCCACTCTCCCTTTCTTTATTGCTCTCTTTTTCTTTCTTTCCTTTCTTCTCTGAGCTTCTTTCTCTCCTCTTAAGCTTGTTTGTTGAAGCTCTTCTTATAGGCATTCAACCTGTAAATAAGATAAATATAATATTATAGTATCTATATATGTAAGTACCGCTTAGCTGCTTGAGATTCATCTTTTCTTTCTGATTTGTCATTTCATTTTGAATAATTTACTAATGGTGGTCTACATGCTGAGTTAAGATTTTTTCGTAATTACGCAAACATCCTTGGACAATTATGAAATTTAAATCTTTTATTTTTTTAAAAAAATTACAAATACACACATAAGGTTTGTTTAAAATAGGATTAATTACGAAAAAGTCATGTCTACATATTTGGTGGTAGCCTAGGTCCTGTCAAAAAGTTTTTGAACCAATAAGTCCCATTTATAGGTAAAAAGACGTTTTGCCCTTTAATTCCAAAACTGAGAATATTCTCAATTTCAAAATAGAGAATGATTTCAGTGTATAATTATCAAAACTAAGAAATTTCTCAATTTTTTTTCTAGTATGAATTGAGAATATTATTAGTTTTAAAAAATTCTTAATTTTTTTCATGATTAAAATTGAGAATATTATAAACTGAGAATGTTCACAATTTCAAAACAGAGAATAATTTCAGTTTATAATTATCAAAACTAAGAAATTTCTTAATTTTTTTTCTAATATTAACTGAGAATATTATCAGTTTTGAGAAATTTCTTAATTTTTTTCATAATTAAAATTGAGAATATTATCAATCTACTCTCTCTCTCTCTTACATGTACCCTCTCCTCCTCCTTCTACACTTTCCAGATCTAGGAACAGAGTGACTGTAAGGGTTTTGAACTGAGATCTTAGCGTTGTATGTGACTCCATCCCTGCTTATATCCTTCAAATCCACGTCCATCACGCTCACCTCCGGTTTCTTCATCCCCGCCACTTTCTCCGACACAAAGTTCTTCGCCTTCTCCATCAGATTCGCCATTCTTCTTCTTCTTCAAAACCTAACCTTGATTATTAATGGAACATGAAGAGTAAAGAAATAGTGCGACTCGTCGAGCTTCACATCAGCTTCGTCTTTCACTAATGGCCATTGAATTTCATCGTCGATGCGGGCGAGAACGGCGACGACGTTTCCGCCTTGTAAGAGACGAACGATTGTGAGCTCACCGCAAGCGAGCTCGATGCTCTATTCTTTGTCTATGAGATGAACGATTGTTGAGAGAGAGAGAGAGAGATAGTCTGTTTGGTTGTTGTTGTTGTTGTTGGGGAGTGGGTGTAAAAGTAAGAGAGAGAGAATGAAGACAACAATTGTTTGGCAGCAATGAAGGAGGCTTGAAAGGGTAAATTGGTCTATTAAAAATTAATGGGACTTGAAGGTACAAATAATTTTATCTAGGACTTAACAGATTATAAGTTCACAAAATGGGACTTGTATGTAAATGTCCCTTTAAAATATGAATCGGTCTTATAATACTAGAAATTACAACTACCGTTTATCATAAATTTTCATTTAACACAATACTCACGGGAAAAAAACCAATTCTCCTATGCAATAATAAATTATCAAAAAAATTTATTGAAAAATATTTCTCATAAAAACTGTTAATTGATTTAATGGTTTATTTATTAACAAAATGGTTAACTGAAAAATATTTTTCATATCATTAAAAATTGTTAATTTACCTAATGATTTACTTATTAATAAAATTGATCATTTGTTGTGCGAGTATGATTTATGTATTAATAAAATTAGTTATTTATATATTTATATATATATATATATATTCTTTTGCTTTTTTGTTGTTCAGTGAATTATCTTAATAGTTTTTTTAGATAAGAGAATTATCTTAATATTTGTTTTTTATTTATCTGTTGATAAAAGTTACACATCATAAATTTTTTTATTATATAAATTCGGAAGAAATATTAAAGACTCATAAATTTATCCAAAATGATATGATAATAGAATTGGAGTCTACATCATTGGGTGTATAACAAATCAAAAATTTATATATATCATACCACATAATTCTATTATATATCTAATGATTTATTCTATTCAATTTCATAGAACAATATTTTAATTTTAAAAAAATTATCAAAATATAAAATTTAAATATACTATAATAATAATATGTGCCTTGCACAGAACTTCTCAAACTACTATATATATATATATATATAAAGATTGACACAGGCAGTGGCGGAGGCAGCAAGGGATGAGGGGGGTCGTGCGCCCCCCCAATTTTGGGAATTTTTTTTTTGTTTTTTTTTTTTTTTTTTTTTTTTGCAAATATAAAAAAAGAGGGTGGCTATTGGTTCAATGGCTAAGACTTGACCTAATAACCTTAAAGTTATGGGTTCAAGTCTTGAGATTGTGCATTATGTCAAAAGTTAGGTGTGTACTCAATTTTTCTCCTCCCAAACACACATTAATGTGTACTAATTGGGCGTTGTTGTTGTTTTGTTGCAAATATAAAGAAAATAGTTTAAATAAAAAAAATTACAAAAATATTATTAGAGTGAAATGTCAATGACATTTTAAAAATTATGAGAACAATAATAATTGTTTTGAATGAAAATGAAGAGACTATTATAAACTATATCATCTATGAAACATTTTATGAAACATTTTGAATGTAACGGTGATGTTATTATTATTGACATACAAGTATAAGTAATCTCACTATAAAAATATGAAATTTATTGGATTGTTAGTTACATCTGACATGTAAGTTTCACTCTCTATGTGTTTATTTACTATTAGTTGGTGATATCACATACTAATGATGACATGGTATTACCATTATATTGAATTTTTAATCAAATTTTGTATAATTTTTTTTTATCATTATATAATTTATTTTAAGACTTATATCCATATTTTTTTATATTGTCCATGATACACTAGTTATAAATTATATATTTTTTTTTTATGTTTCTCGAAATCAATCGTAAAAACTTGCGTTAAATATTTTTGTAAAATTTTTCAATATTATAATTAATAAGTGCCCTCTCTAATTTGATTTTCTGGCTCCGTCACTGGACACAAGGTGGTAGAATTTTTCAACCCCATTTATTGCTTCTTTTTTTTTTTTTTTGGTTCTCTTTTATTATGTTTTTCTTTTTTTTTTTTTTATTATCATTATAATAATATATATGATTATATAATATAATATATATATATATACATATATTGCTTGTCGGATTTCACGGTTTTACTTATTTATTTATTTTATTATATTTATTATTTATATAATATTATTAAAATAATATAATATAAAATAAATTATATTAAAATATAATATATACAACAATTTATATACAAATACTTAAAATGTATGAAAAAAATAATATTGTACAAACTTATAAAATAATATAAATAAATAGACTAATAAAGTGTATGTTAACAGGCTAAATATATAACATTTAGGCTCCAATCACACCCCAACTTACATTTTGCTAGTTTTCGAGCAAAATAAAAATATTAAAAAAAATCTATCTATGCCATTTTCGTAGGGAACACGATTGCATTTAGCGTATGCTAGCCTTTGAATCCCTAGATTATTCCTAATGGATGAGTTATAGTCTTGTGAGAGTAAATATACCAACAATTTTTTTCTTCTTCTTTTGTTTAGAGCTCAGAGAATCTCTACAATTCAAATGTTGGAAGCTTCAAAAAGAAAATGATAACTTCCCTACATTAGAAAAATAATTAGTCAGAGTACAAAATATTAACAATCATTAATAATGCTACATTCATTTCTAAATATCCCTTTGAAATGTTAAGATTATTTGGATGGATTATTTCTTAATACTACATTCATTTATTTCTTAATTTGGCTTATTGGAATGTTAAGATTATTTCTTAATATCCCTATGAAATAACTTTTCTTTTATAAGTAATACATTTTTTTAAGGCCCTGTATATTTTTAGAGATATGATGGATGTGATTGTTAGTGAAAAGATTTAGGAAAAATTATATTTGTTTGTAATATATTTTAGTAAGGGGATTAACTATATGAAATATCATAAATACCCTTTGGTGTTTTTTATATATTTTAATTAACAATTATATTTTATAAATATTTTTTGTACTATATTATTTTAATGTATATATATATATATAATGACATAATAACCACACAAAAAAAAAAAAAATCACACATACAAAATATAACTTTGTTATCTTTGTAAAATGAAGGGGATTGTTAGTCCCCTCCTTGGAGGATATTAATAGTCCGAATGGACTATTAGTCCTAATTGTGTCCTAAGGGGAGATGTGGGGTAGAAATAGTATGATTGGAATCTCATGCGATTAAGTTGTAAAATGACACATTTACCCTCCAAATATTTGATTTCATTATATATTGTATTTAGTAAAATAAAATAAAATATAAAAATATCAATTATAAAATAAAATAAAATAATTTTTTTTTAATTTTTATTCATGTTTATTTACTTAATTTTTAAAATAAATTTTTATAGATTTTTTATTGATGTTTTATTTTAAGTTTTTGTTGATATCTTATTTAATTGATATTTTATTTCATTTCATTATTTAATTTTTATTTATTTTTTATTTAATTTTAATATTTAATATTTAACATTATTTTAAAAATAACATAAATTTTTATTGATGTTTTATTTATTTAATTTTTATAAAATAAAATAAATAATTTTTTATTTAATCTACCCAAAAATAATTAAAATATTAAGACATATTTAATATTACTATTACTAAGGTGCTATTTGGTAAAAGTGAAAATTGAAAATTGAAGACTGAAAATTAAGTATTGAAAACTGAATACTGAATTTTTTAAATTGAAAAGTTGTTTGATAAACATTTTAATACTAAATTAAAAATAAGTTATTTGATATGTATAAAATCATATTTAAAGTTTATTATTTTAACTTTTATATTATGATAATGGTCATGGTGGTAGTAGTAGCAGTGACATAGTAGTGGTGGTGGCACTACAACATTTTCTTAGTTTAGTGACATTTGAAAGTGCCACAAAACTATTGGTTTAATGACATTTTTTAGTCTTGTGGCATTTTGAACAAGTGCCATTTGTATCCGTGCCACGGTAGATACTTGCAAGTGCCACTACACCATCATGGCTAAAACTTTCAATAACATTTTGATGTCATGGTAGATATTATTTGTCGCACTATCAAGCGCCATTAAAAAAAGAGTTAGTGACACTTATGAGTGTCATTACACCATCAAGATTAAAACATTTCAGTGACACTTTAATGTCATGGTAGGCACTATTCGTGACGCTATCAAGTGCCATTTGTGACGATAATTCGTTGTAGAACAATTTGATCCGCTCTTGCGGAGACTCGAACCGCCGACCTCCCGCACCATAAACCTTATACACCACACTCTTCCCACTACACCTCTATAGCACCACATGATTATATATGCAACATATATTATTTATATAGTACATACATCCATATTAATATAAAAGTATATGTATAAACATAATTATTTTATTGAACATAATTTATGTAAAATAAACTATTTACTAGCAAAATAAAAAAAGACTACTTTTGGCGACTAAAAATATTTTTTAGTCGCCAATTCTATACTTTTGGCTACTAATTATTTTTTAGTTGCTAAAAAACTTAACTTTTGCCGACCAAAATCGGATTTGGTCGCCGAAGATGCACTTTCAGCTACCAAAATTTTGGTCACCAAAAAATTTAATTCCCGCCTTAGGATTTTAGTTCTCCCGCGCTAAAAATGACCACTTTTGGCGACTAAACTTATTTTTTAGTCGCCAATTGTAGACTTTTGGCTACTAAAATTTTTTTAGTCACCAAAAAGCTTTACTTTTGGCTACTAAAATTTTTTTAGTTGGTAAATCCCATATAATCAGCGACCAAACTTATTTTTAGTCGCCAATTGTAGACTTTTGGCTACGAAATTTTTTTAGTCACCAAAAAGCTTTACTTTGGGTTACTAAAAATTTTTTAGTCACTAAAACCCATATAATCAGCGACCAAACTTAGTTTTAGTCGCCAATTGTAGACTTTTGGCTACTAAAATTGTTTAGTCGCCAAAAAGCTTTACTTTTGGCTACTAATGCTGTTTTGGTC
Organism: Camellia japonica; assembly: GCA_030407325.1. Classification (NCBI taxonomy): domain Eukaryota; kingdom Viridiplantae; phylum Streptophyta; class Magnoliopsida; order Ericales; family Theaceae; genus Camellia; species Camellia japonica. The sequence goes on along the minus strand of JAPPVO010000016.1, from coordinate 26,109,070 downwards.
GCTGAAAGCTATACTTTCAGTGACAAAATTTTTTTTGGTCAGGAAATTTAGTCACCGAATGTGCTTTTTCTGTAGTGTATATTGAGTTTAATTTATTTATTTTTAATCATTTACTACATTTTAAAAATTTAGAAAATATATTGGCATTTTTTATTTTTTCAAAAATGCCATTATAAGCTTGGAAAGTTTTTTGGCTTAGTGGCATTTCTCAAAATGCTATAAAATATTTGTTTATGACACTTTTCACCTAAGTGCCATAAAAAGTAATTTGCGCCTACCTGGTATCCTGACATTTTTAAAAAAATGCCATTGCTACTAAAGTTTAGTGGCATCTGTTGGTAAATGTCACAAACATAATTTTTTGTGTCATTATTTTATAAAATGCCATAAAATTGATGTGACATTTCTTTATTGAAATGCCACTAGAGCCTTGTATGTTTGTGGTTCTGTGGCATTTTTCTAAAACATTTAATGCCAATTTTTATTTTTGTGGCATTTTCTAAAAACATGCCACTTGTATAGTGTCACTAACGTGTAAATTTGTTGTAGTGATATTTTTGTTGTAGTGAAGTGACACTTTTTTTAATTGAAATGCCACTAGAGCCTTGTATGTTTGTGGCTCTATAATATTTTTCTAAAAAATGCCATCAAATATTCTTTTTATGACATTTTTTAAGAACATGCCACTAGTATGGTGTCACTAAAATGTGTTTTTGTTGTAGTGTGGTAGTGGTAGTGATAGTGATAATGGTAGTGACATCATGGTGGTGGTGGTAGTGATGGTAGTGGTACTAAATGATAGTAGTGTTTATGACAATAATGACAATGGTGACGAAGGTGATGGTAATAGTATCAACAGCGGTAATAGCGATAGCAATAGTGATGGTAGTAGTGGCGTTGGCATGATGGTGGTGGCGGTTGTATTAGTGGTAGTAGTGGTAGCGGTGGCATGATGGTGGTGGTGGTGGTGGTGGTGATGGCGGAAACGGTAATGATGGTGGTAGTGATGGTGGCATGATGGTGGTAGTAGTGTGGTAGTAGTGGCAGTGGCAGTGGCATGATGGTGGTAGTGGTGGTAATAGTGGCGGTGGCACGATGGTGGCGGCGGCACGATGGTGGCGGCGGTTGTAGTAGTGGTTGTAGTGGTGGTGGTGGTAATAGTAGCAATGGCATGATGGTGATGGTGGTGGTAATGGTAGTGGTGGTAAGTTTATAATAGCGTATATGAATACTTATGTTTAGTATTTATAAATTCAATCATAATTAAATAAATTTTATATGACTTAAAATTTTATTAAATTTTAACTAACATTTCAAGAGGCACTTAAATTTTTAAGTGATATCAATTATGATTATTAAACGGACTTAATTTATTATCACTTAATCAATTCAATTTTAAGTGCTGAATTATGTTATCAAACACTCCATACATAAATAATTGAAAATGATAAAATAGTCTATTAAGCATTTATCTTTTTACATAATATTCCAATCAAATATTGAATTCAATAGAATAGTCAATTCTAAACTTCTAATCCCATGATAAAACAAACATGCGATACGCATCATTTTCAACCAAATAATCCAGGGACTATATATCCCAAGATTAATCCGATAGATTATAATCCCCCTTTATCCAGTCCATCTAAACAAACATGACCTAAGAGTTTTGTTCCAACCAAACATAATTTTTGTGAGACCCATGAGACTATTAGTCCAATCCCATGGTCTTTGGACTAAAACAAACATGCCCTAAGTTATTATTTTGCAAAAACTTTTTTAGTTGACTTTTTTGAGTTAGGATTTTTTTAGTTTGGGATTAAAAAATTTGTTTGGGTTGAATTTTTTATTTTTTTGACTTTTATATAAAAAAAATAAAATAATTATGATTTAGATATAATATTTTATCTTATTAATTTATTTAATCTATTTTATTCTTGTGACCTTCTCAAAAATCCTAGCCAAATGAATGCTAAAAATGACATAAAGTTGGGGATTGAAATTCTAAAAAGCCCTCATATTGCGTGTCATTTATAATAATTAGGGTTCGAATGGGCGATTGAAATTCTGAAATTTTTTAGTTTTTTAGACTACCAATAGGGTTCGAATGAGATTTGATTTTTTAGTTTTTTGATTAATTTGGTTTGGTTAAATTAATTATGTTTAATTTTTTAATTTTTTTAAAAAAAAGTGAAATGATTAATAATTTAGATACGATATTTTTTTCTTATTAATTTATTTAGTCTATTTTATGTTTTTGTGCTATTTTATTTTTAATCTAAACCCAACTCACTTGCCAAATGAGAACAAAGTCTGTCCAAAGATCTTAAGGAGTGTTTTGGGAAGATAGTTAAAAATTAACTTTTTAATTTCTTTTTTACTCTTTTTTTTTTTTATGAGAGAAGAAGTGAGTTAAAATCTGAAAAATGACTTTTAATCCACTTCTCAAAATAGACTTAAAACACCTCATATTTTTGAATCCTTTGAATAATTCTAATATTAAGATTGTATTTAGATTTTAAATTTATACCTAAATTTATAAAGAAAAGTGAAAAGTAACAGAAGTTTGGTTTTCACTTTTTATTTTTGTCACTTTTTGCTTTCTCTTTTCCTTTTCTTTCATAAATTTCTACATAAATATATTATCTAAACACAAAATCAAAATTTTATAGTTTAGGCAGAGAAAAGTGCTCAGCAATAAACTCATTTTATTTATTGTGAGAATAAAATCGCTTTGTGCTTACTATATGTAGTTAGTTATTTATTTTTTTTGGTATATATTACGTATAGAATTATGACACTTGTAATTCATAAATAAAGTTACAAATTTTGTGATAATATTTTATGTTTTTATAGTAATATTATATATTTTTAAATAAAATTATTTTTTATATACAAAATATATAACATTATAACAAAAATATATAACATTACCATAAAAATATATAATTTTATTTATAAATCACAAACTATAAATACCAAACATGACACAAAAATACCAAACATGTGTACCAAATAGGGGTGTGCGCAGTGCGGTTCGGGCGGTTTGAGAGTAAAATTATAAACCGAATGACGGGTTAACGGATTAGCAGATTGACAAAATTGCGGTTTGGGCGATTTTTGGCGGACTGAAGAATATTCTAATTAATTATCACACATTTACATAATATATAACACTAATTTGTATAATATTTTTTAGATATATAACACAAAGTAATTTTACATATTATGTTTCATATATATAATCACTAATTTGTAATAAATTTTATATCTTAAATCTCTCTCACACTTATTTTTACATTGATATTTCATTGGAAATTAAAAAATATATATGTATTTACTATAGCGGAGCGGAACAGTTCGGTTGGCGGATTATAAATTTTAAAGTTTAAACCGCGGTTAGCAATTAGAGCTGTGTAAATTGATACGAATCGGTACAATTTTAACAGATTAGGCAGTATTTTGCAACGTCCTAGTACCAAATACCAAACATGTGTACCAAAGTATTCCATTTATATATAGCCTTGCCTTGTCTTGTACTTTAATGTGCCAAACAAGTGCCTTCTTGTCACAAAGTCTTGTTCTCTTTATTTGCTTTGTTCAAGGTTTATTTTTTTATTTATTAAGCTTATAAAGAATTAATAAGCAAATTAACTCTCGCCACGTTTCATATTAAAGAAAGAAAAACCGCCCTGCGAACATGGTTTCACATAAAGCTAGATTATCTTTATTTGCTATTATTATAAAATTTTAATTATAATTTGTTTTACCATTATATACAAATTGTAGACCACAAACAAGAAGGTTTTGGATACTATCATTACTAAGGATGTGTTTGGATTTATAGATTTAAAATTTAAAAAAAAAAGAGTACTAATAAATCATTTGAAGAGAATTGTTTAAATTTAAATATGATAATTTCGAATTGAATTTCAAGCTTACATTTAAAAGTTTTATTATAATAAATTTGAAATAACATTGTGAAAATAACTTGTATAGTTGCATAAATATCCTAATAAAATATTTTTCTTCTTATTATATTTGGTCTTTTTATTCATTTTCTCTATGTATTTATAATAATTAACTCTCCTATATTTTTATACAATTTAATTTTAAATATCCTTATTTAAAATCAACCTATACAAATGGAACCATAAGTCAATCACCTAAAAGTCCAATTCCTTACCATATTATTAAAATTAAATTTAAAATTCCGATCCAAAAACAAAAATTAGAATTTTAAAATTTCTAGTATTTCTTGAATTTAAGGTGAAATATGATCCCAAATGAAATGACAAGAACCCAAAAAGGGGCTATCTTTTTGTAGGGTTTAATTCTATTTGAGATTAAAGTAAAATGGGGCGGCTTTAGATTGGACGGTAGATAAATACAATGTCAAGATCAATAATTGACTTTGGGTGTTTTGGGAAGATGAAAATTTTGTTTTAGAAAGATGAAAAATTGACTTTGGTTCATTCTTAATTTGATGAAAATTTTGTTTTTCCCTTGATTTGATACAAGATTGATAAAATGATTGAATCTTATTTTTATTAAATTTAAATTTGACAATGGATTAAAAATATTACAAAAGTGTAAAAGTGGGTTTAATGTAACCTTCTTTGGAAAGGTTTCTCATTAGTTTTAAAAAAATAATAATAATAAAATGAGGAGTATCAAGGTAGACTAGGCTTTTTTTTCTTTTTCTTTTTTTCTAAATAGAAATTGTAGTGGAGTTAACTCTTACAAAATTCATGTTTGATGTTTTTAATCGTGTGAATACAAATACTTTATTGGTTTAAAAGCGGATGAAAGTAATTGAAAATTGAGATGCAATATTTTAAAATGTGGCAAACAACTTTTGGTAGACACTTTGTGATTGTGGGATACAATTCAATAATGCGGGTCATTTTGGAATCCAACTCTATAAAATTGTGTACCCATCTACTAGGCTGTCACCATCTACACTTCTATAAAGCATCTTTTTTTTTTTTTTTTTTTAGGTCTCCCCAGGGTATCCCCGCCGACCGCGGAGACTAATCCCTTTGCTGGTTTGTAGGCACCTCGAAGGGTGGGACAGCTGGCCCAGGGATTTAAGGCTGCTCCATGCCCAAGGTGGGAATCGAACCCCTGACACTTGGTTAAGGGAGGAGGAGTCCCTTCCACTCCACCACACCCCGTGGGTTATCTCTCTTTCTATTTGAACAACAACACCAATTGGCTAAATTATAGGCAAGTTCTATGGACACCTTTTAGGGTGTGTATTATATGTATGTTTAGTTATGATTTTTGAGTCAATAATTATTTAGTGTTCTACTCGTGTTATGTAAAGATTGTGTTTATAATTATCTATATATACGTGAATTGTGATTTTTAATTTTTTTTTTGCATACAGAAAAAAAAAATAACAAATGTAATATATTTTCAATTAATTATTTTATATTTGCTTTTATTCAAAATTTAAAAATAATGTATGGATAAAACTTATAACTAAATTAAGGAAAAATTTATTCCTAATGATATTTTTTTACTTCTATATAAATACTTAAAAAAATAAACCTAAAAAAGATAGTCAATATAAATATTATACATTAAGTAAACAAATGTGGTTAGCAATTATGCTTACATAAATTTATTATAGTTTTAATTTCAAATTAAAAAAAAAAAAACCTATTTTAAAAGCATTTTATTTAGCTAGTACTAAGTAGAATTTTCTTTGCAAAAAGGAAAGTTATAAAATTTTGTTACAAATTTTTAAATGTCTATTGTTAAACATTCTATTCTACTTACATGTTTGTTTACTTGCTTGCGTTGGGAGTTTTGATATTTGATCTTTATTCCACATTCATCGTATTGTTTTATTTATTTTACTTCTTCTTACTTAATTTTTGCATGATACTTCTTTTATAGTGCATCTCTAAGTGTATTAGTGAAAACATCATACACTTAAAGTGTACAAAAGTTCAATATATAGAGAAAAAAAAGTAACTGTCCAAAACTAAAACTACTTTAAGAAAAAATAAAAAAATAAAAACAAAAATGAAATTGTTTGAAATAGAAAATAATTTATTAATTAATTTTTAAAAATAAACTTTTAAAGAAAATAAAGAAAACTATATAATAAAAAAAATTACAGAAACCAAACATAAAATATAATACAAAATATAAATGAATTATAGAATTTTCAAGAAGTGAGACTCACAACCAAATTTTGTAAAATCTTGTCTATTCATATATTTTTTTTATATGTTTTTTTGTACTTTTAATCCCAAGAATGACATTGAAATAGTTTGTACTTCTTACATTAGATCCATCTAATAGTTTTAGCAAACACAGATATAATAAATTTCATAATACAAAACACAAATAATTGTGAGACAAAGTGTAACGCCCTCAAAATATAACAACATTAAACCCATCAATATAGACATTCATTGATATATAAAGGATCCATGTTCTTCTATTCATCAGAGTTTCATTACAAAAGGTATTACATGTTAACAACAAAAGCAAATGCCCTTACAGCTTTCCAAGTTAACACTTGGTTACAAAAAGAGAGCACTAGCTCAATTACACATTAAGCCCTTGGCTTGAATCTATCTGTAATGCATCAAAAAAAAATTATACAACCAAAAAGTCCATCCGTCTCAAGTCTCCCAAGCTATGTCCTTGGAGGTGGCATACTACCTGTACCTGAAAAATGATGTTCCCATATAGGGTGAGCCATAGCCCAGTAGAAATACTCTAAACCAACCATGAGCAATGACTAAAAGATTAGCAGTTGATAGATGGCCAACACTGATACGTCCACTTATATCATCTTATAGTTTCATGACATACAAGTCCATGTTACAATTCCTTTTCCATTCTTTTCAATTCTCAATTCATAACCATGGCTCAGAACCTGGCCAAACTACTTATATGAGACAGTAACTCATATTAAACATTTTCCTATTTCAATAAAAGATAAGCATACTAGCTATATCAACACATTATCAGATAAGCATATGAGCTATATCAACACTTCCATAGATATGCCTAAGAGCAATATCACACTTCCAAAGACAAGCGTATGAGCTGTGTCAACACATTACTAGATAAGCATATGAGCTATATCTATGGAGTCCATCCCCTATCTTCTCCCAAACAACATCCGGTCTAGAGGTCCATCCCCTATCTTCCCCTAAACCGTAGAGTACATCCCCTATCTTCTCCAACACAACACAATGCATATAAACAATAATTATACACATCACCAATCAATACATAAAATTAATGTATTCTTTCAACTGTCACACTCAATGACACGTTTCAATGATCAGTTTTAGTTTGCCTAATCATCATGCATTGTCTACAATAATCAAGACTATCCTCCACCGATATCCCAAAGCAGTTATTTCTATACAGTAAATAAATGCACAAAATGGATAATATATCAACATTTCAATTCGGTGAGTGATAAGTAATTCAACTACACCCTTTAATTCCCACATATTCCCACTTTCAGCACTTCCACTTCAATTCCTCGTTTCTCACAATTTATTAACCCAATTAATTAATCAATGTAATTCGGGCATTTTCCATAGTTAACATTACAACCCTTAAGGTCCCATTTTCATCAATGATTCCACATTCATTCCATTTCCCTAAGCTAAATACGTTCATGGGTCCATTATAAATAAAACCCCAACTTTGTAAAATTCCATAAAAGCCCCAAACTCTCTCAAAATTACGCAACAACCCCCAACATCTCAAAATACCAAAATTTAAAGACAAAGTTCATAAAGTGGAGTAGGATATCCCTATCTCAAAGTTTGAGCTCCAATGGAGATGAAGACCAAAACCAAAATGCTCCAAATTCCGAAATTTTCAGATTAAAATGTAGCCCTCGACGATCAACACAACTTTTGTAAAGGCCAAAAGTGAGCAAACAACTCCTACTAGATCAAATCTAAGAGAGAAGGGCCGGTTTTAGAGTGAGAAGCTCTGAAAATGGCTTTTTGGAAAAGTAAGAGAGAGAAAAGATCTTGAAAAAGTGATAAAAAAGTCGGATCTCGCTTTTAAATAAGAGTCGCCCTGCTCGAGCGTGGAAACCCCTGCTTGAGCGCCACTCACAGACTCCCGCTCGAGCGGCCAAACTCCCGCTCGAGCGGCGGATGCACACTTCCAGACTCTCGACATACCAGGTCCCCGCTCGAACGTCACTCACAACCTCCCGCTCGAGCGGCCGATCCCCCGCTCGAGCGTCCAACACTACACAGGAAATACTGGATGGGTGTATTCCCCGCTCGAGCGCCAGAACCCCCGCTCGAGCGGACAAGCAACAACAAGGTCCCCGCTCGAGCGTCAAAAGCTCCGCTCGAGCGGACAGGCCAAAATCTGGGCAACTAGTTTTGGTTCCTAAGCTCAACCAACCTGTAACAAACCTGCCCAGCACATCCTATAACTCAAATACAAAGTAGGAAAGGATGTAAACCAGATAATAATCAACTACTAACACCCACGGACACATGTCCGGATCACTGTACAACAAGGGGTAACCCCGGGATCGCTATACAAAGTATCTATAAAAAATGAAAGTAACGTTCAATGATGATATAGAAACACACCTGACGTTTTAGTTAGAGGTATAACCAGATAAATTGCCATAGAAGAGAAAGACAACATTTATTTTTCATCGCAACAATTACATAACTAAATATATAATTTTAATGCCTTTCACTCTTCCACACGTCCAATTCTCTATCAATATTAGAATGAATGAATGAACCAAAAAAATGGAACATTTGAGAAGACAAAGAGATATGGTTTGAGACCTTTCAATTGCTGAATTCTATTAATTAATAGTTATTATGCTTCAATGGTCAGGTTTCTAATATTTGTTAGCCATTAAAGTTGAGTTCTTTGGTTTTTTCTATATTCACTTGATAATTTGAGAATGGACACGTGTTAAGCCTTTAAACAAATACTTGACATATTTTTTAAGCATTATTAATTAAATGCACAGCGTAATTTTTTATTTTATTTTTTTGCAATTGCAACCTATTATTTTTTAATAAGAATTTATATTTGTTTTAGATATTTTTTTAATATATAAATTATTTTTTACAGTATAATTTTTTTTTTCTCTTTTTTTTCGCAATTGCAACCTATTATTTTTTAATAAGAATTTATATTTATTTTAGATATTTTTTTAATAGAAATTATTTTTTTAGATTTTAATAAAATGCACAGTGTAATTTCTTTTTTCTTTTTTTTTCTTCACAATTGCAACTTGTTAATTTTTTAATAAGAATTTATATTTGTTTTATATATTTTTTTAATATACAAATTATTTTTTTTAGATTTTAATAAAATGCACAGTGTATTTTTTTTTTCTCTCTTTTTTTTTTTGGCAATTGCAACCTGTTAATGTTGGGATTTTAATGAGGTAACCATGATGTAATGGTGGCATTTAGTTGAGAGCTAATGTTGTGATTTGGAAACGGAAGAGCGTGGTTTTGATCGCTTGAAAAATCTTTATTCGGGTAGTTTGATTTAATTTTGGGGACGAAATTTCCTAAGGTGGGGAGGTTGTAGCACTTGTGCCCTTCAAAACTTTTGAGAAGTGCATTTGAATCATTTATTTTATTTTGGGAATTTTTAGTGTTGTTGTATCTTAGTTTTGGAGGAGTACAAATCAATTTAAACTTGTTGGGATTGCTCGTTCACGCTTGTTTACATTGAAAAGTTGTTTGGGAACTTAAAAATCTTGTTCTGGGGTCGACACCGGTCTTGGAGGTGTCGACACCTTCTTTTTGTTGTTGGCCACAAGGGTCAACACCAGTCTGGAAAGGGTCGACCCTTGTCCAGAATTTGCTTGCTGTTTTTTGGTGTCGACACCAGTCTCGGAAGGGTCGACACCTTGCCTATTGCAGTCTTTGCTTTTTTGTCTGAAGGGTCAACCCCTGTGCCCGAAGGGTCGACACCTGCGTATAATTTTCAGCTTTTTGGGTTGGTTTGGGCCTATTTCTTGGGGGTTTTTGACGTGTCCTTTTTATTTGACTTTAGGGCAATTCTCTACTACTATAAATAGACCCAAACCACTTTCCTCTCATTACTTTTCCTTCTCTTTTCCTCTCAAACCGTGATTTCTCTCTTCTCTCTCTAAAACTTGACTTTTCACACCTAGATCTCTAGATCTACTCACCTAGAGTGATCTTTTTACCATGGTTCTTTGAGATTAAGTATTAATCTTGTCTAGAGCTTTGTTTTAATCTAAGTAGAAGTTGGTTTTGACAACTTTGGAGTTTCAACCTTGTTTTGCTCATTTTCTCTTCTAAGCTTGAGGTAGGGATTTTCTTTGCGTTATATATATGTTTTTGCAAGATCTAGATGATTTTCGAAATCATCTTTTGATTTGTTTTTTTTTTGGAAAATGGATTGTTGATTCAAGAAGATGAGTGATTTTGAAAGTGGGTTTATTTTCTTATTTCTTTTAAAATGGAAATTGAGGGTTTTGGACTATGTTGGTAAAAGAAAGATATTTTTGGTGAGATCTTCTCAAATATTTGAAAATTGTTGGTTTTGGTGAGAAAAACCTAGAAATTGGGGGTTTTTAGAAAGATGTTGAAAATCTTTGGAAGATGTTGTTATATTTATTTTGTGTACCAAAATAAATGATGTTAGAAAATTGTTTACTTATTACATATAAATGATGGTTTTCCATGGAACAAGAGAATTGTTGAAGTTTTGGAAATTGTTGCTTAAAAGTGTTGATATAGTCTTGAAATGACTAAGTTGTTGGAAATGTTTGAAAGGTGGAAATTATGTTATCCCTTGGATGAATTAAAATAAAAGTATTTATTCATCTTGTGAAATTGCATTGAAATGTGAAATGAGAATTTTGATCACAATGGGAATATTGTATGGAAGTATTGAAAGTGAAAGAAATATTGCATTATATTATTAATTATTGCATTAGCATATCAATTTATTTGATAATGAGAAGTTTTGAAATTTGATTTGAAAATTTTGCATTTAGAAAAGAATGTTGAGAAACAAGTTTTCATGAAATGGTTTTGGGGTAAATACGGTGGTAAGTTTTGAAAGGTGGTGTAGATTATAGGTGTCGAGCCTTCCAGTTAATATTGGTAAAAATGACAGATTACAGGTGTCGAGCCTTCCAGTTGATATTGGTAAAAATGACAAATTGGTAGTACTTGTATAGTCTACTTGCAGACACCGACCTAAGGATTACCAGAATTGTATTTACTGCCCCTCGAGTTAAATTGTTAAGCTTTGAACAATGGAAATTGCATGACATCATTAAGCATGATGGTTTTCAAAAAATGAATGTTTTATTTTAAAAGGGCATGACATGGCATGTGCATTCATTTCTTGAGACTTGTATAAATGTATATACTTTATTAAGGATTTCCTACTGGGCTTTATGCTCACCCTACAGGATTTTTGTGCAGGAAAAGATGTAGTGATTCCGCCTAACTGAATGTGTGGAAGTGTGTGTGTTGGGAATACAATGCTCTCATTTTGCATGACTCTGTTTTGTAAGCCAAGGGCTATATGTGTGTGGGTTTGAATAACCGTTATGTGTAACCGGGCTTAAGCCTTGGAAACTTATAAACCATTTGGGGTATTTATTTGTTCATTTACTTGTTGTCGGATTAATGTATTATTGCATGAGGAACTATTTACATTATGAAATGCAAGTGTGGGATTGTATGATTGGTTTTCCTTAAAAAAGGCCATGATTATTGTATTGTCATTTGGGTATGAAAATTGGGGCGTTACATGAACCGGCCGGGTTGATAAAATTAAAAAAATTGAATTTTTTTTAAATATTTTGTAACTATTTTTTTTTCTTTTTTTTTCTCTTTCCTTCTTATTATATATATATATATATATAATAAAATTTTAATTAGAAACTCTCTTTTAAAGGTCTCTTCTTGTGAGGAATCCCATTGAGAGTTTGAAATTATTGTGAAAGTCTTTACCTATTTATAAGAAAACAATTCTTTCAAAAAAAACTTGAGACATCCGTGTGGGATTCAATCAAATTTATTGGAGGGAGACTTGAAATTTTGACATTCCTTCAAAATTTTTGCTCTTCTATTAATCAAATTATTTGAATTAAAATCATACGGAGGGAATATTAAAAATATTTGATTTCCTATTCCAAAATTAAAATTAATAATATTTTAAAATATATTATTATATTTTTAGTAAAAAAATATTAGGAGAAATATTTAAGATAATTTAATATTTTCATTTTTTTATTTTATAATTTTATTACTTATAATTTTTATTTAAATATAATTTTAATATATCTATGACGTCCCGGTTCGATTTCGGTTCAACCTGACAGTTGAATCGGTGACCTGTCCACCCAATCTCTTTTCCTGTTCGCTCATCAGTCCTATTTTTAAAACATTGGTTAGTATTAAATTATGTCATTTGCGATAATCAAACTCACAAATAACATAACTTGTATATGGTATAAATCCTACCAGAGTGTTTCCCTAAATATATGGTCTTTCTTGTTTTCTTTATATATTTTTTGCCTTGTTGGTATCTTAATTAGAGAGATTTCATTTTTTGAATTATTTTTTCCTTAGTTTTACTTCTTTATATTTATTTAATACTTTTCTTTTTTACTTGGGTAAATTATGCAAATGATTTTTGTAATTTACATGATGTTTAAATTTAGTTATTGTTGTTTTAATTTGCTCAATTTTGCCCCTTAATTTAACGAATTGTGTCATATTGGTCCAATAAATAACGGTTATTAAGTTTGGTCGTCGGAAAGTTGTCATGTGCTCAAATGATATATCAATTTGGTCCTTATAATTTACACGATATGTCAATTTGGTCCCTATTATTTTAATTTGCTCAATTTTGATAGGGACCAAATTAACACATCGTGTAAATTACAAAGACCAAATTGACACATCGTTTGAATTTTCGTTCACCAAACTTAATGGCTGTTATTTATTGGACCAATACGACATAATCCATTAAATTAAGAGACAAAATCGAGCAAATTAAACAAACATGGACCAAATTGACACATTGTATAAATTACATGGACTATTTGCATAATTTACCCTTTTTACTTTGTATTTTTTTGGTAATGATGACATGTAAATTGTAATGAGTTTTATCCTCTTGTATTTATTTCGAATTTCTCTCCTTTAATTTATTTTTTATTTTGGTAATAATGATATGTTGTATTTCATTTTCAATGTAATGTTGGTAAAATTATAATGTTCAATGATGTCTTCCCTAGCATGCCAAATTAAAGTACTTGATAGCCCAGCTTGAAAAGCATTTCTAAATTTTTTTATTGAAAGTAATTCCCATGTTTTAATTTTATAAAAAGAAATGTGTTTTGTTTGGTTCTTACCCTAGCATAAAATTTGTTTTCTTATTATATTTATTGTGTATGTCATACACAATTCAAATCCTAAAATGGGAGAAAAAACATGCTCTTGTGTGAAAGGAATCGAATCTTTGAGTTTTTAGGGAGATGCAGCCACTCAAGCAATATAAATTTTGTATTTTGAGAAATTAATTTAAGAAATTACTTGATGATGACTACTATACTTTCAAACCTTCTTAATTATAACTTTTGAATTGATGGGTAACTAGAAAGAACTAGATATGGAATCAGAAATCAAATATATCAAACAAAGTAGTGAATGTTGCATTACACATAATTGATTCTCATAACCATATGTTTTAAAATAATTTCTCAATAAGTGGGTATTGAATTGAATCTATTGATTAGCTTATGTGCGTATAAGTATAGAAAAAGTAGAGTGGACCTGATGGTTGGGGCAGCAAATTGGTCACAACTCATTTAGCCTTAATTTGGGGATGTATAATTAACTATAGTTAGGTAAACCTTACTTGAAGTTTGGCCTTTAACTTTTTTCTAAATGAGAATGAACTATACTTTAGTTCATCTTAAATTTGGTCATGAAAATTCTCGAGACACGAAAATCTTAAAATATGATTCAATAATTAAAAATGTAATGAGATAAGAGAAAAAAAAAAATTTGGGAACACAAAATTATATATCTCAGCCTTGGTTTGGTAAACATATTGGGACTAAATAAGCACATAAGGACAAAAAAAAAGTCACAAAATCACAAAATGACAAAACACTTAACTTTTGATGCAAAATTACCAAATTAACCTATATACAAACAAAAAATCAAAAAAGTATCATTTTCAAATGGAGGGCAATTTTGTCATTCCAATGCAAAAAAGCCAAAAAAGTCAAACAAGGAAACCAAACAAACAAAAAAGTCTCATGCTAAAAAAGTAAAAAAAGCCAAAAAGCCAAATTTGCCAAACGACACCTCAGACCATTTGCATTTTTTTTTTCAACAGTTTGATATTTATTATTTAAAATAAAGTCAATATATTTATTATATCATATTGCATTTCCGTATTTGGTCAATGAATCCCAAACTTTTATGAAAACATAAAAGTATAGGCTATTTGATAATAGGGTAATATTCAAAAATTTAGTGCTCGTTTGGTTAAGATTTTGGGACTAAAAAAAGTACAAAAAGACAAAATAAGCTATATAAGTGAATAAGACAAAATATCACTTTTTATCTGTAATCATTACACTTTTTCTTTTACAAAAGTCAAAAAATTCCCAAAACAAAAATCAAACGAGGCTAAAAAAATCTCAGGCTAAAAAAGTTGGCTATATAAGCCAATGCCAAACAACCCCTTAATCTGTATAGTACACTAAGTAAAATATTTTTAAATTTTAAAATGAAAGCCTAAGAAAATGTGAAGTAAACCACCCGCCGTCATAATCAAAGAGACCATAATATAATAATCAAATATCACTTAAGATACAATCAAAAAATTTTAGTCATAACAAAAATAACAACTACAATAGATAATAATTAGATCATAACTAAAAAATACAATGAAACATGTCAAGTCATAATCAACACTACAATAGATCATAATTAAAAATCATAAAAGATTATAATTGAAGCATATGATACACCCTTTAAAGAATAATACAATATGATTTAAAGAATCTAAAATCTGAATAAAAGTCCCGTATAAATTGGGTTTAGGCTAAAAAATAAAAGAAAAGAATATTGTCAATTTCGTTAGTAATAATAATTTTTGGGGCATTGTTATACAAATCCCATTTTGTGAACTTATAATCCATTAAATCCTAGATAAAATTATTTGCTCCTTCAAGTCCCACTAATTTTTAATAGACTAGTTTACCCTTCCAAGACCTCCTCCATAGCTGCCAAACATCCATTGTTGTACTTCATTCTCTCTCTCTTACTCTTACTCTTCTCTCTCTCTCTCTCTCTTAGCCGAGAACACATCGATTCTACGAACTATATCACCAACTTCCGATTCGACAACCACGTTGCAGCAGTAGCAGCAAGGGTCGAATCAGTGGCTCTCGAGATCAATTCTTCAGTGCAACGAAGTACAGGTCTCGAATGATTCGATGATGGCTGCGTCCTCCTTCGCTTACGCGTGAGGTTGAGGTTGTTGTTGATCTGCCTCTGAACAGATCTACCTCTCTCCATCGCCGCTGATCTATCTCGTCACCACTGTCGAGTTGGTCGTGTTCAATGGCCATTAGTGATAGACGAAGCTGCTGTGAAGCTCGACATCTCGAACCAGATCTAGAACTAGATTAGGAGATTTCCAGATCTGGAAAGTGTAGAAGGAGGAGGAGAACGTAAATGTAAGAGAGAGAGAGTAGATTGATAATATTCTCAATTTTAATCATGAAAGAAATTAAGAAATTTCTTAAAACTGATAATATTCTCAATTAATACTAGAAGTATTGCACCAAAAGCACCAAAAAAATTGAGAGATTTCTCAAAATTGATAATATTCTCAGTTCATACTAGGAAAAAAATTAAGAAATTTCTTAGTTTTGATAATTATATACTGAAATCATTCTCTGTTTTGAAAATTGAGAACATTCTCAGTTTTGAAATTGAGAACATTTTTAGTTTTGGGATTAAAGGGCAAAACGCCTTTTTACCTATAAATGAGACTTATTGGTTCAAAAACTTTTTAACAGGACCTAAGCTACCACCAAATATGTAGACAGGACTTTTTGATAATTAATCCAAATTTTTTTTACAACACTTAAAGATTGTGTCACAAATAATTCCAACACAAAAAAAATTCATTTTAGTGGGTACGAATTATGGGTCAGTAATCCTGTTTACCCAAAAAAATAATCTCAAATTTCTACCGACATAACAAGATTGTGATTAAGATTGAATTCATTTAATATGAGATTATACGTAGAATAAATTCAAACCACAAGTTAATAATTCTAAATAAATTTTGAAAAGGATTTTTGGTGTTTTGGACTAAAATAGCATTAAAAGATAAAATATGCTAAAATAACTAATAAGACAAAATGTTACATCAAATTCATAATTATTTCATTTTTTCTCTCACAAACATCATATTCAACTATAAAAAAATCTCACCCTCTTCTCAAACATAACTATTTTAACCCATTGAAATAGTCAATATTTAAAATAATCTATAAATCTCAAATGTGAAGGCTCCATTAGGGTTGTTTTGGAAATATAGTTAAACAAAAATGCTAGAGAGTCTAAAAATTCTACTAAAAGTTCTACCAAATGTCTCATATGGGTGTGGGACCCACATTGTGTGGGTCCCATATAGCGACCCCGGTCTTTTCCCATTTGATTATTGTATCCGGACTTATGTTCCGTAGATTCCATTATCATATTGTTGTTATTGTTGTCCTTTAATTCTTCAGTTGTGAGTTATGGAATATGTTGGACAGGTTAATGACAGGTTGGTTGGGTTTAGAAACCAATAGTTGATGTCCAGTTTTTGGGTTGGTCGCTCGAGCGAGCTCTTCTTCGCTCGAGCGAGCTCTTTGATTTTGGTCCTTCGCTCGAGCCAGGGTCCCTTCGCTCGAGCGAGCTTTGCGTCCAGTGCATAGACCTGAGAGGAGTGTTTGTTGGCTCGAGCGAGCTTTCTTCGCTCGAGCGAGCTGTTTTGCTTTTGGCTCGAGCGAGCTTCTCTTCGCTCGAGCGAGGATTTCTTGTGTCTGGTCGCTCGAGCGACCAGGTCTTCGCTCGAGCGAGCCTGTCCAGTATTTAAGTGTAACAGCGGGATTTTTAGGGCAGTTTTTCATTCTTTTTGATCTCAAACCCTAAAGTCCGACCTTTCTTCTTCTCTAAACACTTTTTCTTCTAGGTTTGATCTAGTTAGGGTGTGTTTCTACCCTAGTTCTTTTACAAATAAGATAGAGGAGAGTGAGGGCTTCCATTTAATCTGAGCAGTTGTCAGTTTGGAGCACTTTGGAGTTTCGAGCATCTTCTTCATCATCATCTTTTTGGGTTATTTCTTCGAGGTAGGGATTTCCTACTCCATTTATATGTTTTAATCCT
Organism: Camellia japonica; assembly: GCA_030407325.1. Classification (NCBI taxonomy): domain Eukaryota; kingdom Viridiplantae; phylum Streptophyta; class Magnoliopsida; order Ericales; family Theaceae; genus Camellia; species Camellia japonica. The sequence continues at coordinate 26,091,623 of JAPPVO010000016.1, read as the reverse complement.
AAGTGTTGGTATTTTGGTATGTGGGGGTAGTTTGGTAATTTTGGAAGAAACCTTAGGGTTTTGGTTTAGATTAATTTGTATAATTAATTTAAAGGAATAATGTGGAATTTGGTTTAATTCATGGAATTGGGAATTTAATGAATTGATGATATATATTTGGGGTAGTTTAATTATTTACCTTTGGGAATGTTAAATTTACATTCATTGATGTATTTATTTCTTGTTTAGAAATAACTGTTTTGGGCTATCGGTGGAGGATAGCCATTGATTGTTGTAGACCTTGCATGCGGCTTAGGTATAACTGGAATTGAGTCAATTGTTTGACTGTTGAGTTAATACAGAACATTTGTGTATTAATTATGTGTTGTATATGGCAATTGTGTGTTTTATTGCATATGCATTGGTTTGGAGGAGATAGGGGATGAACTCCACGGTTTAGGGGAAGATAGGGGATGGACCTCTAAACCGGATTTATTGGGAGGAGATAGGGGATGGACTCCAGTAGCATCACTCTTATGTGTGCTTATTGATTAATAGATATATTTCTATTTATTGTGGATATGATACATCACTAAAATGTGTATCAGTTGGGAAGTATGGAAGTGAATTGATTATGATTGATAAAATACCAACTTGTGTATTTGTTATGGTTAGGTCTAACTTAAATTGTTTTCCTGTTGAATTGGAAGTATTGTTAATAAAAGATGAAACCCCGTTGAGTTATTTGGCCAGGTTCTGAGCCATAAGTGGGAAGTAAAATGTGCCATAGACAGTGTGTCATAGGCAATGTAGACATTTGTGTCATGAAAATTATAACTTGATTGTAGAGTGTTAACCATGTATCAGATGCTAATGCTTTAGTTAATTCTTATGCTTGGTTTAGTATTTCTCTACTGGGCTGTGGCTCACCCTATATAGGAACTTTATTTTTCAGGTTCAGGTGGTTCACTCCCTCCAAGGACTTAGCTTGTGAGGATTGGACTTGAAGATTTGTTTATTTATTTTTATTTGAACAATGTAATCTTTCAAGCCTAGGGCTTTATCTGTTTTTGAGTTAGAACTCAGTGAACTGTGTCCAAGTGTTGGCTTGGCAAGATGTAAGCCCGTAGGGCATTTATTCTGATGTTTTATTTCATAATACTCTGATGAATGGATTTATATGATTGTTTTAATATAATAATGCATGTTTATATTATTTATTATGGGTTTATTTAGAGGGCGTTACATCACCCATGTGAGACATTTGGTAGAAACTTTGGTATAATTTTTGAAATCTCTAACATTATTTATAGTTAAAAGTTAACTTTTTGATTTTTTTTTTATAAAAAAAACGTGTAAAAAATGTTAAAAATAATATAACCTTAAATAAATTAAAAGTTAAGAAATAATTTTTAATCATCTTTTTAAAATCACCATAGAAAGCTAGTGTTGGGGATTACCCATTAATATCATGAGTGCCAACCACCAACATATATAAACTCATAACACTGTATTTTGTAAGAATATTCACACTAGTCTCAATAAATTAATTTTTTTAATTAAATATAGTTAGCAAATCATGAATCAATGCTCCATCTGACTCAACAAACAAATTACATGATTAGTTATTATTTATGATTGCTACAATACCTCAACTTGTTGAGACACCACTATTTACTGGGAATTGAATAGTTTATCAATTTTATTTTTTTTTTTGGGATAAATTTTAGCTCCACTATTTTGACTTTTTTGAATATTTTTCATTGAGGGAATGAATGATAAAATAGAATTAGAATAGAGAGTCTAATGAATGATACATTTTAAAAAGTAATTAATTTTAAATTAGAATTTGATTCGAAATTTGTTTAAAGTGATGTAAGTGTTTTAATTAATCATAGAGAAGAAGGTTGTTAGATATTAAAAAAATTTGTTTGTTTGTTTGTTTGTTTTTTTTTTTCATACATTAAAGCATCTCCAATGGCAAGCTATTGGAGCTGTCATTGCCAAAATTTAGCAATAGTCTCCAAAAATCTTACTCCAGTGGACTGCTATAACCCTTGTTAAATTTGACAATTGCCATTTCCTTTGTCAAATTTGGCAACACGTTTGGCAATCATCATCCAAATAAATAGAATTTGGCTCCAAAATTTCTATGGAACAAACAAACACATTGGGAAAAATCCAGCAGCAATACAATAATAATAAAAAATACTATTTTCTAGATTTTTGGAGATGGAGATAGAATGTAAATATTTAATTTTTTTTAGAAAAAAATTGAAAAAGGTCATAAAAGATAAAAAAAAATAAACAATAAAAAAATTACTAAAAAACCTATATCCAAATAACACATACAAAATTAGAAGGAAAATTTGTTGTGATTTGCCAAAATGACATGTGATCATTGGAACACTATAATTTAGCAATTTACTACTATTCATTATTAAATTATAACAATGGCAATATTATTATAACATTTATTCTTAAAAATGCTCGTACATAACATATGTAAATATAATTAGGTGATCCAAAATTTCAACAAGACCTATAACTAATGAAAACCCACAAAATAATGAAAATGTAACCAAGAAGAGACTAGTACCATCGTCACACAGTTGGCCTATTAGGGCTCTAGATAATGTGTCATAATAAAGTGTTGTTTTGAGAAATGTCCAAAAAAAAAAAAAAAAAAAAAAAAAAAGGACTTTTTTTACTTATTAAGAAAATATATATAAAAAAATAAAGAAATAATGTGGCATTCAGGTTTAAGAGATAATTAAAGAAGGATAATGTCAAGTATAATAAATTAATTTTTTTTTGTATTTCCTAAAAACAAATAAAAACAACATATGTTATGAATGTTTTTAATTATTTTTTTTCACTGCTTGTGTGGAAAGATGTGGTTCTTAAATTTTTTTCTTATCAATTTTTTTTTTTATAAACAACTAATTATATTCATGATTTTTTTTTTAATTATAGTTTTCACTGGTTTATCAGTCACTTCTTAATTTATGAAAATTCATATATCTAACAAACTTCAAAGTTTGCAGAGAGTTCATTCTAGCCTTATCGTTTTGTGTTTTTTTTGCTTTCAATTATTTATTGGAGCACTTTCATAAACTATGTTTAGATCCTAAATTCGTAGAGAGAGAGAGAGAGAGAAAAATTTTGGGACAAATTATAAAAAAAAATCTCAAGATTTTGTGTATTTTTCAAATTAAACTCCAAAGTTTTAATTTCATTAATTTAAATCTTGAATTCCATTCCATATCACAATCTATGCCTTCCGTCTGTTGAACTAACAGAAAACTCAATTTTTTGCCAAATGCATCCCAAAATTACGTCAAGTCCCACATATAACCCTCAAATCTCTATTAAATGTTTAAAATATATTTTTCATGGAATTTAATAGTTAAAATATTATTTTTTTTGTCAATTTTTTTAAAACAAAAATAGACAGATGATTTTAAATTGAAAATAAATAAAAAAAATTAAGATTTAAATTATGAAATTAAAAATTAAAAATTTATTTTGATAGAAAGGTCAAATTCTATATATTTTTTTAATATAATTTTTTTATTTCCAAATCATTTTTCTTATTACATTATCACTACTGTTAAAGACAAGACAAATCTACTCTTGCAATTGAGTGTTTTGGGGTTTAAAACATATATAACCTATAATAAAAATAATTTTATTCATCCAGTGGAGAAGATTATCCATTCTTATAAACATCACTTAAAAAAAAATGACATGGTAAGAGATTGAGTTTTAGTTTTGAATTGAGTTTGAAATGAATGATATGACATATGATTTTTAATTTTAAAATTTACAACTCATAATTAAACATATAACTTAAAATCCTATTCAAGGCTCATAAAAAAAATTTAAAAAATTCTGGAAATATTTTTTTATTTAAAATATAAAAATAACAGGTGTAAAAAAAAAAAAAAAAACGAACACTGTTCCAATCAACTGGCCGGACGTCCGGGTTAGCCAAATTTTCCCACCTAAAAAAGAGTTTTTAAAAGTGGGTATAAAATTATAATTTGAAAACTCAAAACAAATACTACACTGAAATCAATGGATGGAAATGTGTTTGGAGAGCTTCTCCAAACGCAGCCAAATTTTTTGTCAAATTACGAATGAACCAAATCTTTCACTAAATTTTCAATAAGTTTTTTTCTTTTAAATTTGATTCTGTCCCAAAATAATAGTCTATTTTGGAGAATTTAATTTTTTTAGTAATACAATTATTACATTTAAAAAAAAATAATTTTTCAAAATTATCCTTTGATAGTACAGTACATTTTTTAGGAAATATCAATTATCATAATTATACTTTTTGTGTTGTTAATAAATTTAAAAAAAAGAACAAAATAAAAAATTTATATTATTTTAGTCCTTAATTTAAAAAAAAAAGACTTATATTTTGAGTGGGATGGAGAGAATAATAAAATTTAAGATGAACAAGTAATTTTTTAAAAACTTTTGATGAAATTTAATGAAAGATTGGAATAACCCAAGTCAAAACAAGTTTTTACTTATTTAAAATCAAATAAAAAATTTAATAAATGATTGGAAATGGTGTATCTATTTTTCTTGTCAGATCAGCCGTTTTCAAAATTTTCATAACTCATTCCTTAATTAAATTCATTAATCAACTTTCATTCTCTTGAAATTCAAAATTCCCTCCCTGCAATCTATTTTTCTTTCCAAAATTTTCACAACTCATTCCTTAATTAAATTCATTAATTAACTTCCATTCCCTTGAAATTCAGAATTCTCTTGTATCTATTTTTCTTTCCAAAATTTTCATAACTCATTCTTTAATTAAATTCATTAATCAACCTTCATTCTCTCTTGAAATTCAAGGTGCGTTTGGTAGAGCTTTTTAACTATGATTTGAGAGTAGGAGTTGTATTTTGAGTTTGTGAATTTTGAAATTATGATTTGAGTGTGGAAAATTTGTTTGGTGAAAGAGTTTTGAAATTTTTTTTTGAATTGAGTAGGGAAATTTGATGTGACATATGATATTTGATACAAAAGTTTATAACTCATAACTAAACATACAACTCAAAATTCTATTAAAATACATAAAAAAAATTTAAAAATTCAGAAAATATTTTTTTTGAATATATAATAATTAACTTATGTCAATTGTAAAAAAATAAAAAATAAAAAATAAAAATAAAAATTTACACTGTTCCGATCAACCGACCAGACGACTAATTAATCTAAATTTTTCTGCCTTTGGTAAAATTTTGAAGACACAAATAAACGATACAAATAAAGAAATAAAGAGATGGAATCATGTAAAC